>CAUYUJ010014696.1:356477-381477 GCA_963575745.1 Prorocentrum cordatum
TCCTCCTCCTCCTCCTCCCCCCTCCCCCTCCCCCTCCCCCTCCCCCTCCCCTCCCCCCTCTGCCCGAGTCTGGGGCCATGGCAGGTGTTTGCCTCCATTGCCCAGCCCCGTGCACGACGCTCCACGGCCTCCGTGGCCTGAACATCGGCCACGTTGCTGGGACTCGTTCCGTACACGCTCTCGGCGCATTCATTCCCTTCAGCTTTGCTCCTCGTTCTCCCAAAATCGCGTTGAAAAAGGCGTGCCGATTTGGGCGCGGGGCCGCCATGCGGACCCTGCCGTTGGGGCCTTTGATGGAGCTCACTGTGGGGCGACGAAACGTGAAAGGGAGGGAGGTTAGAGGCAGGGACGGGAGGAGGGAGGGGGTGGGAGGAGGAGGTGAGGTGAGGAACGCGGGGCGCTGCTGATTCAAACGAGGACCCAAAACCATTAGAGCGACGTGTCCGTGTCCTCTTCCCTAGCAGTGGTTACTCTTGAACATGTGTGCTCCTTTTCCTCCTATTCGTTATTTCGATCTGCTCGGGTACAAATCCAGTCGCCTTGAGTCGCGTGTAAAAGGCCGTCTGGTGGCGTGCTGGGTCCGTCCACTACCAAACAGGAACCTCAGGGACTGGAAAGACAGAACAATACAAGAAACGAGAACCCACCACCACAGGATGATTTGGATAGATGCTCCCGATACATCTGTGCCTTCGGCCTCCCCGCGTCCTGCCCCCATCCGCGGCCCTCGCCGACACGGCGTCTCTCCCGCGCGCGCCAGCCCGTGCGCCGCCAGGCGGGCTGGCTGGCGCGTGAGGGGCGCGCGCGGGCGCGTGCCGCTCCAGCCGCGCCGCCCCGCCGCCATCTCAGATCGGGGGGCAGCGTTAGGGCTTTCGAGGCTCGAGATTCTCAGGCGTCCTCGGCGATTTTTCCAGATCGGGGGGCAGCGTTAGGGGTTTCGAGGTTGGAGATTCAGGCGTCCTCGGCGATGTTTCCAGATCGGGGGGCAGCGTTAGGGGTTTCGAGGTTCGAGATTCTCAGGCGTCCTCGGCGATTTTTCCAGACCGGGGGGCAGCGTTAGGGGTTTCGAGGTTCGAGATTCTCAGGCGTCCTCGGCGATTTGTCCAGATCGGGGGACAGCGTTAGGGGTTTCGAGGTTCGAGATTCTCAGGCGTCCTCGGCGATTTGTCCAGCCGCGGGGGGCCTTCCAGCGGCCGCGCCTCGCCGAGAGCGTTCCGGGGTTGCCCAGATCGTCCCGAGCGGCCGCTGGAGACCCGAGTTGTGGCTGAGAACCACCAGGGGATAGGCTCAGGGGTCGACGCATGGACCCCCCCATCGGCCAGAGATCGCCGATAGGGGCTCGATAGCCCAACCCGCCCAGGACCGTGCGGTTTCGCTATCAGGGGCCAAGCGCCGATCTGTCGGCGACGTATCGCCGATTCCAGGTCGATTTTTCCCCCGCGAGCTGGTTCCCCATCAATCGTTGCCTCTCAGCGCCGTCCCGCCGTCATCTTACAGTCAACCCGCACAGTAAGGATGGGCAACCTTCCCAAGGGCACCCTTGCACCCTTGCCTCCTCGGTCCATCCTTGGCCACTTTCGTTGGCCGCGCCCCGCCCGAAAAGCTTCGACGTGGCCTTCAAGGCCCTTGCATCCTTATCGCGCATCCTTACTGTACTGGTTGACTTTAGAGGAGGAGACCAACCGATACCCTTCGGGCCGCCGGGGGGCCCAACTCTCGTTGTCGGCCTTTAGAGGAGGAGGGGGACAACCCTGGTTGACTTTAGAGGAGGAGACCAACCGATAACCAACCAACTCTCGTTGTCGGCCTCTTCGGGCCTCCTGGGGGGGGCCGGCCCTGGTCGCCGCAGCCGGGCTCGCCTCGGGAGCCAGATGCACGCGCACCCCACGAGGGGTCCTGGCAGGTGCGGTGGCGGTGTCGCTACCCGACGGCGCCACGGAGCGCCGGCGGCAGCCCTAGAAAAGAAGCAGAGGAGGAGAAGGAGGAGCAGGAGGAGGAGAGGAGGAGGAGGAGAGGAGGGGGAGGAAGAGGAGGAGGTTCAGGGGGATTCGGGAAAAGGAGGAGGCTCAGGAGGAGAAGGAGGAGGAAGAGAAGGAGCGGAGGGAGGAGAGGGAGGGGGAGGATGGGGGAAAGGAGAAGGAAGAGGTGGGGGGAAGCATGAGGAGGAGGAGGAGGAGGAGGAGGAGGAGGAGGAGGCACCCCTTCATCCCGCCGCCCTCTCTTGCCGTCGGCGGGGGTGTCGTCAGGGCCTCGCCCCTGCCGCCAGAGGGCTCCCCACGAGGCCGCTCCCCGGCCAGCCCAGGGTGCACCCGCGGCCCGCCGAGGCGGACAGAAGGGTGCCCGAGGGCGGGTTGGGGAGCGGTGCTCAAACGTAGCATATCGACTACACCCCAGGCGATGCCTAAGAAAACCTAAGTTTTCGGCCAGAGTCTCGATGATTCTTAAGTTTTCAGTGTAAATCCCCAGATTTTGACAGAAGTTCTGGGTTTTATTCAATTTCTGAGACTCTGAATTTCTTAACCCATGATTTCTTAAGAATTTCGCAAGGTGTACAGAATCGATTTTTCCCCAATATTGATGCCCTGTCGGATCTGCGAGACACACCCACGATGCTCCGTATAGCTACCTGATATGATACGCCTTCTCTCATGGGTCCGACCAGGACATCAAATGTGGGGTAAGTCAATTCTGTAGTCGATCTCCTACTCGAGTGCTGGGGATGCCCGCTGGCGAAGCGGAGGTTCATGCCACCCCTGGCGGCGGCCAGTGGCGGCACAGTCGATCGTGACTAGCAGGTCTGCCCTGCCAGGGCAAGGGTGCCCTTGTGTCCTGTGTGCTCCGAGACCCGCGCCTTCCGCATTCCTATGGCAACGTGGCCCTCGGAAGGGTCTTGTGTCCTCTCGCGTGTCCTCTCCGATCAAGTCCGACTTTAGGTTGGTTGGTGGCGGCGACACTCTTGACCATCAGGCCGTCGGCCCGTCGCGGCGCCGCGCGCCGTTCGTGACCTTTGGGCCCATCGTGCGCGAGGCCCCCCATCCACCCCTGGGAGCAAAACCGCTGACAGCGTGACGAACGGGGGACCAGCTGCAGGCGGGCATCGGCGGCGCAAAGGTGGGGCTCCTCTGAGAGCCGCTGGGCGAAGCAGAGGCTGGAGGAGGGCGGCTGGAGGGGGAAAAATGGGGTGGCATCGGGCAGAGGGGGGGGCAGGGTGCTCGCTCAGGAGCCCAAGCCTAGGGTCGTTGCTCATATTAGCAGTGGCGGCTCACCACCGCTGCGAACGGTTCAATGGATTGGCCCAGCAGTTGTCTAGGCGCTGTTCCCTTTCGGTAGCTGCGTGAAAAGGTCGTGCAGGCTCTGCTTGAGGGCAACCGCGTCCTCCCGCGTCTTGAGCGGCCCTCCGAAACAACTGAAGATATTGTAGTGGCCTTCGGCCAGTGCCGCCGATCCGGGTTGCTTGGGGTGCCCCCCAGACTGGGCGGCGACACTTCGCCGACAGACACGCACGCACACGCTCGCAGACATTACGCGCACACACGCACACACACACGCACAAGCACACACACACACACTACACACACCCACAGACACACACACACACACACATACGCACACCACACTCACACACGCGCGCCACCTTCGCAGGCACAAACACACGCACACGCCGGCAACACACACACACACATACACACACCACGCACACCGCACAAACACACACACACACACCACAACATACACGCATGTCACCGCCACCTTCGTCTTCTCTTCCCATTTGTTCACCGTTTTCCGCTCTTGTCCCGTTCCACCTCTCTCTCTCTCTCTCTCTCTCCCTGTTTCCCCGATTCCCTTCTCGCGTATACACGGACAAACATTACCCCACGCACACGCGCACCCCCCCCCTCCCCTCCTTCCCCGGCAGAGCCACCCCGGCAACCCCCCCAGAGGTTGAAGCTCAGCCTGAGGCTGTAGCTGAAGCTCCTTCAAACTCACACGCCCCGAAACTCCCCCTTCCTTCTCCCGCGCCATCGGAACCCACGCCACCGGACCCGCCCCCACTTCCCCCAATTCCCCTTGTCCACAGGCGGGACGGGGGCCCGACCCCTCCCCCCCGCCTCCACGCCACCGGAACCCACGCCGCCGGACCCCCCCCCCCTCCTCTCCTCCTTCCCCGGCAGAACCACCCTGGCAACCGGAACGCACCCCCCCTCTTCCCCCAATTCCCCTTAAGCGGGACGGGGGACCAGACCCCCCACCCCCACCCCACCCTACCGGAACCCCCGCCTCCCCCCCTCCCCCTACCCGGGCAGAGCCACCTTGGTCACCCCTTCCCCCTTACATTCACACGCCAGATCGGATAGGCGCGCCTTTCGGGTCGATGCGAAATTCCTTGATGTCCCGCGTCAAGGTTTCGCCGCTAACGAGGTGGATGATCCTGTCGCCCTGCAGCCCTGCAGCCTGAGTTCTACATCGTCGTCGGCGTCGGTGAAGCGGACCGCCGCGACCAGCTCTGCATCTGTGGCTCGGTGCGCTGTTCGCTTCTTCGCGTGGCGGCTAGCTTTAGGCATCGCGTAAATGGCGCCGTAGCCTTTTCCCCGTAGCCGTAGGTGTTGGTTGCCCTTGGCGTAGGCGCTGAGCCCATAGGTGTAGATGCCCTTGCCGTAAGTGTCGCTGCCCTTGCCCTAGCTGTCGCTAGCCTTGCCGTAGGTGTCGCTGCCCTTGCCGTAGACGTTGTTGCCCTTCCCGCAGGCGTCATTGCGTTCGCCGTTCTTGTGAGTGGCGTTGCCCTGGGCGCCGTAGCCGCGGACGCTTCTGTAGGTGCTGTGCACGGAGAGGTTCGTGTTGGCGCCCCCGTAGGCGTTCCAGTAGCCAGTCTCGTAGGCGGCGTGGCCAGACTAGCGGGTGTTTCCGTAGGTGTAGTCCCCGTGGGCAGCCAGTCGCACTCGGGAATGCGCGGGCCAGTGATTTGGTCCGGAACGAAGACTTCCGCGTCGGCGAGGAGGGTGTGGGCTGCCTTGTAGTAGTGCATGCCGAGGGCGGCAGTGAGCTCCTTCATGAAGGGTTGGGTCTTTGGGTTTGCTACGTGCCGCGCATGGTTGAGAGCGATGTCGAGCCCCTCCAGCTTGCTCACCCAGTTGAGCTGTAGCACGACTGTTGCGCGGCCTGCGCAGGCCCCTCGGGGTGCCGCCCGAGAACGCCGCGGCCTGTGCGGATTCGCCGTGGAGTTCCATCGGAAGAGAAGCCATGGACTGCGGCGTTGGAGGATGAGGCAGAGAGTAGAGAAGCCTGGACCGGCGGCGCCGCTGCCCTGACACTCCTCCTCCTCCTCCTCCTCCTCCTCCTCTTCTTCCTCCTCCTCCTCCTCCTCTTCCTCCTCCTCCTCCTCCTCTTCCTCCTCCTCCTCCTCCTCCCTCCTCATCCTCATGCGCCTTCTCCGCCTTCTTTATTCAAAGTCGGTCTGAGTTGGCTCGTCGGGTCTCGCCATTTAATCCGACCTCGCTTCGCGACTGGCGTCACTCATTCCATCTCTCCTTCCTCCCTCCGTTCTGTAGCTGTTTGCAGTTTTGGGGCTCCCGGGCCCCTGGACAGTCGGAAAGCGGCTTGGGATGCGATGCTAGTCTTGGGAGGGGGCACTGGGGTCCAGGACCCGTTTCCCTCAGGACCCGTTTCTTTCATACCAAGTGCCGTCTCCGCCATCAGGGCGTTGTCACACGCAGCGACGACGACGTCGACGTGATCAATACAAATTCAAATGCCCGTTGGTGCGCCGGGAAGTGTTCGAGGCCACCGGCGTACGCAACGCGGAAGCTGTTCATGGCGAAGTTCGGAGGGTCCCGAGAGCACGTATTGAGCGGATGTTTGTCGGGCTGAAAGTGCGGGCTTGTAACCGTTTTGGCTCAGGCATGTTAAGCCCAAGTCCACGATATCGTTGTTCTTGGTACGCTGAGTGGTGAAAGAGAGTGAGATAGAGAAAGAAAGCAAGGAAGAGGGAAAGAGAGAGAGAGAGCCACTAAATCCTTTTCCAACCAATGCCTGCTGAGATTTCACAGGCTTTGATCCGGACGAACCCCGAAGCAGCAGACCCTGACACTGGATGTAGCGTCCATGTAAGTGTGATATACATGTTGCTGTGCGCTGTGTTCGTCAACATGTCGCAGACCTGGTGGAGTGCACCAATACTGCCTTTTTTCGCCGAGCAATATGGTGTGGATGCGGCGTGGTATGGCTATCTGGTTGCGGTGAAAGCAGTGACAGCTTCATTTATTGGGCCTATGCTTGTTTCGCTGTGCGACCGCTTCGGTCGCAAAAGGATGCTGGTGGTCTGCTTGGCAGGGTCGGGAACTGTAGCGATGGGGCAAGGGCTGGCGTGGACCTATTGGGCTCTGTTTGGATGCCGCTTGCTTCAAGGGGTTTTTGACGCAGCCAATGCAATCATATCCGTTTATTTCACAGATGTGTGCACAAATGGTTCCCTTCCTACTCGCATGGCCCAAATGAGCACCGCTGCTGGACTCTCTCAAGCGGTTGCTCCGGGCATGAGTGGTATGCTTGTGTGGCTTATGGGGCTGAGAATTGCTGTTGTTGGCGAAGGTGTTGCAACAATTGTTTCTGCTGCGATGATTGTTGTTTTATTACCAGAGTCTCCAAACTGGGAAACACACACAAGAAACCAAATCACCCAAAAGAAAGGAAGCAGTGCAGCACAAGCCCTGTTGCCAACACCTGTGTTCATTTTGATGTTTACTGCGTTCCTGCGCGGGGCCAACTATAGCGTTGGAAATTCGATGCTCCCGATTCTTTTACGAGATAAATTTGGTTTTGATGCTCAAGATGTTGCCAACACGTTTGTCCTCAGCGGCACGTGTACAATTATCGGCACACTAGTAGCACCCAGACTCATGAGTCGTGCTGGCCTCTTGTTCACAGCGTTGTTGGGGTCGCTGCTGGACGGTGTTTTTTCTTGCTTGATACCTTATACGAAAAGTCCTTTATGTGTCATCGTGTTTCGTTGCTTCGCAGCGTGCTTCACGGGAATATTTGTTCCAGCGAACATGGCGATGCTAAAGGATTTCACCCATGAGTCCAATCGTGGTTTGGCCCAAAGCAGAATTCAGATTGGATCGAAACTTGGACAGATCTTCGGCCCCGCTGTTGGAGGCTGGCTCGCGTTGCAGGACTCCGCTCACGCATTCATGTTCAAAGGAGTCGTGTGCTTCGCATTTTGCGGAGTTTGTTCCGTCCTTCTTGTGATTGACCGTCCGCGGTGAAGAGTATGCACGCCTTGTAACGGAAGGCTTGCATAATGAATGCGCAGTTTGCGTCGACGAGCAGTAGCGCGTTATAGACCGGTGAACATGCGAGCGGCGACGACATCGTGAGTGCATGTGCCCGCTGCTCTGAAGAAAGTTCGGTGGATTGCGCAATTCGGCCAAGATGCGCGTAGTCGAGATTATTGCATGCATCTTCGGTACAGGAGGAGGGAGAAGGGGGAGAGAGAGAAAGAGTATAAGAGGAGAAGGTTGTGGAGGAGGAGGTGGAGGAGGAGGAGGTCTCTGGAGGCCTTCGAGGAGATTTGCAGAAGTCTCCAAAGATACCAGGCTGGCCTCAGAAGGCTTCGATGGGCCTCTGGAGGTCCAATTGCGTCCGTAAACATCTAGATTCGTCGATCCGCGTCCAATTCGCGGGACCGTTCGCCTGCTTGCTTGTCTCCAGTCTTCGGACCCGACGTGTTTGTTGCCCCCGTGTCCTCGCACGGGGGGTGCAGCCATGCCACGCCGATCTGCCGCAACCCGGGTTCGGGCTCGATCCCCCCAGTCCAAGTAGTTTCGAGGAAAAGGTCGTTTTCGTTTTCCTCCTCCTCCTCCGCCTCCTCCTCTCCGCGTAAGGGTTTGCACAGCGATTGGGCTCGATATCGGAAGCACCCCCAGAGTGAATTTAGGCGTTTTAAGTGTGCCTAGAAGTCAGCATGGACAGGCATTGCATGAAATTCTTATGTGTTCAGTCAGCTATACTCTGCCGTTGTCCTCCTCCTCCTCCTCCTCCTCCTCGAACGGTACCTGAGCCTTCCCCCCGTAACGGGCGACACACCCGTGCCACCCTTTACGCTCTGCCTTTTTCACCCCTTCCTTGTTTGGGCCCGCCGCTCTTCTAGCCCAAGGCCTGATCAGTGCACTGTGCCCGCTTGATGATCGCTTTATTATCGCCATCACCGCTCACATTCCGTCCACTGGAAGACGACCGCTTTCATATTCTCACATGTTGCATCCATTTCTCTTGTTAGCGGGGCTTCGGCTACAATATCATGGCTGCGATGGTTTCGTTGATTCGCCCCAGTTCGATGGCACAGGCTCCAGCTCTCCACCCCCGTCATACAACCATGCTGGTCGTCGCCTTCATCTCGTTCGTGCAGCTCTGCCTGTTCGCTTTCGGGGCAGCCGCCCGTCCGCCTCCGCGGCCAGTGACGGGGAACGTGCACAACTAGTACCACCCCGAATACGCGAACGACGAGGAGGAGGAGGAGGAGGAGGAGGAGGAGGAGGAGGAGGAGGAGGAGGATGATGAGGAGGAGGAGGAGGAGGAGGAGGAGGAGGAGGAGGATCAAGGGCCCTGGCCACGCGCCAGCCCTCTCGGAGATCCCCCCTGGGTTTGAGCTCACGGCGTCGGCGCAGATCGCGGGCCCTACGCGTTCGTTGAGCCAGCTTGCAGGAATACCCACGGCTATCGGACTATTGCCCGATGCAGCGTTGAAATTTACGGTGTCGGTCAAGGGCCCCGAATTCGGCGAGGAAGAAGCATCCTCTACGGAAGCGGCTGAAGGAGAGCGACCCAACAGACAGGGATTGAGTTCTGCCAGGCGGGGCGCAGTGCGGACCAGCCGCACGCCCTCAAGGAGTTTCCGTCTTTCGCAGCTCTCACACTCTCACCTGCCCGTCCGCGGCAGCTCCCTACGCATCCTCGCCTCCACCGACCTCGGTGCCACACGATCGCCGAGCCTGGCATGCAGAGGCTTTCGGACACCTTGTCCGCTGCAGGAGGTCCCCGCAGACACGGCGCGCGGCAGTCTGTCTCACCAACTCAGGCGAGTTGTTTTGCGCCGTTCCTAAAAGCACGGGCGTGCTCATTGGGTACTATCGGTTCCCGCCCGGCTTAGTGCGCATCCCTGGTGGCGGCCTAGTATTCTTGACGGGTCAGGAAGGTGTGCAATTGTTGCACAGTTTTGGCATTCCCCTTTCTCGCTTCCTCTGCGCCGCCAGAGCTGTTCGATCGCCCGCGCAATCCCGACTCGAATCGGATGTTTGGTTGCCGTCTGGGCTCAATTGCCGGCGCGATAGATTTCTTCGCTGGGACGAAATCGCCCGCCATTTTGTCGCACTGCCGCCATGTCTTCTATCTCGCATTCACCAACCCGGCAAGTATAGTTCCTTATCCTCCCTCCCTCGTCGTCCTCCTCCTCCCTCCTCCTTTTCCTACCCCCACACCATGATTATCACCACCGCCATCATCATCAACACAAACACCATCATCACCAGATCATCCGCATCATCTCACCCTGATAATCGTGATTCTCTTCTTCGTCATCCTCAGCTGACATAGCGCGTTCTAGGTACTTGAGCTGGATGTCTCGTGTTGGCGTTTCACGCAGGTCAGGCTCATGTGCCTGCAGAGCTCCGCCGCCACCGCCGCCGCCGCCTCCTCCTCCTCCACCTCCTCCTCCTTTTATTCCTCCTCCTCCTCCTCCTCCTCCTCCTCCTCCTCCTCCTCCTCCTCCTCCTCCTCCACCTCCTCCTCCTCCTCCTCCCCCATCCCCCTCCCCCTCGTCTTCCTTTTCCCCCTCCTCCAACTCCGACTCCACCTCCTCCGCCGCCACCTCCCTCCGTTTCTCCTCATTCCTCATCCCCCCCCCCCCGCCCCGTGGTGCACGCACAGGCCGCGCGGCGTGGGGGCGCAAACTTTCGAGGAGGAGCCCCGTGGTTGCGAGCGCTACCCGAGGCAGCCGCCGGCCAGGGCGGAAGGGGGGGTAGGAAGAAGGGGGAGAGGAGGAGGAGGGATGAGGAGCTGGAGGAGGGGGAGGACGAGGAGGGGGAGGAGGAGGAGGAGGAGGAGGAGGAGGAGGAGCAGGAGGAGGAAGAGGAGGAAGAAGAAGAGGAGGAGGAGGAGGAGGAGGATGCAAAGAGGAGGAGGAGGAGGAGGAGGAGGAACAAGTGGAGAGGGCCTGCATACTTTCTTAGTTTTGCGCCGAGCCGGCCTGCCAACTAAAGCGCGCGGCGACCCGCCCGCGGCCGCGCACTGGGAAGCAGGAGGAGGAAAAAGAGGGGAAATGGGGAGGAGCAGGATGGCGACGACGGCAACGGGGCGGGGGAGCGCGAGGGAGACGACGACGACGACGACGACGACGACGACGACGACGACGACGACGACGACGACGACGACGACGACGACGACGACGACGACGACGACGGCGGCGGCGGCGGCGACGACGACGGCGACGACGACGACGGCGGCGGCGGCGACGACGACGGCGAAGGCGAAGGCGAAGGCGAAGGCGAAGACGAAGGCGAAGGCGAAGGCGAAGGTGAAGGCGACGGCGTTAACGACGACGACGACGACGACGACGACGGCGACGACAACGAGGACGACGACGATGGCCAAGACCATGGGTTTCACAAGTTTTAGCCATTCACGGCCGGATTCTTCGTCGACCTTTTGGTCAGAGCGGATTTCGGGACAGCTCCCAGGTCTAATCGTCACCTTCATGCCTCCAATGTTGATGTCTTGATTTGTTCAATGACGCGGCTGCTCTTCAATTTCGGCCTCCGAAGAACCGCCTCCAGCCCCAGGGCCGTCCTGGAAGGCTGAGGTTCAGGGTTCTGGGGCACACACATTGGCAAAACCACCCAGGAGCAGGAGGATTAACTCAAGAGAAGGACCAGCAGCAGCAGGAGAACGAGGCTGAAGAGGATCCAGGTCTTTGGCCGTGTTGCACATGTGGGAGATTCTGAAAGCCTCTGGGGCGACTTCAGGATGCCTCCAGGGACCTCCGAAATCCTCTTGTGGAGTTCTGGTGGTCCGCCTGGGGACTTCCAGTGGTCACCAGGGATTTCTGGGGAGGCGGGAGGAGGAAAGAAAGAGGGAGGGAGGGCAAGCTAGGTGCAATGGCGCCATATCTAACTCACTACCCCTCCCCCTCCCACCCATCCCCTCCCATTGCGTTGTTTTTTCCTATCCGCGGACGCGTGCCATAGTGGACCTGGAACTCCAAAAAAGACCCCATCCGAAAAGGGGAGTTGCATACATAGGAAGGAGGAGGAGGAGGGAGAGGAGGAGGAGGAGGACGACGACGAGGAGGAGGACGAGGAGGAGGAGGATGAGGAGGAGGAGGAGGAGGAGGAGGGGGAGGGGGAGGAGAAGGAAGAGGAGGAACGGAAGGAGGAGGAGGAGGAAGAGGAGGTGGTGGATGAGCAGGAGGATGAGCAGGAAGGTGGCGGTTTGCGATCCGGACAAAGGCGGGGACCGGTATGGTTGCCCACACGGTCTGGGCGCTGTCCGAGAGCAACCCCGCCCTGGTGCTGATGGCGTTGGACGCGAAGAACGCCTACTGCACCGCGACCCGGGCCGATTGCTTGGCAGAGCTGGAGGACGCGGCGCCTGAGCTCCTCCCCTTTGCGAATCGTTCCTGCCAGCGGCGCTCCCAGTATTCATTCTGGGGCAGCAGCGGCGCGCTTGCAGTATGTGCCCCCGCCTGCAGGCACTGGAGGACACGCTCTGCGCGGAAGCGGCTGCTCGGGGACTGCGGTCTGACGACGTCCAAGTCCGGGCCGACCTGGACGATGCGCCCCTGCTGGCGCTTCCCGAACTGGCCACCGTCGTGACGCCGTCGGCGTAGGAGGTCCTGGGTGCTTTCGGCTTGGAGCTCCCGCCGCACGAGATGCAAGCCTTGTCACAGCGCTCGCCGTACCCTACCGGGCTCGAAGAACAGCGGCATCCGCGCGGCCTCACGACGCTCCCGGGCGTCCCGCTCGGAGAACCGCTGCCGCCTGGGAACCTGCCCGACGCGGCGGACGAGCGACGCGCGGACTTGGGAACGCCCGCCTACGCCACGCAGCGCTGCGCCGAGACGGAGGTGCGCGCTGCCACGCTTGTGGATAGGCTCGCGGAGCTGCCAGCGTCGCAGGTGGCGGGGCTCCTCTTGCGACGCTGCGGCACCCGGAAGCTTGCGCACCTGCCGCGCAACAACCCGCCTGCAAGCACGCGGGCCGCCGCCGCCGCATAAGACGGCTGCCTGGGACACGCGCCAGGAACTGGCGCACCTGGACCCGTTGACGGCGGAGTAGAGCGCGGCGTTCGGAGCGCCCACTGCTGGCCAGAAGGACCTGGCTCCAGCGACTTGGGCGGGCTCCTGGGCGCAGAGCTTGGCGAGCACACTCAGAGAGGAGCGGCCTGCCCAACCTAGCCGACTTGGACGCGTCTGCTCTGCCGCTGGCCGCGGCCTGCCAGGAGGCGCTGGCCACGCTGCCGGGGGCCAGGCCAATAGGGCGCAGCGCCGCCGCCGCCCTGGCGGCAGCTCGCCCGGGCGCCACCCAGAAACTGTTCACGCGTAGGCCTGATAACAGGAGCGCCAGCGCCGAACTGAACCGAACTTCTGGGACCCGAGGAACGGGCGCGGATCCGCTCCTGCCGCGGCGCCCATTCAGCCAGCTGGCAGATGGGGAACGGCGGACCCTGGCAGCGACTAGTAGCTAGAGGACGACGACTACCTGAGCATGGCGCGGACGTTGCTGGGCAGACCCCGCGCCGCCGAACGACCGCTGCTGGAATTGGCCCGGAAGGAGCGAGAAGGGCAGGACCAGAGGAAGGCAGAGGAGAGGAAAGGGGGGCGACAACGAGAAAACACTCGGAAGCCAGAAAAGTGGCCGCGCTGGGTCGAGAGCGCCATCCCGATCCTCAAGGGAGGCCCACGCTTCAGCGGGGGCACCATTCTGCAAGGACCGAGAACGCACAGATTTGAGAAGGGACATCGCGCACAACAAAAAGATACGCGAACACGGGGTGCGCAAGTTTCACGCCGTTCTCGGCGGAGAGAGGACTGAAGTATCCACAGCGAGTACTTGTTGAGCAAGTGCAGAGGAAGGATGGGCAGGAGGAGGATCGGTGTGTTGAGGCGTCTGTGGCTTTTGGAAGTGCCTCCAGGGGCCTATGACGCTTTGCAGTCCGCGAGAGTAATAGTTCAAGAGAGGAACATATTTCTTCCTACTACTCCTGCACCTCCTCCTCCCCTTCGAATTCCCCTTATATTCCTCTTCCTCCTCCTGCTCCGACCCATCCCCCATCAATCCTCCCCCCTCGTGCTCGAATAAACAGCTTAAGAGGCGAGGAGTACGAGTAGGGGGAGGAGGAGGAGGAGGAGGAGGAGGAGGAGTAGGAGGTGGAGGAGGAGGAGGACGAGGGGGAGAGGGAAGAACGCAGGGAGGACGAGGAAGAGGAGAATGAGAATGAGAATGTCTGTTCACTAAGTGAAAAAAGAGGCCTTACCCAAGGGGGAGGGGATCGGGGTCGGACTCCTGTCGAGCCTTCCTCTTGGCGCAGCCTTGGGCCGTCGGCCACTGGCCACGCTCGATCTTCTTTAGATACTCCTCCGCTGTATGGGGTGGCCTGCATAGGACAGAAGTTTACGAAGTTTGCGTTTCTGCTGGTTCGCGAAGGCACCACAACAAGCACAGAACCACAGACCCAACATCGTACTTAACTTCATGCTACGCGACTCGTGCACCCAGTCCCCAGCAACATGAAGCTCCCCTCCTGGAGGCACAGTGTAAAACTCCCCGCTGAGATTCTGGGGCAAGAAACAGGGGGTCCGTTTCCAATCCTCGAGCGTGGCCCAGGACGCGGACCCCAAACATTGCTTGCCTCCTGCGCTCACTGCCGTCCAACACGTGGGAGGTCCCAAAAGTCGAAACGATACTGGGCGCTGGCGGTGGCACACGAGGGTGAGGGGGAGGAGGAGGTGGGGACTCACTATCCTGCTGCTGATCCTCAGCTCCGTCACCCTCTGTGCCGCAGCCGCCTCCTGCTTGGCCTCGGCGCTCAGGGCCAGCAGGGTGGCCAGGACTGCCTTGTGGCGCACGAGGAGGGCCTGAAGCTCGACCTTCCCCAGCGCGTGGCGGTCGGTGGCGGGCACCCTGATACGCTCAGCCTTGCTCCCTACAATCTCATCAGTAGCGGTGCTACCGAGAACCTTCCATCTCGGGGCAGTGCCCCTAATCATACCACCAGCAGACAGATGATACTGCATGCAATCACTTGTCACTGTGTTCTGATCGCGTTAGCAGAATCTGGATGTGAGCCCATTGATCAGCATCATTGCCACTGGGGAATAAATACCTCGTTGCAAGCCATCCTTTGTATACAGCCTCACAATATGTGATGTAATGGAGCGGCCCTTGAACCGTTCAAAGAGCTAACCAGAAAACACGAAGTTCGCCGCGTGGGACGGTCTGTCGGAAACCAGCAAGCCCTCCTGCGACAAACGACGAGACAGCTGGCGCGTCGTAGGAACTCAGGGTGGCGATACCGAGGGCAGCCCGTCGAAGTCTGGGATCGGCAGTGTCAGCACCCCCACTGGCATCTCCGAACACCACCGTGACCTCGTCAGGATTCCCGAGGCAGCCCTGGCTCAGACCCGACTCGGGAAGGCCGAAACATTCCCAATCGTCTTGCAGAATAGGGTCGGGCTCGGTCGTCCATTGGCTCGGAATGATGCCTCTGAGCCAGGGGCACTCGGACTGAGCATGTTGGGCGACAGCCGCAGGGATAAGATGATCACTGGCGATGAAGATCGGGGAGCCGACGTTGCATCGGCAAGTCCAGATACGGTGTAGAGAGTCCTCTTCAGCTTCTCCGCAGCGGGGACACAATGGACATGCCGAAAGATCGATGCTCGCTTTCCGCTTGCGAGTCCGCGCGCCACCGACAGCAATCAGGAGTACCATACCTGCAATGCGAGCTCCGCCTGCCTTGACAGAACAAATATGATCCAACGGCGCCCAGGAGGAGAAGGGGAGGAGAAGGAGGAGGAGGAAGAGGAGGAGGACCTGCAGCAGAAATCGGAGGGGCAAGGGAGGCGAGTAGAGGAGGAAACGGAGGAGGAGGTGGAGGAGAAGGAGCCCAGGAGACGAAGGATGCATCTTCTGAAGGTTTCCAACATGTTCTTCCTGGTTTCTACGGTCATCTCCCATCGTATTCGAAGAGTTTCAGGTGGCGCTTGGGGTCTCAGCTCAATCGACTTTGCAGCGCGGGCGTGCAAGGTCCCCCGGCACTGGGACCTCAAACCCCCGCTGGTCGAGCCAGGGAGGCGCCCAGGAATCCCGAAATGGCGTATAGGCCTCCTTCCAAGAGCCTCCAGCACCCAGCACGCCCCAAGACGGCCCCAGGATGGCCCGAAACGTCCCAGGATTGCCCCAAGGTGGCCACAAGAAGCTCCATGGTCGTTCCGAACGGGGCCCCCGACAGGCAACCCGAGGCACGCACGAGCCCAGCAAGGAACTCAAGGCAGACTTCAAGTGAGCAAAGCAAAAAAACGGGTTCGATTACGCCGGCATGGGCGCGTAAGCCGCTCGCGTAAGGTCGCGCGTAAGCGCCCTCGTTTCAAATGTAGCGTGCCGCGCCGGCGGCCCGCGTAAGCCGCCGCGTAGGGTCGCTATGTCTTCTCGCGTAAGACATGTTTCTGTCGTCGCTCAAGTGTGTTCGGCGTGTCTTCTGTTCAAGCGTTGTGCGGCACAGTAGTAGAGCAGCACACGTTGTGCTGTGATGTGCGCAGCAGGGAGGAAGGACGAGAGAAGGGTAATGAATGAATGAGAGGAGGACGGGGAGGAGCAGGAGGGAGAGTGAAGGGAGCATGGAGGTGTGGAGGAGGAAGAGAGGAACGAGGAGGAGAAGGGGCAAATAGGAGGGGGAGGAGGAGGAGGAGGAAGACGAGAAGGGCGAAAGAGGAGAAGGAGAAGGAGAAGGAAGAGGAAAAGGAGCACGAGGAGGGATAACCACTGCGTATAGGGCCAATCTAGGAGGCACGCCCCCCCTCACGCGAGCGTGAGGGCTGTCATAGACGCGCCCGCGCCTCACCCGCATGTCCCCCTTTGCTCCGTTGCTCTCCTCTCCTCCGAGGCTTCCTTTCCCTCCACCTCCCTCACCCTCACCCCATGGGCATGTCTTAGTTGAGCTCCGCCCCGCGCTGCATGCACACTCTTGGGCAAGACAGACCAGACAAGTGCGGCAGTAGATTGGCGGAATCGTCTGGTGCACGTGGCTGCAACGCGCGTCCATGGAGCCGCCCGTTGTATCTTTTGAGCTTGGGCGCAACCTTACGAGGGTCTGGCTTGGCGGACCAATGGCGTATTCGTCTATTTGGGTAGTGCCATGCGCCTGGGACCTCAGCCTTGCTCGGAGCTTCTCGGCTTGCCGAGCACCGCGCCTTCCCTGATCAGTTTGCAGTGCCCTTGCCTCTTCTTCCGCCTCCACTTCCTCCTCGGCCGCATTATCCTCCTCCCTCCGCCTCTCTCGGCGGCGAGCGTGGGGGAAGTGAGAAAGATGGGCCTTTCAGAAGGCGGCGGGACTTCTCAGAAGCCCTCGCGCCTTCTGAGAAGTTGTTTGTGTCCTGCGGGAAGGATTAGGAAACTTCTCAGAAGGCCAGGGGACTTCCGAGCCTTCTGAAAAGGCCCGCCCCTTCTCACTTCCCCCCCCCGGCTCGCCGACGACTGTCTTCTCCACTTTGGACGTCCAGGCGACAGTGCCCCGTGTTTTCATGAAGCTCGGAGTCGGGAGCTCGTCACCACTTCGAGATGGTGCGCGGGTGTTGTCTCGGCCACGTCTTCTCAACAATTGAGCGTATGGAAATTACGCGTCTCTTTTGGCCCAGATTCGGGAGCTCGTCACCACTCCGGGCAGACGCGCATGTGTCGTCCCTATCTTTGCGCAGTTCATCCTGCCCTTTTCTCGACAGCTGCGCAGCATGAAAAAGACGCCTCCCAGCCTTGGCTCGGAGTTGGGATGCAGCCAGCACTTTGAGGCTGGAACGGCATCACAATGTACGCCCCAGTGGCATCCAGTGGCAGCAGCGGTATCCGGCCCCAGGGGTCCGCGCGAGAAGCCGTGCACGGCTGCCTTTCTACAGGCGCCACCTGTGGGGAACACCATGGTGTGCCCTCTACCGAAAGAAGAACAAATGTACGCCCCACATTCCCCTGCGCCACTCCTGATTACTCTGGGCTACTCCATGGTTCTGTATTCCAAGGGGGAACGTGTGAAAGCGTGCACCCGTTCGCACGAACTCGAAGCTAGTTCCTCGGGTGGGTCTGGTCGTGATCTCCTGCCAGCGTGCGAGAACCTTGGTAGCGCCACCGTCTTGAGTGGCATGAGTGTCATTACCCTTGTTAAACAAATCTTGATCCCCCCCCCTTCGTCCCGAAAACCATTAAGTCGCCACCGCGTATTTTGTTAAAGATTTCTCCTCCTCCTCCTCCTCCTCCTCCTCCTCCTCCTCCTGGTCTCCTCCTCCTCCTCATCATCATCAGCATCATCATCCCTCCCCCCTCGGAAACCAGCGTGTTTCGACCTTGCAGTTCAGCGGCTCCAGTATCAATGCCCTTAGTGACGGCCTGTGGGTTCTTCCATCGACGGTCTTGTGTGTTCGTCTGCTTTAGCCAGGGCTTGCGTCTTGCGTCGCCACTGGGCTGGTGCCACCTCGTCACAGGCCAATGGCTTCGTGCTGTCGCGTTCATCAGTGCTTCGTGGGCTGGCCCGTTGCTATCGAGTCGGCTCGAAGCTCCGCGAGCGTGCCGGCTCGCTTCCAGTGCACTTCGCGTTGCCAGCGTTGCTTCCAGGCTAGCTCTCCTCCCGCTGCTCGCTTGTTGTCTTTCTTTTTCTCTCTCCCGTGTGCAATGTAGGCTCCTGCTTGTTAGCTGTAGCTTTGGACGGCGCGCGGCCTTTCCGTTTGCGCTTGCGATCAAAAAGTTGCCAGCGTTGTTGCCAGGACGCACTCTCCAAGCGTGCCAGCTCGCGGGCACGGCCTATCGCATTGCCAGCGCTGCCGGCAGGAATCTCTTTCCGAACGTGCCAGCTCGCTTGCGGCGCATATCGTGGCAAGCCTCGTTGCCAGGGATCGTGCCAAGAAGCGCATTCCAAACGTGCCCGCTCGCATTCGATGGCCATCGCGATACCTGCGCTAATATCGGGAAGCTCAATCCGAGTGTGCCCGTTCGCTTCCAGCTCGCATTGCGCTGCCGAGAAGGGTTGGCCGGCGGCGTGGGCCAGGGCAGCACTTCGATTGGCAATTAGTTCCATAGCATCTACTATGTAATCTGGGCGCCCAGTGGCCGCCGCCGCCGCAAACCTCGCTGCCGTTAATCGCGGACGGTCCGCCAGCTGGGAGTTATGGTATTTAATGTATCGATCGGTGCGCTTGCGCTGTAAGCTGAGTCGCGGGCAAGCCAGTTGGGTAGATTGGACTCCCGTCGCCGAGATTGGTTATGTTTGTTCGTCATCCGCCTTCTCATCCCCGCTTCCCTCTTCCCTCTCTGCGAGATGTTTCCTTTCTTCTTCAGTACTGATTCACGGCAGCCTGGCGGGTGCTGTCTGCTCACGACCTATTTACAACTTAGCGATTTGCCGTTGACGCATGGCTCTGTTCCTCTCCCGAGCGCGCACTTGCCGCCAGCTGCCGTGAGGGGCTGGGCCGCTGGACCCCGCGCAAGAATAACACAACAATAACAAACAAAATGATGGAGAGGACCAACACAGGTACTGGACCCAGAAGAGTAACATAACAAACAAACCCGCAAACAAAAATAATCCGGGCGAAGGACCCGACCATACGTAGTTAAGAATACCGTCGTTGCGGGTATCGCCTTCGGGGGGGGTTCCTCATGGGGCCATGAACCATGCGAAGGGTGTACCAATATGGGGTGGGGCCGCCATGCGGGCGCTGCCACTGATGCCTAAGGCGGAACCGATTGTATGGGGCCGCGACATGAATAAAACGTAGGGGTGCGCCGCAATGCAGCGGAACGCCACTGGGGCTTTCGGTGGAGCTCCCTATGGGGCCACGAAACGTTGTATTGGGTGGGGGAAAGGCGTGAGAACACAGCCACTGGGGCCTTCGGTGAAGCCCCCTATGGGGCCACGAAACGCTATACTGGGCGTGGGAAACGCGTGCGAACACCGCCAGTGGGGCCTTCGGCGGAGCCTCCTTATAGGGCCACGAATCGCTGTACTGGGCTGGGTAAACGCATGCGAACACCGCCACTGGGGCCTTCGGTGGAGCTCCCCATGGGGCCACGAAGCGTTGTACTAGGTGGGGGGGAAACGCGTGCGAACACCGTCACTGGGGCTTTCGGTGGAGCTCCCTATGGGGCCACGAAACGTTGTACTGGGCGGGGGAAGCGCATGCGAACACAGCCACTGGGGCCTTCGGTGGAGGACCCTTTTTATGGGGCCACGAAACGTTGTAATGCATGTAAGTGGGTGTTTCGGGACGCATGCGGACGGTGGCACTGGGTGCTCCGGTGGAGCTCCTGACGGGGCCACGAATCGCTGTAGTAGATGGGCGAAAATGCCAAATTGGGCGTTTCGGGACGCGTGCGGGCGGTGGGATTGGGGCCTTCGGTGGAGTTCCGTACGGGGCCACGAAACGCTTTATTGTGCCGGGAGAACGTATGCGAACACCGCAATTGGGTCCTTATGTGGAGCTCCCGATGGGGCCACGAAACGTTGTATTGGGCGGGCGAGACGCATGCGAACACCGCCATTGGGGCCTTCGGTGGAGCCTCTTTATGGGGCCACGAAACGCTGTACTGGGCGGGGGAGACGCATGCGAGCACCGCCACTGGGGCCACGTTGTAGCGGGCGGGGAAGCGCATGCGAGTACCGCCATTTGGGCCTTCGGTGGAGCTCCCTATGGGGCCGCGAAACGTTGTAATGCGGGTGTGAAACGCATGCGAGCACCGCTACTGGGGCCTTCGGTGGAGCCCCCTATGGGGCCACGAAACGCTGTACTGGGCGGGGGTGGGCGCGTGCGAACACCGCCACAGGGGCCTTCCGTGGAGCTCCCCATGGGGCCACGACACATTGTAATGGGCATGGGAAACGCATGCGAGTACCGCCACTGGGGCTTTCGGTGGAGCCCCTTTATGGGGCCACGTAACGTTGTACTGGGCGGGGGAAGCGCATGCGAGCACCGCCACTGGGGCCTCTAGTCGAGCTCTTTCTGGGGCCACGAAACGCTGCACTGGATGGAGGAAACGCGTGCGAACACCGCAACTAGGGCCTTCGGTGGAGCTCCCTATGGGACCACGAAGCGTTGTACTATGTGGGGGGAACGCATGCGAACACCGCCCCTGGGGCCTTCGGTGGAGCTCCCTATGGGGCCACGAGACGCTGTACTGGTGACGGGTGCGGAGGGCAAAGGCAGGGATGGGAGGAGGGAGGAGGAAGGAAGAGAGGAGAGGAGAGGAGAGGAGAGGAGAGGAGAGGAGAGGAGAGGAGAGGAGAGAGGCAGGGCGTTATCTGTTCAAAACGGGGACCCAACAACAGGTTGGTTGGGAACAGAGAGCCAGGTAGCGGTGCCTCGACCTCTCGAGGTGAAGGCGCTAGCAGTTTGCCCGCGTGTTTGTCGGGTACCTGATCTGTCGAAGTGCATGCCATATATTGTTAACCGTTGTTCTTCCGTTCCCGTCGGTGCATCTGACTAACTTACTCGCGGAACACCCGATCGCCTTCTGGTTGGCGTGTCGGTCCGTGTCACCATGTGCGTGTATCGCCGTGCTTCGCTTGTCCCGACTCCGTGGTTTTAGCCCCCGGCCTCACTCGGGTTTCTCACGTTCCAGGAAGAGGAGCAGGAAGAAGACCAGTGCGACCCCAAGGCGCACCAGCGATGTTACCACAAACCCTCCCTCCAAATTCCCTCTTCATGGAAAAGAGTGTTCCTTACGGGGAGTGCCCCCATAGAAAGGCAACCACCTGAGAATCTGCAGCCGCGCCAAATCTTGGGACATCAACGCCGCGAATCAGCGCTGTTGTTGCGCCCCGGCAGTCCTAGATCGTGCCAGTACGTCGCGCCTGGGACTCCAGCACCGCGAATCGAGATGACTGTTGCGTCTCGGCAGTCCCAGACCTCGCCAGGACACAACTCCTGGGACTTCACCCCTACGAATCTTTGAAACTGCGCTGCAAACTCGTAAGACGAGCGCGCGCGGCGCGAAGGCGAGAGCCACACATCTGGAGAAACAAACGCCCTCCACCTTAGAAACTGCTGCAAGCGGTGAAGACGAATGCGCGCAGGCCTAAGGCGAGAGCCACATATTGAACATGGCCCGCCCTCCATTCTTGAAACTGTTTCGAATGTCTGACTTCAGCATCATACGTGGTGAGGAAGTCTCACGCGAAAAACACCCGGCCCGTCGATGGACACGTCTGGGAGTGTGGCAAAGAGAAGCGAAGTGTAAGGGAGAGTGATGGAGAAGGGGAAGATGGGGACAGGGATGAGGGAGGGGAAGAGGAGGAGAGAGAGAGAGGAGGAAGAGAGAGAGAGGGAGAGAGAAAGATTAATAGAAAGGGACATCGACAGAGAAAGAGAGAGTGTGTATGAGAGAGAGAAGAGGAAAAAAAGAGAGAAAGAGAGAAACAAAAGCGAGAGAGAGAGAGAGAGAGATCACCTCTCTTTATGTAGGTCTGTGAACAGAGATGGGAAAGAGGATAAGGAGGAGGAGGAGGAGGAAGAGGAGGAGCATGAGGAGGCGTATGAGGAAAGGGGCTACTGCTACAGAAGGAAAAGTGCCCAGGCGGGGTCTACATCCCTGGCCCCAGGGTGGTGTGGAGGAGAAGCGGGGGACGAGCAGGGGTAGAAGCCCAGGGTGGTGTGGAGGAGAAGCGGGAGACGAGCAGGTGTAGGAGATAGGAGTAGGATGAGAAGGAGGAGTGAAGGAGGGAGGCATCATGGAGGAAAGCTGTCCTGAGGGGAAGGGGGTCTTGGGGCTTTTTGACCGCAGTCGGCCCCTGCGGGGCGCTTCCCCGACCCCAGGGCGGACAGAATGGCCCACGATGGAAGCAGGTCCCAGGGAAGGTGCGGATGTCGAACCGTCAGCCTCCTTCTCCTCGCCCTTCTGCCCCTCGCCCCCTCCTTTTCCTCCTCGTCCTCCTCCTCCCTCCTCCTCCTCCTCCTCCTCCTCCTCCTCCTCCTCCTCCTCCTCCTCCTCCTCCTCCTCCCCTCTTCCTGCTGCTCAACCTCTCTTTCTTGGGCAAACCGCGGGACCCGTTTGCCTCAGGACCTCAATATTTTGTGTCATGTCCGCTGGATAGGCCGACGCCGCCAGGGTCTTCGGACGCGGCCCGGACTGGCACGCGGCTGTCGGCACCGTTGCCCCGTGACGACTCGAGGTGAACGATGCAGTCGTATCGCTGGGCCGCCCTTCGCTCTCGCGATCCCCTTCCCCCCTCCCCTCCCGTCCTCTCGCCTCCCGTCCCGTCCCTCGCGCATCAATGCGAGGTCTCTGCAAGGATTCGTGAAGGGAAGCTCCCCAAGACGAATCGCCTGGGCCCGGGTAGCACAGGTGAGATCGAGTCGGGCTTCGATTCTCTCCTGGAACTTCTCTCTTCTTTCTCCTCGGAAGTTTGGTTGGCAGTGGTCTGCACACGGAGGGTGCTGTGCACCCACACCGATCTTAGCCAGGCCGATCTTGCCCAGCCAGGATCGGTGTGGGTGTACACTTGGCCAGCATTCATTCCGACCCGATCGATGCGATTCGATATCCACGCCGGCCGATCCGATCCGATTCGATTCTGATGTTCCGACAATCCAGAGCGGCCCGAAGTTTGCATGGAGTGATTGTACATTTTGGTGCGGCCGATTCGATTCGATGTCGATTCCGTGCCGATGCAGCCCGATCCGACGCATATTTCAATTCGATGTCCCGGTTCCATGCTGACCACCTCTTTCCACCTCCTTCTCGATTCTCGCTATGTGTTTCCTGTTTCCTGCCTCCTCCTCAATATCATGATTATTCCCCTCATCATCGCATCATCATGATCAGCAGCAGCATCGTAATCCTCGTCATCTTCGCCACCACCACCACCAGCATCATCATCATCATCAGCATCATCATCATCATCATCATCATCATCATCATCATCATCATCATCATCATCATCATCATCATCATTTGCATCATCAGCAGCATCATCATTAGCATCATCATCAGCACCATCACCACCACCACCATCATCAACAGCGTCATCATCAACATCATCAGTATCATCAGCATCAGCATCATCGTCACCATCATCATCAGTATTAGCATCATCAACATGATCATCAGCATCATCGTCAGCATCATCATAAGCAGCATCATTACCAACAACAAGAACAACATCGTCATCATCATCATCATCATCATCATCATCATCATCATCATCATCATCATCATCATCATCCTTAGCATCATCATCATCACCACCAGCAGCAGCATTATCATCAGCAGCAGCATCATCATCAGCATCATCAGCAGCAGCATCATCATCATAAATATCAGCAGCAGCATCTGCATCTGCATCAGCATTAGCATCATTGCCATCATCAGTATCATCATCATCAGCATCGTCACCATCATCATAAGCATCAGAAACAGCATAATCAGCATAAGCATCAGCAGCATCATCAGCAGCATCATCAGCATCATCATCAGCAGCATCGTCATCATCGTCTTCATCGTCATGGTCATCGTCGTTGTCATCATGTTCGTCGTTATCATCATCGTCATCAGCAGCAGCATTGTTATCATGATCAGCATCATCATCCTGCTCTCGCGCCTCCTCATCATTATCCCACCCCTGTTCTTCCTCCTCATCATCCTCCTCTGGTCTGGCACGTGTCCTCCTTCACCATCCTGGTCCTCCTCCTCCTCCTCCTCCTCCCTTCCTCATCCCTTCGGCCTTCTTCCCGCGACCCCTGGCTCAGGGCAGTGGAACAAGAAAGCCACCGGCGGCCGCGCCAAGAAGCCGAAGGGTTTCCCGGTCCACAAGGTGCCAAACGACGTCGAGGCGGGCCGGGGGGAGAAGAAGAAGGAGGAGGACAAGGAGGAGGAGGAGAAGAAGGAGGAGGAGGAGGAGAGCCATGGGGGAGGAAGAGAAGGAGGAGCACGATGAGGAGGAGTTAAAGGAGGAGGGGGAGGAGGAGGACTACTCGGGACTAATCGTTCAGAAGAGCTGCACAGCGTCATTGCACGCCCTCTTCCGCCACGGGACAGTCTCCCCACAGCAAGCGAGGAGGCAGCCAAAATCCATGCACCACAAGCCACCAACACGCCGAGCCGAGTCCGCACGCAGGCGACGAGGACCACGACGACGATGAGGCGGAGGAGGAAACGGTTCGAGATGCTCTGCGTTTGTTGACAGGCGTGGAGGGGTCTCCGACGGCAGGGGCCGGCCTCGCCTTGTCAGGGCGCACCGCGGCGGGCGTCCGAGCACCCTCGGCGTGCGGTGTGCGTGCGTGCGTGCGTGCGTGCGTGCGTGCGTGCGTGCGTGCGTGTGTGTGTGTGTTGTGTGTTGTGTGTTGTGTGTTATGTGTGTGGTGTGTGTTGTGTGTTGTGTGTTGTGTGTGTTGTGTGGGTTGAGTGTGTTGTGTGTTATGTGTGTTGTGTGTTGTGTGTGTTCTGTGTTGTGTGCGTTGTGTGTTGTGTGTTGTGTGTTGTGTGTGTTGTGTGTTGTGTGTGTTGTGTGTGGTGTGTGTTGTGTGTTGTGTGATGTGTGTTGTGTGTTGTGTGTGTTGTGTGTGTGTTGTGTGTGTTGTGTGTGTTGTGTGTGTTGTGTGTGTTGTGTGATGTGTGTTGTGTGTGTTGTGTGTTGTGTGTTGTGTGTTGTGTGTGTTGTGTGTTGTCTGTGTTGTGTGTGGTGTGTGTTGTGTGTGTTGTGTGTGGTGTGTGTTGTGTGTGTTGTGTGTGTTGTGTGTTGTGTGTTGTGTGTTGTG
>CAUYUJ010014697.1:0-25000 GCA_963575745.1 Prorocentrum cordatum
AGACTTCGACGACGTGACCTCCGACGAGCTCGGCCGCTACTTCAAGATGATGAAGGGAGAGGACTGCGTGCCCTCGCCTGCCACTGGCTGGGCGCGAGCCGCTACCAATTGCCTATCTGGGGTGGGCGCGGCGCGCGACGGGTCGTCGCCTGCGCCGTGGCTGCCCTGGACTGGCCAGTGGTGCGGTTCGTGCTTCACGGGGCTAGGTTGGTTTCCGTCCCGTCGGATGCTAGACCTTGGTCGGCTAGTTTCCGTCTCGTCGGATGCCGCACCTTGAACGTGTTAGCTCTGTCTCTCTCTCTCTCTCTCTCTCGCTCTCTCTCCCCCTCCCTCGTTCTCACACCACCCTCCTCCGCTGGCTTATCTCTCTCCAACTCGACCTCCCCCTTGCCCGTCCCCTCTCCCGCTCGCCTCTCTCTTCTGCTCCTCTCACCGTCGCCCTGCTCCTTCACCCCTCTCCCGCTTGCATGCCCCTCTTCCGCCAGCTTCCCCTCCCCTTCGCCATCCCCTCAACCCCCCCTCTCCATCCGGTATATTCCTTCTCCGCCCCTTCCCTTTCCCCCACCCCCTTCCGCCGTCGCCATCACACTCATCGCAACATGCATAGAGGACCCTGGGCCAGAGACTGCTGCTGAGGACGGATCGGCGGAGGCGGCCTGTGACCAGGAGGAGCCAAACGCGGCGATCGCCTCGGAGGGGTCGGCGGCGGCGGCATCGGCGGCGCACGATGATGCGATGAGCCTGCCGTTCATGGCAAGCCTGCTGGGCCGCCGCACGAGGAGGAAGGCCAAGAAGGCCAAGAAGGCCAAGAAGGCAGCTGCCCCGAGCGAGAGGCAAGAGGAGGGCCACCAGGTGGCCGAGGGCGGCGCGACAGCGCCATCGCCCTGGAAGGCAGCGGCACCGCCCAAGAAGTCGAGGAGCAAGAAGAGGCCTGCCGCTGCCGCGAAAGGTAAGGCGAAAGCAAAAGCTAAAGCCAGAGCTGCAGCCGCGTCCACGCCACCAGCTGCAGCGAAGGCCCAGCTCAAGCCCAAGGAGCCTGGGCCCAAGGAGGACAAGGAGGACGAGGAGGACGCGGATCCGCATGAGGATGAGGACGAGGACGAGGACGAGCAGGGCGAGGAGGAGGAGAAGGAGGAAGATCCAGAGGTCGAGCTCGAGGAGGTTCCAGAGGAGCCCGCAGCAGCGGGTGCCCCCGTGTTCACGGGGGAGATGGTGTGGCCGCCGCCAGACCCTCATGGAGGGATCTACACCTACGACGTCGACGGCGGCCGCACCTGCACGATTAAGATGAAGCGCCGCCAGAGCGAGGGCATCAGCACTGTATACTACAGGGTCGTCCCAGGGGACGGCTGGAAGCAATTGATCCAGGTCACGGATAAGAGCATGACTGATGCCATGGTGCAGCAGCTCGAGGTCACGAATAGCACTGAGGCGGCTGATTGCACGATGCGGTACGTATTCAACAAGATGTGTGACGGCAAGGTCGGATCAGGCAACGTCGGCGTGATTAAGGAGCAGGCGAAGATGCACAGGGATCAAGCGTACATCGAGCTCGGGCTGGCCTGATGACACATAGTCAGGGGGGGGAGTCGGGTTGATGTGTGACGGCAAGGTCGGATCAGGCAACGTCGGCGTGATTAAGGAGCAGGCGAAGATGTACAGGGATCAAGCGTACATCGAGCTCGGGCTGGCCTGATGACACATAGTCAGGGGAGGGAGTCGGGTTGATGAAGGTAGATAGGAGGTATAAGGCGATGGGTGGGGAAGGCTGGATGCGTGATGGTACCAAGCCTCGTGACCTCGAGCAAAAGGAGGGGGTGGACGACGAGGAAGTGGAGGATGAGGAGGACGAGGAGGCGGAGGAGGAGGAGGAGGCGGGGGAGGGGGAGGAGGAAGGGGAGGGGGAGGAGGGGGAAGGGGAGGTGAAGGAGGAGGAGGAGGAAGAGGAGGAGGAGGAGGAGGAGGAGGGGGAGGAGGAAGAGGAGGCGTGATGGCACCAAGCGGAACGTGTCTTGTGCTCTGCATTGGATGTTCGCGCCGCGAGCGTGCTAGTTGCGGTCACTGCTGCCCGTGTCCTGGTGGGCTCGAGGTCCACGAGACATTCCAGATCCACAGCTGGATCGTCGATTGGTGCTGGGCTGGGAGGCTGTGGATTTGCACTAGGGGATGTGGGAGGTGTTCGACCATCATCCAAGTATTCCTCTCTCTCACCCTCCCGCATATTCATCCCTCTCCCCCGTCAGTTCTGCGAGCGAGCCTACGGTGCGCGTAGAGAGGCAGATCGCATTGAGGCGGATTGGATGAGGAGGGGGAGGAGGATGATGATGAGGAGGAGGAGACACTAGCTCGAGTGCCTGGCCAGATTTCAAGGTAAAACATTCTGAGTCACCATGGCCCCTCTGGCAGTCAGCAGGGTGCGAAGTTGTGGCGCCCTGTGGCCCTGAGCAGGATCAGACGATGACGCTCATGCGAGGAGGATCGGGAGGGAAAGGGGCGGGCGCGCATGAACAAGTGCTGCGAGGCTGGCTATTTCGTGAGCGAGCCTACCAGCGAGAAGGCTATTTCGTGAGCGAGCCTACCAGCAAGAAGGCTATTTCGTGAACGATGCCACCAACAAGAAGATTGGTTGTTGGCATCGCGTGGGAGGCGACTCTGGGTCGTCGTCGGTGTCGTCGTCGTTGCCGTCGTCGTTCTCTACAAGATGCATGTCTCAACGATTGTTCCAGCCTTTCCCGCTCCCCCCCCCCCCCCCGATGTTACAAGTGTTCGTGGTTCGTGCCCCGTCCCGTGAGGCACCCCCGCATGCCATCCCTTTCCCATGCCCCCCCACCCCCATTGACTCTCCATCCCCCGTCGTAGCCAGAGAACTCCCATACCGATCCCCCGATCCTCCAATCCATCGCGATTGCCAGGTGACGGCCTGAGAGCAGCCATCGAGGCGAACACTGACCAGCTCAGGGGAGGGCCCTGCGCGCTGCCATTCCTTTTCGAGGAAAAGGTGGGAGCGTCTCTGAGAGGAGGTGTGACGAACTGTGAGAGCATCACAGGGATAGGATGAGCTAGGGGACCCAGGAGGACGGCATGGATGAGCATCAGGCGCACGCCCTCGAGCGATCGGGTGGGGAGGAGGATCAGATGTTCAGATACGTAAGAACCAGGGCGAGGAGGAGGAGGAGGAGGAGGAGGAGTAAGAAGAATATGAGGGTCGGATGAGGACCAGAATAGAGGGGGGCAGCACCTAGAATACCCTCGGGGAGGAGGGCCAGATGAGTCGATGGCGGCAAATCTAACAAGACCCTCGGGGGCCCTCTGATCTAGGACCGCCCTCGAGAGTACACATTCGATCGAGGCTTACCTTGGTCCGTGGTCGAGGGGGCACCCCTACCAAGCTCGATGGCAGCATGTTCCAATTGACACTCGGCCTCCTCATTCCGATCCGTCCATCCTTACCTCGCACTACTGGTGCAAGGGCCCGCACGGCGTGTGACCATATGCATTGCGGACGGGAGCACCATGCATTGATCTGCATTTCAGTTTCTCTTGCCTGTGCGACAGCTCGACGTCCAGTGCTGACTGCTCGAGCTGTTTGTCTAGCTGTCGGGCGAGCCCCTGCCCGAGGGGGGCACTGGCCGCAGGCGAGCGGGGAGATCGCAGTCCACGGGGGGGATCTATGGTGCTAGATGCCGAGCAAAAGAAATGTGATGCAACTAATGGGCGCACGCATACACGCGCAAGCGTACGATACATACGCAGATGCACACGTTCAGAGTTGCAGTATTGTGCATGTATGCGTGCATGTGTGTGCAGGTATGCGCAGATATGTGTGGTTTCGTGCGCACGCTGCACATTAAAGCACACTGAATACATATATATATATATATATACATATACACATATATATATATATATATAGATACGCACTTGTGCACGCACGTGTGTCTATGTATGTACGTATGCGGTTTGTGCGTTGTGTCTCTGGCTGCCATGTTAAGCGAACCATGCGCGTAGAACCGCGCGGGTTGGTTCGCTGTGCTCAGGCATACGCACAGACACCGTTGCATCCAGGACAGCCTTCAGTTACATCCGACACACTGTTGGACATCGTGCTTGGTAACACAGGGCGAACACATCGTAGCACGTATACGCATGCACATGTACACGCGTGTAGACACTCGCGCGTAAACGCATGCGCGCGCACGCGAATGCACTGCGGATGCGTGGGTCCAGAACCCAAACACAACAACGCTTAAACGCAAGCGTTGCCATGCGCAAGCGCCCAACCATGACAGGAGCAACATGCCAACCATGACATGGACAATCGACCCCTGACAGGGACAACCGAACACGCCCTGGCAGGAACACCTACCAGTCCATGACATAACCACTAACAACACATACCATATGCTGAAAAGGGGGGCACTGCGGCTAAACCCAACAACGGCGAGACCCCAAGAAATCACAATACCCTGAACTTAGCACCCGCAATCCCTAAGACCAACCACCATGCGACCCAACGCCCCACATACACATGCGCCCTCTTCCTCTTGCACACAAGGACACCAAAACCATAACCACCCGACTGAAGCCCATTGTGCCCTGCTAGCACTAAACCCTGGAACCTTATGCACTCGGACACGACGGCGCGGAGACCACCCTGATGCCCAATACCCTAGAACCCATGCGGCCCGACGTCCGTAGGACCCTACGCCACACTCGTAAACCCATGACCTAAGCCACCCGCACCTTAAAACCCTGCGTAAAAAAACATGTTTGTCCGACCACCCTGGCACGCCTATATGTACGTCCCGTGCGTGCGCGCGCGGGAAGAGAGAGGGCGGGCTGGATCGGGCGGGGGGGGGGGGGGGGGGGGGGCGGGGGGGGGCGGACCAGCAAGGACAGGAAGGAGTGCGCGCAAGCGCAGAGTGGCGGGAGGCAGCGAGCAGCGAGCAGCGGAGGAGAGAGCTTGCCGCCCAGGTGCACCTGGGCGACACGGCATGCTGGACATGACATTGTGGATCGGCGGCATGACTTACTTTGCGGCACGTTGGACATGACGGACGTAAGTGGACAGGGGGGGCACACCCCGCCCCCCAACCTGAACCCAAACCCAGAACATACCGAGCGGGGCCGCGGGCGGGGTTAGGAGGTTTGGAGGTGCCACCGCGCCCTCCACCCCCGCCCCCCACACCCCCCCCTCCCACCCCCACACCCCCACCCCACGCTCGATTGTTGCGCGGGCCCCCCCGACCCCGCCCACCTCCCCTCACCCCCTTAGCTACAGTGGCCCAGTCGACCCCCTCGGGACATCGAGCACCCTGAATGCACACCGAAAATACCCAGACCCCGCCCCAACCACCCCCCCGAGACCGCCCCGACGACGCCCAGCCCCCTAGAACCCGCACACGAGAACCCCCAGCGCGCCCCCGCACATACCCAGAGCCCGTCCCAGACCACCCCAACCCGCCCCGATGAGGCCCAGCCCCCCAAAACCTGCGCCCGAGCGCCCTCAACGCGCACCCTGAAATAACCCGAACCCACCCCACCAGTCCCCCATCCGACCCGACGTCCCCCCGATGCGCTCGACTGCGTCTTGGTGATGCTCTTCCGCTGTCGCGGCGCGTTTCTCATGGTTGCTACGTGCGTCTTGTGTTCTAACGTTTTCTAACGTTTTCTAATGTTTTCTAATGGTTTCTAATGTTTTTCTTGTTTTCTAACGTTTTCTAACGTTTTCTATGTAACGTTTTTCTTGTTTTTAACGTTTTTATTGTTTTCTAACGTTTTCTATGTAACGTTTTCTAACGTTTTTCTTGTTTTTCTTGTTTTCTAGCGTTTTTCTTGTTTTTAACGTTTTTATTGTTTTCTAACGTTTTCTAATGTTTTCTATGTAACGTGTTCTAACGTTTTTCTTGTTTTCTTGTTTTCTAACGTTTTCTAACGTTTTCTATATAACGTTTTCTAACGTTTTCTAACGTTTTTCTTGTTTTTCTTGTTTCCTAACGTTTTCTAACGTGTTCTAACGTTTTCTAACGTTTTCTAACGTTTTCTAACGTTTTCTATGCCACGCGCGCCCTACCCCGCCCTCCGCGGGCGCTCGGGAAGGTCGTCGACGCCGCCGCAGGGGGCGCGGTGGGGGCGCTCAAGGGGTCCAAAGCGGTCCGCGGGCCACCGCGAGTGCGACCGCGCCTTGGCACCGCGCTCACGGGGCGGTCGCGGAGGGCGCCGAACCCTCCCGCCCCGCCACCTGCGCGATCGCGCGATGCACACCGCGGGGCACATGATGCCCCGCCAGGCTATCGACCCCTGACGGATGCCCGCGGGACAATTCACCTACTGCTTGACCACCCGCGCGGCCCCCTGTCAACCCCCCCCAGGGCCCATGGCCCTAGGCCAGCCGCGCCAATCCCCCTCGAGGCGTATACACGTGACCCCAACCAGTCCCCTGCGCGCGCACTGCGCCTTGGATGCACGGCGCTGGCCCCCGCGCCGCCCCCGCAACGCTGCAGGCTCGCGGACCCATGTCTGAATATGTGTATATATATATATGTATATATATATATAGATATGCGTGTATACATACAAACATACACGTACACGCAGCACGGCGCCCTCAGGTGAAATATGACGTGGGGGGATAGGTGGGGGAGGGGGCGCGGTGGGTGACAACGGTTCCGCGTGAGATGCCCCCTCCCATGCCCAGGGTTCCCCAACCCCCATCTCGAACCCGCCCTAAGGGGGGACCCCCATATACCATCACCTGTCATGCGCGCGCGTGCTTCGTATGGTTGGCCATTGCGCCGTGCGTCTGTGCCCCCCAGGGCAGCGCGCTGCAGGCGACGGGGAGATCGCGCGCGGACCCATGTCTGAATATTGCAACAAAAAAAATGGGGATGGGAGAAGAGGGTTATAGGACGCAGTGTGAGGTGGATGGGGGGGGGGGGGGGGAGGAAGGTGCATGGCGCGTCAGCAGAGCATGTCTGAATATTGCAGCTTCGGTCCGACCCAGGACGTCCCAGCGTGGGTTCTGGACTTGGCCCAGATCTAGACTTTGCGCGCGGCCTGTTCAGGGGCCAGGCCTCACGAGCGCATGCGTGGAAAGGGAGGGGAGGCGATGGCGCCGAAAAAGAAGATGTCGGCCGAGGAGAAGAAGGCGCGGGCGAAGGCCCGCAGGAGCGACCCGAGGAACAAGGAACACGAGAACGAGCTCCAGCGCCTACGGTGGGAAGGGGGGGAGGAGGGCGAGGCGAAGGAGGACGGGGATGATGAAGACAACACAACCACCGACGACGAGGGGGAGAGTGCGGAGAAGGAGGGAGGGGCGGGTGGGGAGGGGGATGAGGACGAAAGGAACAAACACACCGACCTCGAGGGGCACGGAAGGGCAGGACGATGGAGGAGGAATAGAAGGAGGAGGGGGATGGGGGAGGAGGAAGATGAGGAGGAGGAAGAGAAGGATGAGAAAGAGGAGGAGGAGGAAGAGGAGGAGGAGGAGGGGAAGAACACTGAGCGGAGGAGGGATGAGGAGTACGAGGAGGACGAGGTGGAACGAGAAAGAGGGATGAATAGGATGAGGACGACCAGGAACTCGGTATAGCAAGTCTAGATATGAACATAATGGCTTGGGGCAGGACCCACATGAACGCGCAGAAGAACAAAGCCCAGATCAAGAAGGAGTTCAAGGCCATGAACGCCCGCAAGAAGGAGGAGTTCCTCAAGACCTGGCAGACCACGGGCACCCCGTGCGGGATGCCAGGAACGAGTAGGGATGAGGAGGAACAGGAGGAGGCGGAGGAGGAGGAGGAGGAGGAGGAGGAGAAGGGGGAGGGAGGACAGGAGGCGGAATAGGAAAGGGAAGTAGAAACAAGAGGACGATGGATGAGGAGGTGGAGGAGGAGGAGGGGTCAGGAGGAGGGAGGAAGAGGGGAGGAGGAGGAGGGGGAGGAGGAGGGGGAGGAGGCGGAGGGGGAGGAGGATGAGGAGGAGGAAGAAGAAAATGAGGATGATGAGGAGGGGGAGGAGGAGGGGACGAGGAGGAAGGGGAGGAGGACGAGGAGCTGGCGGAGGAGGATGAGCGAGGAACATAATGAATGCACGAGGAGGGTCGTCAATGCTTCCAGTGTGCAGACACCTCGAATGATACATATCACTAGCAATCAATGTCAATGGTGCTGCATCGACTCGGCGGCATCGCCACCCGTTGGATCGAGGTACGTTCGAGCACGCACAGTGCAACAAAATCGAATCGAAGACCAATGTCGAGAAGGATTCCGAGATTGATCAGTGGCATAGTTTCGACGGCCTCCTGGAGTTGTTCGGCTGGCGGCCCGAGAATGCGAAGACCGACTATGGCTTGCGGACACTTTGATTTACTGTTTTGTTCCGCGCCTCCCGTGCTTGGAATGAAGAGGGGTGCTGATGAGGGCCCCGTCGGGAAAATTAAACAGAAGATGAGGATTGAAGGAATGAGGCGACGATGGGGACACGAGGAAAACAGTGTGAGATACGAGGCGGAGGAGGGACGAGGGGGAGGGGGATGAGGACTAGCAGATGAGGATGCGATCGGCAGCGCAGATTGTCAGTAGCGTGGGGCCGAGAGCAGATCGAGACCGCCAAGGGGGGCTGCGAAACTATGAACAACTCTCCAGGGCGGAGGCCCGCGCGAAGGCTGTCAAGGCGAACTGCGAGGCTCTGAAGAAGACCCACATCAAAGAGGGGAGGGGTGTGTGCTCATGCCCCAGACAGTTCGGACACAGCCTCTCGAGCAACTAATGCCCCATCCAGTGCCAGCATGTATCTAACCAAGAAGGCGAGGGCGGATAAGGGAGGACAATGCGTCTAGGGAGGAGGTGAGGGGGATCAGGAGGCCAGGCCGGGAATGGGGGAAACGAGGAGCCCAGGGAAGGGGAGGAATGAGTCTAGGGACGGGACGCTCCAGCGATGGCAAACAGATCGGCGGGGCAGACTGACAAGCAAACTGGCGACACGCTGTGCAGGCGCATCACCGAGCATGGCGAGCGGAGCCAAGCGCGCCCCGCTGGGGCGGAAGGGAGATGAGGATGAGGATGATGTGGTCAGGTGGTGTGTATTGTGGGCAGGGGTCTCCGTTGGTGCACAACGCCATGTCTGGTCGAGCAGGCTGCGCAAGTGGTTTGTCGGCGGGTCGTTCCAAGTGTTCGCGAATCGGTGAACTCAGGGGTCACTCAGGTGAGCTCGCACATTATCCAGCTCAGTTGCGCGCCACAAGGAGTAGGGAGAGGACGAGGAGGAGCTTGATGTGGGAGCAGGAGGAGGAGGAGGAGGAAAGGAGAAGGAGGAGGAGGGGGCGGAGGAGCAGGATGAGGAGCAGGAGGAGGCCCCTGACTCGAGAAGTAGTCGCTGTGTCCCACCCTCGCCAGGCCCACGAGAAGAAGATCGAGACCCGCCTGACGGGCACGCTCATGCCCCTGGAGTCCAGCGGCAGCGCGGGCTCTGGCCAAGCACCGCTGGCGCTGCAGGACGCTGCGAAGGCGCACGCTGCGAAGAAGGTTGGACAGGGGCTCGCTCCTCTCATCTACCCCGCTTCTCTCTCTATGCCTCTATGTCTCTACGACACCCTCTCTCTCTCGATCTCTCTCTCTCTCTCTCTCTCTCTCTCTCTCTCTCTCTGCTCTCTCTTTCTCTCGCTCTCACTCTCTCTCGCTCTCTCTCTCTCTCTCTCTCTCTCTCTCTCTCTCTCTCTCTCTCTCTCTCTCTCTCTCTCTCTCTCTCTCTCTCTCTCTCTCTCTCTCTCTCTCTCTCTCTCTCTCTCTCTCCGCCCACCCCTGCACCTCGCATGCAAGAGCGGCGCCCACGGTTGGTTGCTGTGGATGGGCGCTGCGTGGAGGCAGGGTGACAGACCGTCGGTTGCGTCGTATACTGGGAAGTGGAGGTGAAGATCGAAGGCTGCCCCAGTCCGACTCCTCCTACACGTACTCGAGTTCCGAGTCCGAGGAGGAACGAAGGGGGGGACATGGGAGAAGGAGGCGAGGGCGACACTGATCTCTTGCATGTGCTCGACAGACGAGGTGAGAGAGGGGTCAGGGGAGCGAGAGAAATAAGCGGGACATGAGGAGATCGAAGACTGACTCGTCGACTTGATTAGGGGTGATGGGAACGGCGAGTAATGAGGGAAAATACGGGTGGCGTGCCCAGGAGGCCCAGACCACCAAGACGTCGACCACTCCCGACAAGGAGGTTACCTCGTACCCAGAGGCTCTCGGCGAGACAGCGAGCTTGCTGGCGCTGCTCGACGGGCTGAGCGTGAGGGGAGGAGGGGTCGTGTTGCCCTTCCTTCCCTGATGACCCCCTTCACTCCCCCCCTCCCTCCCTCCCCCCCTCCCTCCCTGGTCCCTGCTCCGCCCCCTCCCTCCCCCCCACCCTCTCTCCGTCCGCTCTTCCCTCCCTCCCCCACCTCGCTCCCTGCACCCAGCTCGTGCGGAGTCGCCAGGGTGCATGCGTCTCCGAGTTCGTCGGTTCCTCGATCGTTGCCACTGTGGCGTCACGAGCGATATCGATGGTAGGGGGCTCGCCTTGGCAATGCGATCGCTTGGGTTGCAGCGACAGGAGTGGCGTCGCAAGGCGGATGGAGATTGCAAAACTGATGAGAGACAACAAGGAACATCAACGGTGATATCCGAATCCAGCAAGGATGACGATAATGATGGGGAGGAACAGCAACAGACGAAGGATTAGGATAATGAGGAGGAGGATGAGGACGAGGACGAGGACGAGGATGATGAGGAGTAGGAGGAGGATGATGATGATGATGAGGAGGAGGAGGAGGCTGAGGAGGATCATGAGGATGGGGGTGAGGTGGAGGATGAGGAGGATGAGGATGATGAGGCCCCAGAGGCTCCAGGGCAGCAGCAGCCAGGATGAGGGTGATGAACGACATCAGGGGAGGTCAAAGAGCACCCGTGGCTGAAGCCCTTCGAGGCCAGCATCTCGGAGAACAAAAAGAAGCTCGCCGAGATCAGAGACTTCGTCATCGCGAATCTTCAGGGCAAGTCAGCCCTTCCGCTCTCGCGCGCATGTTGCAAGATAAGGAGCATCAGCAGCAACGAGGAGGAGAAGGAGAATGAGCAGCAGCGAGGATGAGGATGGTGGATCAACAGCAGGAGGAGCAAGAGGAGCAGGAGAATCAGCAGCAGCAACTGAGGAGGAGCGCGACTGGACGGCTAAGGTTAGGCCGATCCGACCCTAGCCAAAACCTTGGGGTACCATCCGAACGATCTCTGTTCTCAACACCTGACTCGAAGCCCCTTCCTTCAGGAGGCAATTGCAGCAAGAAGAAGTAGAGGGAGGAGAGGCACGCCACTGAAGAGAATAATGAGGAGGAGGAGGATGAAGATGATGAGTACAAGATGGCATGGGCGAAGGAAAGTACGAAGGAGGCGGTACCGCGACTGACAATGCGTTAGAGCTGTGCGCCAGGTCGGACGACGTGAAGAAGTATACCATTCCCAGCATCAACAGCAAGCTGGCCGAGGCGCGCGGGGCCGGATTGGGAGCGGCCCCAGCGATGCTGACAAGATCACTTCGAAGGATCAGGAGGAACAGTAGGATGAGGAGGAGGAGAATGAGGGCGAGGAAAGGGAGGAGCAGCAGCAGGAAAAAGCAGCAGCAGCAGGAACAACACCAGGAGGGGCAGCAGGAACGGCATGAGGATCAGCAGCAGGATGTACAGGAGCAGCACCCCTAGTTTTACTCAGCTTCGTTATTTGTCCATGTGGATTGCCCTTGTGCTTCATCCGCCCGGGCTGGAGGCGCGCGCGTGCTACGCGAACATCACGGAGGTCAAGACGAGCATGGACGCGGCTGCTGCCAACCTGGGCGTCTAGGGCGCACGCTTGCCCCGAATGCCGCAGGGGGCATGTGCGTGGGGGAGAATGGGAGAGAGGATGAGAGGGGAGGCATCGATGGAGGGAAGGATCGATAGAGAGACGACCTCGGGGCGAGTGCGCTGCGAGCAGCGCCACTTCTCGTGCAGAGAGCAACAATGCTCAGACGTGCACGATTTTTAGACCATGGATGCGGTTTCAGATCCATGTCAGGTCGTCCAGTTAGGTGCCCGCGGCAAGAGACAGAGAGCAAGGCGGTGCGATCGACGAGGCGCCGCGCTCGAGCGTGAGAAAGCAGGCGCGCGCAATCAGCGACGAGAGCACACGTGGCAGCAGACATGCATTCGCACGTCAGTCAACGAGATGAGGAAAATGGAGGGAGGGAAAGCGCAACATGGAAGATGAAAAAGAAACGCTGGCACGGGTAGCGGCAGGGAGATTTAGGACGGGAGGGCAGGAAGGTAGACGCAAAGCATTCAGATCAGCATGTTGAGATTGTGTGCGTCGATTCGGGGCCCCCTGAGAATGCAATGGACAGTAGCGCCATTTGGGATCGCGTTATACCCAATTCGCACCTATAGGAGCATGGGAACTGCATTAGAAAATGGCGCGCAGCCCGCGAGCAAGCGACAGCAGTGGTTGATTCAGGATAGGCCCCATAGGTTTCTTCAGATCGACGTGTGTTTAGTAGAAGCCACTCGCCTTAGTTTCCCCTATAGGTGAATCCATCGGCCGTAGCGTTCTAGCCACTTTGGCTCCAGCGAGTGTGCAACGTATCCGACCTCGTTGGTTCTGAGTGCACACTTGCCGCGATGGCCGCGCGAGCAGCTGCCATGCAGATGATGGCGGACAGCCAACCCTCGTCAGCAGGAATGCCGCGGCCGATGGATTTGCATCCCCAGGTAGGCTTGGCAAACTGCACGCCCACGTAGTTGCCCCATGTGAGGTGGGGGGGTGATGGATGGCAGGGGGGCTGGATTCGGTCACGGTGCACCCCCCCAAGAAGAGTGGGGCATCTGCGTGGGGGAGGGGTGCGATTTTGCCGAGCCAAACCTTGACGCAGGGTGGCCCCGAGTTCGACGGAGGAGCTGGACTTCGGAAGTACTTGCTGAACAGGTGGAAGGAAGGGAAGCTCACGAGCAAGGATAAATGGCTGAACGCACCACCCTGACATAAGCCATTCGGATGATGGTAGAAGTATTATCAGAGGTACGGGAGGGAGAGGGGGGAGGTCGGGGAAGGGATAGGTAGGGGAAGGAAGGCAGTGGCAGCGGAGGGGGGAGAGGGCAGAAGAGGAAAGAAACCACCAGAGAAAGAGAGATAGAGAGAGAGACTATGACAAGCCAGTGCTCGGGCGTGGTCGTGTTCAGCCATTAGGACGTCTGCACGATCGCGTTTCACACGATGAAATCTGGCGGGACAGGCGTGGGAGACCTGGCATTGGACCCAGAGTCGACCCATCATACGGAGCACATCCGCAATGCATTGCATTTGAACAGTCGGGAGCAATTGTACTCAACGCTGGTTCCAGTGTGGGACAAGGCCACAGAGGCACGTGTGGCAATTGACTTTCCTTTCTCGCTTCCACACGAATGTTTTGCAGCCAGCTACTCGGAGAACCCTGAAGACTTCAACATGCAGAGAGTGGGTCCAGATGAAATCCCACAGCAGTACGAGACCCATCCTGTCACAACTGAGCATGGGAACCTGTCATTCCCAATCGGGTTTTACAGCGACGGCGTGCCTATTTCAAAAAAAGACACGTTTCTGTGCTTTTACTGGAGCAATATAAAATCCCAGCGTCGACATTTGATCACAGCAGTACGTAAGTCCGACTGCTGCAGCTGCGGCTGCTTAGGTGCCTGCACGTTAGGCGCTATAATGAGGGTAATCGTATGGAGCTTGAACATCCTGGCTGGCGGCGTCTTCCCATCAACGGATCACGACAACAATCCTTTCACATCTGCTGACCGTGAACTCAAGAGAGGTTTGTACATCGCCAACGGTCTCCGCGGAGCCTTGGTTGAATACAGAGCCGACCTGTTAGAATTTCAGCAAGCTTTGGGGGTAAAGAGATGGGACAACGTGCAGCACCCTTGCTTTTTCTGCGATTGTAGGAAGTCGGAACTTCATAACTATCCACGCTCTCGTGCTGAATGCACGTGGAGAGAAAAAGACGCAGCCACGTATGATAACATGGTTCGCTCCTGCATCAGAACAGTCCGAATCACGAGCAAGAGACAGTTGGAGATCCTACTTGACTGCATGAGGCACGACCCCGATATCGGTGGATACGGAACATGGCGCTCGTGCCCCGACTTAGGGCTACCCTCTGGCTGGCGTTTGGTTCAGACAGGCCCCGTCACTGATACATACAAAGTTATGGAAATCCCGTGTTCGGCCGAAGAGCCTGCCGAGCTTACCTTTTTCGACAGTGGCAATCAGATCGGCCTCAATTTCATCGCTCCCATATTCTCCGTCCTGGGATTTACGATAGACATGGTGGCATTAGACATCATGCATGTAGTTGACTTAGGAATTAGCCAATACCTCTGTGGAGCAGCATTGACCATTCTCGTGGAAGGAAATTGCGCCAACAGCCAGAAACGCACTGCAGTTCTCAGGCGCAAGGATAACATAATATTTCTTCGCCGCCGCTTGAGGGCATACTATATAGCAAACAGAACGGTTCTCAAGAGAGGACAAATGTCTCAAATCTTTCGTCTTTCCCTCAAGATGCTCGGGCCTGTGCACGACCCCCGTCTCCGTGCGAAGGCAGCGGAGACGCGACAACTGGTCGGTCTTTTACCTGACTTGTGTCGCGAGCACTCACGTCTCTTCACTGGCCTTGCCGTTTACTTACCGCACTGTTGCACTCAGCTGTTAAAGTTCCAGAACATAGTTGCTGCGAACCCTCGGCGGTTGTCCCAGGAAGCCCAAAGGGATCTTGAGGATTCCGCTTTTGCGTTCGTGCACTGTTGGAAGAGAGCGGGTGGACACGTGGTGTTCAAACACCACGTGTTCCTCCATCTCGTGCTCCGCGCGCGCGTGATGGGGAATCCCCGCAGGTACTGGACGTACCTGGACGAGGGGGAGAACCGCGCGATGGCTTCCATCGCGCGTTCTCTCCACCACGGGTCCAATTTTTATTTCAGTTTTTTGGAGAAGGCCGTGCCAGACTTGTTCTGAGGTGCCGTGCAAAACGCCCGCCAGATTTCATCGTGTGGGGGAGCAGGGAAGCGAGCGAGCGAGCAGGGTGCGCGCCTTGGAACTGCCAGGGGGCGGGCTGGTGCCACCCGCTCCGGCTGCAGGAAGGAGGGAAAGAGGGAGGAGGGAGGAAGGAGGGAGGTGGGAGGCAGGAAAGAGGAGGCAGGAGGGAGGGAAGGCACCGCCAGGCTGGTGACTGGACTGCTGGATCCGCCCCGGCCTGCAGGCCCTCTTATCAGGGGGAAGGCGTTTCATCATCCCCTTCCCTCCCGTTGTCCCTCTCCTCGAACCTCTCCCCCCCCCCCTCGGCCTCTCGGGCCCCTCGGGATCGATTCCCTCGAGAGAGCGCGTCGGCCGAGCCCCTTGGGAGCAATGCCGTCGGATGACTCCAAGGGGGGAGCCCCATGGCACTCCATGTTCTGGATGACTGCTGGGACCCGCAAGTATACGTTCATGTATGTATAGCGATAAATGATACATCTATAAATACATGCATGCCAACAAATACATACACACAGCGACACATATGAGGAAGCCAGTACACAACTCACACAACACATCAATAACCACATACATACATAAACATGCAAGTTAACCCATACATACACAAAACACGTAAACATACAAACAGCTCAACACTAACATGAAGTACATACGTTAAAACATCCACGCATAACTGGACACATAACTAAACACATGCATACCTAATCCAAAATAACATGTAGACATGGATAAATAGATACATCAGCACAAACATAAGCAAATCAATGCATACATGCATACATAAACACATCAATGCAACCACATCAATACATGCATGCATACATACATCACTAAACACATACATGAATAAACACTTAAACCAACACAAACAAGTACAGGTAAGTGCACGCATGTGTGTATACATATACATATATATAGACATATGTATAAGAGCATTGGGGTCCTTGGCCCATGGCCCTGGCGGGCCTTCCAATCCAGCGCCTGTTCATTGGCAGCTGTGCGCAACAAAAATATGGTGGGCACAGCGCCCAGGGCCCTGGGTGCCCTAAAAAACACATTTCAACTTCGCTGGCGTTACGGAGGCGTCAACCATAAGATGATGATGTGGTTCAGCGCCGAGAGCCCGCACCCCTTTTCGAAGAAATATGCCATCAATGAATACTCCTCCTGTCGGACTCCTCGGCCACGCAACTATACATATATACATATCCTGGGAATTGTGGGTCGCCATGTGGCTGTTGCCAAACCGCGGGTCGAATGAAAAATAAGATGCCCCTTTTAAACATGGCATCCTCCATCGATGTTCTTTCGGCCTGGGCTTCCCCGCTGGCGCGGAACTGGGTGGGAGGTCACCGAAGACTGGTGGTGAACTGGGGCCAGAGGGCGGGAGCAGTGCCGAGCGTGCGCGCACGTGGCGGCACGCACCTGCAACCTGCCTCTCCCCCTCGTTTTCCCCCTTCCCCCTCCTCGGCCCTCCTCCTCATGAGCCTCCTCCTCTTCCTCCTCCTCCTCCTCCTCCTCCTCCTCTTTCCCTCGCCTGCTCTCCATCCTCCCCCCCCCTCCCGCCCCACCCCTCCCTGACAAGTGTACGCAAATTCAAAGTGTGATCCTCCACCACCCTCCTCGTCCACCACCCTCCTCCTCCTCCTCCTCCTCTTCTTCCTCCGTCCCCTCCTCCTGTACCGTCATTAATCATACTCTCCATCATCACAATAATCATTATCATCAGTACACCACCACCGCCACCATCATCATCAGCATCATCATCACCACCATCATCATCATCAGCATGTGCATCATCATCACCATCACATTACCACTCACCACGTGCCATTAACAGCAGCAGCGCCATCATCACCACCACCAGCACCAGCACCATCACCATCATCATCATAATCAGCAGCAGCATCATCATCATCATCATCATCATCATCATCATCATCATCATCTCATCATCATTACCTATCACGACACATCATGGCGTCAGCGTGGCTGACCACGGACGGGCGCCTGGGCAAACTCCCGCGCGCCCGCCCCGAACCCCTCACGCGGATCGGGCCCTTCAACCCCTCGCAAGCTACTCCCGCGGAACGCTGCGTGGTGTGCCAGGCCTGAACAGAAAACATCTCCGCACCGTGAACTGGTAGCGGAATGTCTTGTATGTAAAGTACCAATGCCTTGTGGATATATCGCTAGCTGCCAATGCTGTCTGACATCGGTCGATATCCCCACGTCCCAATTTTTAATTTCGGTACCAATTTTTCAGCTTGTCTTGATTTTTTTTTTGAAACAGCTAGCAACGTCCCAATTTAATTGCAACGGGCAGATGTCAGGGTGCTGGACGCGACGAGGCCAGCCAGGTCGAGGCCCCCCTCGAGAGCGACCGCTGTCTTGTAGACTTGAACATCTGGCGGGCCCCGACGGCCCCTAGCTCGACGAACGTCCACGGCTGGGCTCGCTCGCAGGCGCGGCGCGCCAGAGCGATCGCAGGCCCGAAGAGCGCCTCGGCCAGCTTGCCACCGTGGCAGTACCCCGCCACGACGGACCGCTCGGCTTGATGCCGACGACCGAGCCAGGCACGTTGTCGGAGATGGCGGGGAAGCCCTGCTGCGCAGCTGCGACCAGCATGCGAACGAAGAAGATCGAATCGTAGGACTGCTCTCGAGGAGGAGGGTGTCCGCGATCCAACCACTCTCGACGTCGCCCCCATCCGTGCAAGAGCGGAAAGCAGCAGCGCGAAGAGCTGACGACCCTCGGATGGCCGCGCCCCACTCGGCCTGCGAGTCGCTCCACTCGTGCGTCGCCGCTGCTCAGATCTTCGACCGCAGCTTGCGCTCCGACGATCCTATCACCTCCCGAACGCTCGGGAATGGCGCAGCCGGTCGCCGCGGACACCTGCCACGGCAATGCCCCCTCTGGTTCGCAAGAGTTGAAGGGCGCCGCCAAGTCCTCAACCCCCTGATCGGGCACGCACTGGAGGTCGGAGGGGCTGAGGTTGTCGACGCCGCGAGCCCTGCCCGAACTCATGCGGTGCAGGGTCTTGTCGAGCGCGGCCACGACCTCCTCCTGGTCGATGGTAGGGCCCTTCCACGCGAGCCCCCACTGCAACGTCTTCTGCCCCGTGACGGCGCCGGGGTGGGCAACCGACCGAGCGGCCGCGTAAGCGTCAGCATCCCCCCCCAGACAATAGGTCTCCAACTGCTAGATGTCGGGCTCCGTACTATCACGATGGACAATCTCGGGTTTCCTCTTCTTCTTCTGGGACTCGCTGGCCCCCCGTGCGCACCCGTTCCGAGACCGCTGAAGGCTCCGACCCACCGCCCTGAGACACCACCTGTCGGTGTCTGCCGACAGAAACGTTACATGCTCGAGGCATGGCGATGACTGCTGCAACTAGATAGTGGCGCGCATGCGCCACTCGTCGGCCTCCTGCGCGAGGCACTGGCCGCCGCCTCTCGGGCCTGAAGGAGAGGGGCGGCCTGGGAAGCGCGCGCGCGCTGCTGCGAGAGGTCATTGACTTTCGTTAGCAGAGCGACGAGGCGAACCAGCAGCGCGTTGAGTGACATCCAGCCGTCTGGGACAGGGCCAAGAAGGTGTGCGCGGCCAGGTGCGGACTCCACCCTGCGCCCCTCGACGCGGCGCCCTCGGCCGCGCCATCTCGCGGCGGCCGCGCTGCGCCCATCGACCTCCTCGGCGCTGATCAGCGCGCCCCCGAGGGTGCCGACCCGATGGGCGCAGGGCTTCGAGACGCGGTCGGTGGCCGACGGGGAGCGGGAATACAAGGAGTGGCCCGGCTCCGCAGGGCGCCGAGAACGAGGCCGTTGGCGACGAGCGGGATCAGCGCAGCGAGACCAGAGATCCGGGCACAATGCGGAGTCGACGTCGTCGGCCTCGGACGCCACGTCGGGGTCGCTGGCGCCGCACTGCGAGAGCAGCGCGCCAAGCCCACCTCCAGGCTTGACGCGTCCGCGTGGTGACGTACGGGAGGGATCGGGAACTGGCGAGCTACGGCGGGCCTCGGGGCCCCGGCTGGCGGGGCAGCCCCGCCCACGCGCCTGCTCGCCCCCCCCCCCCCCCCCCGACGGCGCAAAGCGCGGCCATCCGTTCCCCCGGCGAAGGCGGGCCTGCAGCGCGCCGCGTGAACTGGCTGCAGCAGAGGTCGAAGGGCAGACAGCGCCACCCCGCTTCTGCTCAGCAGCTCGGTGGAGTCTCTCCGACTGCCGGGGAAGTGCGGCGGCGATTGCAGCTGCCGTCGTCATCGAACAACAACCCGAAGCCGCCGTCGACCAGGTCATCCTCAATCTCGCACGCCCGGTCTAGATCGGCATCCACGGCGGCGGCGCGGGCGGCCGCGGCCGAAGCTGCGGCGCGAGATGCCGGCGCGAGCCCCTGCGGCGAGGCAGATTCGGAGGCCCAGCCCCCCGCGTCACTCTTTTCGAGGCCAGTAGCGATGCGCCGCCGACCTGTCCAGGGGGCCACGCAATCAAGCAGCGGGACAACTGGCGACGTGTCCTGCTCTGTAGGCTTGGCCCGCCAATGCCAACACCTCCATCAGCGTCGACAGGTTCCTGGCGGCGGTGGCTGGACGCGAACTCGATCACCAGGCCGCAACGCTTGCGCCGGGGGGGGTTGAGCACGGCGGCGACCCTGGCATGCTCGCTGTGCCCCGCTGAGACGAGCACGCAGTCATACATCCGGCCCTTCCATTTGTCGCGCGCGGCCTTCGCGCTGTGGGGTGCGATGATGTTGGCCCCGCAGCGCGGCAGCCACTCGGCGTCGCCCCAATCGTTCGGCTCGACGCCCCAGTCGGCGACGATGACGAACGGACCCTTGATGAGCGACAGGAAGGCGGCCATCGATGCAAGCCTCTGCAGGTTGGCCCCGCGAAAACAAAATCCTGGAACCAGGTAGGCCACCACCGCGACTAAAACCGAAAAAGGGCGGAGGCTGACCTGCAGCAAGGCTGGCACGTCGATGCCCCTCGAAAGTCGCAGTGGACAGGGTCATCTTGGCCGCCAGCATCTCGCCTCCTTGACCGAACGGCCCGACGGGGCCGCGGGCGCGACTGCCACCTTCCAGCCCCCCTTCTGGAGGTTGGCAAGGTGCCTCTCCGCAGCTCGCAGAAGCCAGCGGCGTCGTAGCTGGCGCCGTGGCCCGAGAGGAACTGGCGGGCGGTGGGCACGAGCCTCTGGCCCCGCGCGGCGCGCGCCCTCGCGGCGGCGGCCGGCGTCGGCCGCTGCAGGGGCGGCAGCGCCATCACCCACCAGCAGGCCCGCCAGCACGAGGAGCAGCCGCAGCAGCGGGTGCGACCGCGGAGCCGCTCCCGCCGCGGCCCTTGGATGCCTCGGCGCCCCGCTGGAGGTGTTTGGTGGCCAGCTGAGCCTGGGCCAGCTCGCGGGCGGAGGCCTGCAGCCTGGGCTTGGCCGCGGTGGCGGGGGCCCCGTCTGAGCTGTCGGCTGCCTCAGAGGCGTCGCCCATGGGCTCGTCCGCTCCATGCGCGGGGGGGGCAGCAGGGGCCTTGGCGGGGCCCACCTCGGCAACGGCTGCGGGAGTAGCTGGGGCCGCTGGGTCCGCTTGGGGGGTTGCTGGGGCAAGTGCCGGCGTCGACTGCCCCAGCCTGTGCTTCTTGCGAGCCCTCTCGATGACCTGCATATTGCGCTGCAGAAAGATTGCGACCCTCTCGTCGTGCGCGCGTTTAGCCTCCTCCGCCTGCGCCCAGAACGACGCCTGGTCCGCCAGCAGCGCATTGGCCGCTTCCTCCTCGACGTCGTCGAGGTCGTCGAACTCCACGCCCTCCCAAACGATGGACTTGGCCGAGGGCGCGCGCGCAGTGGAAGGCGGCGGCAACTACTCTTGCATGGCCTGCCGTTTTTCCTCGCGCGCCGCGGCCACGGCCAGGCACGCGCGCTCCAACTCGGCACTTGAGGTGGCGAGCTGCTGCTCCAGGTCGCAATGTTGGCGGCGGTGCCTGTGAATGCTTTTGGCGGCGTGGTCCTCGCAGCTGATGGCGGACTGCAACCGCTGCGAAGGAGTGCGCACAGGTGGAACAGGCGGCTTCGGCTCGAGAGCCGCCGCCGCCTCCCGCAAGGCCAGGGACTTGTCGTCGTCCACGTCCACGTCCTTGACGAGGGCCATGATGGTGTCGGTGACGTTGCGAGATGGGGTTGAGGCCCGCCACGGCGGCGTCGAGGACCACTTGCCTCCAGCACCGCCGCCACATTTGGCCCCCTGCCCGCCTTTGTTGCTGTCACCGTGGGCCCAGACGCCAGCAGGCGGACGAGCGGCGACGACACGAGGCTGCAGCTGGGCGTGGCATGAATATCAAAACGTTTTTTTGGCGAAGTTCCACTTGTAGCTGCACGCCTTGCAATGCACCAACAGCTGTCCGTTCGAGCGCCGATGACGCTGGCCCTTGCCCATGGCCGGAGTGAACGGGCCGAGGGAGCTCGAACTGTCTCCGCGCTGGCGACAATGGGGTGCGTGTCTCCCGAAATAGAACCCATGCTGAACAGCATAGACTGCCGCGGGCTAGCGGTATCCACGTTTTCACCTGTGGAACAAAGCATGTTGAGCCAAAATGGCTACGGAGGAAGAGGAGGAGGAGGAGGAGGAGGAGGAGGAGGAGGAGGAGGAGGAGGAGGAAGTGCCGCTTGCCTAGGCTTTATTAGGGCGCGGCCCGCGCGGGCAGTCCCGCGAGTCTTCGCATCACCTCCGGTGCCCTTTCCGAAGTCTCGGCGCGGCGCAACGCCGCGTGCATCCCGTGCTGCCCAGGTCCAGCCGCCGCCCGTCCGTCTCGTCTGGCAAGATGCTTGGCGGCAAAGCCCCGCGATCCGGATGCCCCGCAGCGCGAGGCCGTCCCCGCGCAACCTTGCCTCCAGCCCTGGCGGGCAAAGCGACCGCGGAGACCAAGACGCGCGTGCCCCCTCACCCTCCTCACCCTGCTTCCCCCCTCTCCTCCTGCTTTCCCTCCTGCCCCGCATTCCCAGAGGTGGCCCCAAGCATACCCGCCTGAAGACACGGCAAGGGCGGATAATCTGAAGGGGCCCCAGGACACACAAATAAATACACACAAATAAAAAGATTCCTCATATTTTCCAATATTTTCTGGGTTTCTGTCTTCCCCCCCACTTCCCATATTTTCAAATATTTTCGGGGGAATCGACGAATAATTGTGTCTGTGTGTTTTTGTCCCCTCCTGTGTATATTCTGCTCATCTCGACGCTGGAGGCCTGGCAGCCAGACGTCAATTCGCTAGACAGCACGGTTCCGTGATCGCAGACAGCAGCTGCACGAGCGCCGCCGACTGTCAACGAAAAGCAGGGACGACAATGAAGACAAAGCAACAAATAACTGAAGGGGCCCCAGGACACACAAATAAATACACACAAATAGGAATATTCCCCCATATTTTCCAATATTTTCTGGGTTTCTTTCCCTCCTGAATAACTTAGGCCAGGGAAATCGGACGGTGCCGTTGTGTTAAGGGTCCACCCAATGTGGCCCAGCCGACCACCTGCGAATGTTCCAATGCCAGACACTGGCGTCAGAGCTGCGACGCGCTTCTTTATACCAGCCGCAGATGCGCTGAATGCCACGGTGTCGAACTAAAGAAGCAAACAATATCAGACATGCTTGCCAGGCCGCTATCATGAGGTGCCCGCCCCCTCCTCATCTTGCTCGTCCGCCCCCCTCCCCTCCCTCCTCCCATCCACCTCCCAAGCCCCACTCTGTGCCCTCGTAGGGGTTCCTCCTCATCCCCGTCCTCCTCCTCCTCCTCCTCCTCCTCCTTCTCCTGCTCCTCCACTTTCCACCTCCTCGGCCCCCCCCTCCTCCTCCTGATTGCTTGTTGCTGGTGGCTTCAAGGTCTGTCAAAAACACCCATCCCCCCTTCCAGGGGCGTTTGCCCCTGGGGGGGGAGACAACCAATTCAAGTGCCAAGCAGCGGGATCGCAACGGCGGTGTTGTAGGAGGTGACGTAATAGGAGATGAGGAGGAGGAGGAGGAGGAGGAGGAGGAGGAGGAGGAGACATATATGGACCACAAACGACAAGGAGGCGAGGAGGAGGGGTTGGTGAGCAGCGGTGCGTCGCTGGCGTGGGCGAGCGGCCAAGGCCACTCTCGCCCAAGGGGAAAGTGCAAACGCTCCTCCTCCTCCCCCTCCTGCCCATAGGCCGGGCGCGGGGAAGGTTCGCACCGTCTTGGCGGTGGCCTTGTAGCATTGTCAGCTCCATCCAACCCACTCAGGTGATCCCCCGTCCCACAGAGTATCAGCATGGACGCGGCGAGGTGGCAGTAGGCGATGGCTGGTAGACGGCTGAGAGAGAGCAACGGTGGGCGGCGAGCACGAGCGCGCGCGGTGGCCACGCACGCCAAAGTGGGACGGCGCCAGGGCCTCTCCCACCACCCCTGGCGAAACCCCGGCATTTCATTCCTTGCTGAATGGTATGATGAGGGGGAGGAGGAGGAGGAGGAGGAGGAGGAGGAGGAGGAGGAGGAGGAGGAGGAGGAGAAGGTGACCCCCAGTTCAAACCCCAGTTCCCTCACCCGCCGAAGAAGGCGAAGGGCGCCCAAGGCCGAACTGGGGGCCGATCGGGGGTTCCAGCCGGGTAGAGAGAGGCTTGTGCCATCCAGTGGCGGCGGCCCCGTTCGGCGAGCCCCCCCTTGATACCTCACCCGCTTAGTCTGGGTAGTCGAAGCCAATCTGGCGCCAATCTGGCAGGCCCAATCTGGCAAACGGGGGCAATCTGGCGAGGGAGCCAACGAGAATCCAGTCTGGCGAATAGCCCAAATCATCCAGTTTGGCCAGGCCAGATTGGCCCTTGGGGCCCAATCCAATCTGACAGTCTGGCCTTCGACTACCCAGTTAGTGGCGGCAAAGTGGGGCGGGGCTGCTAGCCGCGGCCGACCTGGCCCATGCCAGAGCGGCCAATGGTGTCCTCTTGCAGGGTGGTGTCCGCGGGCCCCCTCCAGCGCGCGTGGCTGGCACCGAAGCAGCGTGCGAGGGCGAGGGGCTGGCCCAATGCGCCGCGAGAGGGCGAAGTGGCTGGACAGAGGTGGCCAAGCGTCCCTGAGCGGCCCGGCGACGCGATGGCTCGGCGCGCGGTGGCTGCGTGCCGCGGCCGCTTGGGCCTGTGTCAGGACAGCCGGCGGCGCTTCCTTTGCCCCCTCCGCCCCCCATGGTTCCGCCCGCCCACCCCGCCCCACAAGAGCGGTGATGTAGGTTAGCGGGGGGGGGTAGGACGCAATAGATGACTACCTACCAGAGCACCCCAACCCAACCCGGAGACCCGAGTTTCGGGTTGGGGGGGTATGGGTTCCATATGTGTTTTTTCGATGTTCCCAGACCCCCCCCCACTAGAAATCGAGGGTAAATCTGAGCCTTCGGGTTGGGTTGGGGTGGTTTGGGTGGGTGGTGAATAGAAGCGGGCAGCCAGTAGGGAGTGGGAGGTCTGGCGAGAGCTCGCAGCGGCCTGACTGATGGCGGGCCCTTCGAGCGGCTGCCATTAAGGCCCCACGACGGTGGGATTCAGGTGGCCCCAAGGAAGCGCGTGAGCAGACTCTATCAGTTGGCGGTGACCCTGACCACTTAGGGGCGAGAAAATTGCGGCGGGCTTGGGAGCCCTATGTTACCGCAAACCTGCATGTCTACGTCGGCTGAGGTGCGTCCACAGGGAATCACGTTGGTTACTTAGAGTGTGCAGGTGAGAAGCCATGGCGGGTTTGGGGGCCCTGCGCGACCGTGGGACCGCTGTACAGCACAGCCTGTCGCTGTTGCAGCCGTCATGGATTCGTGCGGCAACGTCGGATGCGGGTGGGCGAGGAAGCCACTGCCGTGGACCCGCTATCTTCGCGGCCCCTGAAGTTGCCGCTGTCGCCGTACGCTGGTGCTGCCGTCGCCTGGGAGGAAAAGGGAAGCGCGCTGTGTGCCATGGGGA
>CAUYUJ010014697.1:35000-127996 GCA_963575745.1 Prorocentrum cordatum
TACTACACTATACTACTACTACTAGTACCTACTTAACTTAATACTACTATTACTACTAAATAACACTACTACTATGTGCCTACTACGACTACTAAAATGAAATACGACGACTACTACTCCTACACTACGGCTACTACTACTACTACTACTACTACTACGAGGACGACGACTACAACTACGAATACCACGAATACTACGACTATACGACTGCTAATGCCACTAAAACAGCAGCAACAACAACACCAACAGCAACAATTACAGCAACAGCAACAGCAACAGCAACAACGACAACCGCAACAGCAACGACAGCAGCACATAGAGCATCATTATATGTCTCCATCAGCAGCATCATCATCAGCCTTATCATCATCATCATCATCATCATCAGCAACATCATCATCAGACTCATCATCCGCATCATCCCCGTCATCGTCACCATCATCAGCATCACCATCATCAGCATCACTATGAGCATCATATTCAGCATCATTATCATCATCATCCCATCCTCCACCATCCCTCACCCCTCATCTCCCTACACCATCAGCAACATAATCATCAACCATTTCCTCACCCTCACCCTCATCATAATCCGTATGCTCCTCATCATCATCCCCCCGTTTCTCTGCCCTCCCTTCTCATTTATCTTTCCTTCCCTCCCTTCTCCTACGCCTCTTCCTCGTCCTCGCCGCCACCACCACCACCACCACCACCATCACCTCGACCATTCCTCCTCTTACTCATCCTCATCCCCCTCCGTGCTCCCACCTCCTCCTGCCGCTCAGCCTTCCCCTGACGTTCCTCCTCCGCCGCCGCCGTCTTCGCCCCCTCTGCCGCTGCCCAGACGCCTGCCTCACGCCAGCACCCGCGGCGCCGACGCCAAGACACGCAGGGCAAGGCCCGCCTGCGTGTCGTTCTGATGCATCCGCAGCGCGCGCCGCGCCGGGCCCTCCTCGAAGCCCTGCAGCGGGGCTGGGCCATGTAGAGCGGGGGGTCGGCGAGGCCACGGCGGGGGGCGATGGATTCGAGGAGGACGGGGCGGGAGAGTGAAGTGCTGAGCGGGGGAGCGGGCAGAGGGGCGGCAGGAACGGGAAGGTAGGAGAAGGGAAAAGGGCGAGGGATGCGTAGGGGGAGGAGGGGGGGGGGGGGAAGGGGAAGGAGGGTGCCAAGGGGAGGGAGGGAGGCGGAAAGGCCGAGAGAAGGCGGAGTGGGGGGGCAGGGGATGGGGCGGGGTGCAGACACGCACGTGGAGCTGGAACGCGGCAGGAGGGGGGAGGAGCTCCCACTCCCCATTCAACCTTCCCCGTTTCTCTTCATCCCCTCCACTTCATTTCCTGAACCCCCGCTCTCCCCTTCCCTTCCCTTCCCTTCCGCACAGTCCCCTCCTCTTCCTCTATCCCTTTTTTTATGTTTCTTTCTCTCTCTCTCTCTCTCTCGCGCACCGCGTCGGCGCGGCAGCGGACACGGTCGAGGCCCTGCCGCTGGCGCGCACCCGAGTCCTGCGGGGGCGATGCCGATCTCTCGTCGTCGGCGGCCCGCGCGTCCGCGGGGGGGGGCCCTGCAGGACAAACCTCCCGACCGTGAGGTACCCGAAGATGACGACAGGGTGGAGGACCAGCGGCGCGATGCCGAAGCCCTCGGCGAGGAGGCCGCCGACCGCAGCCAGCAGCGTCCCGCCCGCCTGCTCCCCCTTAGGAGCTCTCTGCCCTCAGGCAGGCGCCTCACGCCGACTCGGCTCCGAGGGGGCCTCACGCCGACTCGGCGGAAGCCAGCTGCATCAGCCAGCGCCGCCCAGCGGCACCAGGTCGGTGAGGCGCATGGCGGCCGCGATGCCCGTGGCCTCGAAAACCACCGCCACGTAGCCGTCGCTGCCGGGCGGGTCGCCAGCTCCAGCGACTACCAGTTGCGCCTCCCCCCTGGGGCCGCCGCGAACCCGCAGCCGCTGGCGGGCGACCACGGCATCGCGGGCGGCCGCCGCGTCAGGCAGCTGCGGGGCCGGCCTGGCATGCGCCCCGCCGCACACGTCCATGCCCTCGTCGTACTCGTCGCCAGCGCCCAAAACCGCCGCCGTCGGCGGGCGATCGAGCACGAGGCCCGCACGAGCGCCGCCAGCCGCCCTGCCGACGTCGCCGGTGGCCGGCCCCGCCTGCGGCGCGGGCGGCAAGGGCTCGCGCGCCGAAAGAGCAGCCAGCCCCCCCCCCCACGCGCACGCCGCCGCAGCCGCCGCCGCGCCTCCATCCAAGTCCTTCTCAACCGCAGCAGCGGCAGCGCCTCGCCGACGTCGACCGCGGCGGCGCGTCCGCATTGGCGCGGGAACACCAGGCGACCGCGGGCCAGCCTCAGGAGCGTCGGCAGCACCACTGCGTGCGTCGCCAGGAGGGCGAGGAGGGTCTTCAGCCCGAGCAGGGCAGCGGGGCTTGCAGGCCAGGTCGGCGATCGCCGCCCGCAGCAAGCCCTCCGCCGCCCTCTGGAGGCGCGTCCCGCCGCGGGACGAGGCCTCCCCCGCAAGGCCGCTGGCAGCGATGGTGGTGATGATGGTGCTGATGACGATGATGCTGATGCTGCTGATGATGAGGATGATGACAACCAAGTCTGCGGCGACGACGATGATGACGCTGACGACGCGCCTAGCTAAAACCTAAGCGCGCGCGAAGGCGCCGCCAGGAGCGCGCCGCGGGCAGCCTCGAGGGCTCCGCGACGCACAGCATCCGCGCCGCTGGCCTCTGCACGCGCGGCGAGCCCCGCGGCAGCCATCACGCGAGGCGGGCGGCGGGCGCGGGCCCGCGCGACGCACGGCCTGATCCAGTGCCGCTTCTCTCTCTGTCTGTTTCTCCCTCTCTCTCTCTCTCTCTCTATCCCTCCCTCCCCCTCGCCCCAATGCATTCCCCGCCCAACCTCCTTCTTCCGCATCTGGTCGAGGACCGCGTCGGTGTCTCATCGGCGCCCCAGACGATCACTGACCCGAGGGCGGCAATGGCCCATTTTAGGTTTCTGAAGAAAAGCGCCCAAAAGGAGGAATATAAGGAAAGATATATATATATATATAGATATACACAGCCACTCGGAGTTCGGTGCCTCTGGGCCTGGGCCTACAAGAAGATTAAGTAAGGGGAGCCACGCAGGGGGGGGGGGGGGCAACAAACAAGACAGTCTACTCGTAGCCGCCAGGGGGGGGGAGAACAAAGAAAGTCGCACTGCTCGAACGCCTGATGCATCCATTTTCCTTCAGTGATCCTCTGCCTCTTGCGCTGCCTGGCACCCCGCACATGTAACCTCCAATCCACCCACTCACCCGCCGTATCATTCCACTTCTCCTGATCATCACATACCTCCCTCCACGGCAATCCACACTACAAAAAAAGGTCCCCCCATCTCCACGCATGGATGTTCCGACCATGTCCTTGGTTACCCGTCGCGCGCACTATGCGGTCGAGGTAGGACCTATCCTTGTAGGCCAAAGCCTCCGGCAAGATACGCGTCGGTCCGTACCTTCGCAATCTGGCAGCATGTCCTGCCCATTTGCGTGTCTGAAAGAAAACGAATCTGTCCCAAGTCACCGCCTCATGCCGATCAATGGTATCGTGGATGTTCCGATTCACCCGTCTCTGGAAATCTGGAACCGTTTCTTCGGGGGCTTTCCGAAGCCCCAACATCTGTCTAATCATACGGCAATGCATGACTTTGAACTGTCTGGGCTGCCGCCTAGCGCACAACAGGCTGCCTGCACAAAAGAACGCAGCATTTTACACAAAACTCTCTAACAGTTGCAATCGTCGTCCCAGCTTTCCCTGCTTGGCACACAATACAGCACGGCGACGTGTAAAGGCCGCCCACCCTCTAGACAACATGCGCTGCATACATCTCGTCGCATTATGGTCCATAGTGATCCAAGCTCCCAAACACCTAAAACCCTCATTCCGAGATATCCTGGGTATCCGAAAACTCTCCAAGACAACGCCTGCTGAATCGTCCGCCGCTGTTGTCATCCAATAGCAGTCCCTCACATGCACAACGCATTTCAAACTCCTGACTACCTCGTGCCAGGATGCAAACATCTGTGTCAGCATCCGCGATCTAGTGGCGTATAAGAAATAGTTGTCCGCAAAAATCAGGATTGGCAATCTCTTGAGGCCCCGAAGAATATTCTTCTTTTTTGGCCCCCCCCTGCATGCCCCCCCGCCCAGGACACACAATATCCGCCGCCTCCAGAGGGTGCCCCCATTTGTTTTTCTTGCATGTCCCCACGAATATTTCCACCGCCACATCAAGATAGTACGTGCATTCCCTTGGAGCCTCAGGGCCCCCTTGGGGTATAGACCTGGTTCGACCAATTCCGTCCGCGGGGTCCAGTCCTGTCATGCAAATGCTGGATGCACCTCTCCTCACTTCCCGTACTCTCGCGGCCGTCACAACGCGCGGAACGTTCCGCACCTCGCGCGTGGCAACCCATGCCGCGTGGTCGACCATATCGAGAGCCTTGTGGAGGCATCCCACCCCCAAGCACAGTGGTTCGGCAAACTCATTCGCTCGTTCCAGGAGACTCGTTCCACGAGCAGGCGTGTACTCGATACTATGCCATGCACCTGATACTGTTTTCTATTGGCAAACTGGTATTCCGTTGACGTATGATCCGCTAGTCCCGGCAAGACGCCCAAAACCATATAATAAAGTTTAAGTAACACCGAAAGCATCGCAATCGGTCTGAAATCCTTCACCTTTTTCGCCCCGAAGAATTTTTGATGAAGAATAACCTGGTGACGGTCCCACGCAGGTTCCACCTCCTCCGTCGGGTGATTCAAAATACGCAATACGTATAGTGCCACTAATATGCTTAACGCGTCGTCACTCAAAGTCTGTAACATCTCTGCAACCAGCATATCGCCCTTGGAGCAAGTCTCCCCATCTCTCATGCGCTGCAGCTGTGCCCGCAAAAGATGGGCGTTCACAGGCGGTAGACTCGCGAGATCCGCTCGCGCCCACCGTTGATGAATCCACTCTGGCATGGGTGTATGTTCTGGGTCGGACAATAGAGTCGTGTAAAATGCGTGTACCATCCGTCGCATTTCGTCGTGATCCGTCGTAAGTCCCCCCCCCCCCCCCCCCTCCAGCGCCTTCACCTGCATCATCACTCCTCTCTCCTTGAGCGACCACTTCTTCGCAAACGCGGCCGCCAAGCGGAGATCCCCTCGCTGTCTCGCGAGAGCATGTCGCCCCGAGACCAAATCATGCCCTACTTGATGTCTGAGCACTGGATCCGCTTCTATGTCTCGCATGAATTGAAGTTCTCTGACCAACTGAACCCGTGGATGACTGTCTGGTAATTTGGGCGTCGTCGTCTTCTTAAGCTTCCCGCATTTCACTGCCGTCGTCGCAGCCACCTTCGCAAAAAACGATAGAGTCGGCAGTCATTACCCTTCCCATCCCTCCTCCTCAACACCATGGCCCCGTCGGGTTCCTCACAAGTGTCGGGGTCCAACCGGCGCGTCGTAGCGGTCTTCCGCTGTCGTGGCAGGTAACCCGCAGGCGCAGCACTGAACAGAGCGTAAGCCGATCGTACCTCGCGGTAACTGTCGGGGCTCACACTGGCAAGGAAAAAGCATTCCTCCTGTGGCATATCACGAACATGTAAACGAGAGGGTAGGGTAGAGAGTATGTCGCTCCAGAGAATGTAAGGGCGTTTCACACGCCACTTGTGTCGACTCCTGGCGCTGGGCGTACCTCCGATTTTAGCGAGACTGTCAGCGATCTCGTTGCCGTCGGCCCCCTGGCGCCCTTTAACCCACGCGGCCCGAACCTCAAACAACCGCTTCACCTGCTCCCAAAGCAAAGATAACACCTCAGACATCAAGACGTTGTGCTCAGGTGTAAATTTAGAATCGATGAGACCGAGAACGTAGGTAGAGTCAAAGAGAACCTCGATGCATGCGCCGAGAGGGGCAGCAGATTGGACACTGCCCTGGGCCTGCGCAAGTAGCCACAGCACAACTCAATTGCACCTGCCAGTTCAGCCGTGTTGTTGGTCAGCCGCATTGCACCAAGGTACCTGGGATTTGTGATGTCCAGAACCACTGCACCGCATGCCTGAAAGCATATCTTCTCGCACGTAGACTGAGCATGGGGGGATGTGGAATAGGCTACGAACCCCCACCCGCACTGTGTGGCTCTACCCTTTCTTGCTTTGAAATGACCGTCTGAGAACAATCTGAAGCTCGGCGCCGCGCAGGGGTTCGGGACATCTAATCCCAATGCCTCGTCGCGCTGCCTACTCATCGTGATGTCCGTTTGAATCCACGCCAAAGGTTTTGACGTGAACTGCGGCTGGACCACGGGCTCAAAAACAAACTTCGGCCTCGGGGTTCCGAAAGCCCGAAACAGATACGGTAAATGGTCACTTTTCGACGCACTAGCGTTTCTAGTGCTGACTGAATAGGCTGATTGCGGCAGACTGCAAGGCACAAAGACATGATCTATCTGGCGCGGCTCCACTGTGCGATTGTGGAAGCAGGTGGCCCGGAACGCGCCACCTTGCCCCCACGTGTTCGCCGCAGTCAAATCATTTGCAAAAAGGATTTCGCGCGCAAGGTGCCCCTTCCACCCCGCTTCGCCAGGAACGCAGGGCCCAACGTGCCTAGAAATATGACCTTGGACCCCTAGGGGGTCGGTCGAGTCCCGGGGAAAAAAACACACCGCATGACCCCTGGGCGCCCGGTCAATCAAAGACTGCAACTGGTCAACATCACTGAAGAAACGCGCTCTAGAATCAAAAGGCTCGAGGCGGCTGCTGATCAGCCAGAGGGGGCCGAGGACAGAGGAGAGAAAAGCAATTGCAACTGCTGAATCAGAAAAAACTGGGAGACTACTGACACAGGCCCTGTACCCACGGTGGATTACAATCGCGTTCCTCCGTGCGAGCCCCCGTGCCGGAGGGCCACAGAAAATTGCGTGGCCTGAAATCTCAGCAGCGCCATCACGTTGTACATTGGTGTACTCTTGCAGGCACATGATGTTCCATCTGAATTCCTCCTCGAGCAACTCGAAACACTTTGCAGCCTGGCGACTCGGAACTCCCTGAGCGCTCCAACCCACAATCACCAAATCTGCTCTGGAATCGAATCTGTTACGAGCGGGCCTGATGCCCGCAGACCGTGCTTGTCAGGACGCACGCGGCGGATCGTTTATCATGGTCAAATGTTCTTCCAAGTTCAGATTTACACCTGCGGCATCGAGGACAGCTTGACTATTTGGCGCAGCCTTTAGCATATATGTCGGGAATGCTCGCATGTATAAGCGCAACGGTGCCTCTGAGCCAAACTTTGGAATATGTTTCCGCAACAATACCACGCTTCCCGTGTCCTTCGTGGAGTCGACTGCCAATTCGATCTTGTCCCTAGCGATGTCCCTGTCGAACGATCTAAGCGTTTCTGTGACCAGTTTGCGAGCATATCGGCATATCGATGCACATGCGATCTCCTCGGGATATTTATCGATAGAATGCCATAAACTCTTGTGATTCGGTCTATCTGGGTGATCTGGGCGGCTTGGCTCGGCATGAACACTCGGCAACCTTTTGTCCTTTCATGTGTTTGAGAAATCTCCACATATGCTCACTAGATGGAATCTCTATGTTGCACCTCTCCGTGTAGGCCTCAACTGCAAAGACACGACTCAAATGCCCGCCTTCGACCGTAGAACCTATTGACTTGAGAACTTCAACCAACTCTCCCTGAAGAATGGCTCCTTCTCCGTATGCATACCGTCCGACGCAACTTGTATTTCTCTTCGTCACCGGCAAACGGACTGGTGGCGCCACCCCTGAAACTCTGAAGCTGCTGCAGAACCTGGCCCCGCTCCTGTCGCAGAGCCTGTGCCTCCTCCAGTCCGACCATTTTCTAAGTTATTGATACGTGCTTCCAGTGTAACAAATCTATCCCCAATTATTTTGATTTTCGCCTCGTTGGTCTCTGCTTTGAGCTGCACATAATCTACTAGTTTGGCGGACAGCGGGATGAGAGAGTCTGAGATCGCGTTCCTAGTCTGTGCTCCCAAAACGGCCAGTAATCGTTTCTCTCCCTCTGACATGCCATCGGTATTTACTGCTTCATGAACGTGTTGTACCTGTTGTACTGGCTGTACAGGTGGATGATGCTGAGGGCCTCCTGAAGCGGCTGCATGCCCCGATGACGCTGACGCGGCACCCAGGCGAGCACGCTTTGCATCCAGATCCTCGTCGTCAAGAAACGTTGTCGAGTAGCGATGTACCCTCTTCACAAACTCCAGTCGAAAAACACAGCGGCTTACAATACCAGATCACGATCAGGATGGTCACGAAATTGACCTATTCTGATCCAGTGCGCGCGCGCGGGTGCTGTCTCTTTCTCTCTCTCTCTCTCTCTCTCCCTCTCTCTCTCTCTCTCTCTCTCTCTCTCTCTCTCTCCAAAACAGGAAATCTGGTTGGAGCGTTCAGGCGAGAGAGAGAGAGACGGGATCCTTCACGGTCTCTGGAACCCCTGGGTTCGCCTGAATGGATGCCTTGAGCTTAAATAGAAGGAAAAGGGGAATGAGGAGGAGGAGGAGGAGGTGGAAGAAGAGGGGGGAGGCAGAGGAAGGAGGACCTCTCAGGGAGGTGGCAAGAGGACAAGAGGGGGACGGAGAGCAGGAGGAGGAGGAGTTTCCCCACACGCGTACGTTCCAAGCTGCTCGGAAACGAAACGAGGAATCACCTTCGGCCATCTCTTCGAACCACGAGCTTCCGAACCAACGGTCAAGGGGCTCAGCCCTGGAGCCATCCTTCGCAAGGCCCGCAGGCTCACAGTGACAGCGGGATGGCCCGCAGCAGAGCAGCATGAAACAAGGCGTGCCGGCGGACTGGGAACGGCAAAACCTGCCTCCAGCAGTCCTCCCTCCTAATCTCCCCGCACCCCCCCCTCGCGCCACCACCTCCCCATCCCTCCTTCCTCCCTCCTCCTCCTCCTCCTCATCCTCCTCCTCCTCTTCCTCCTCCTCCTCCTCCTCTTCCTCCATGTCCGCCTCCTCCTCCACCTCCTCCTCCTCATCCTCCTCCTCATCCTCCTCCTCATCCTCCTCCTCTTCCTCCTCCTCCTCCTCCTCCTCCTCCTCTTCCTCCATGTCCGCCTCCTCCTCCACCTCCTCCTCCTCCTCCTCCTCATCCTCCTCCTCATCCTCCTCCTCCTCCACCTCTCGCCTCATGAACAACTGTTCCCTGTCGCACCCCGAGACGTGTCGGCAAGGCGGGTTGGGCGTTTCGCCTCAGAGTTCCGCATTACTTACGATCCTGATGCTGAGAATGTTACAAGTGCTTCGCGGATACAGGGCGGGTAGCTTTCAAAATGTGGTTCTCGCCCTGGCGCCGCGCACATTCGTCTTAAAGTTTGCAAGAGATTCGCGGACGGAGGGCGGGTCGCTTTCAAAATGCGGTTGTCGTGTAGCGCCGCGCACATTCGCACATTCGTCTTCAAGTTTGCGAGGGTTTCACGAATGGAGGGCGTGTCCTTCAAGAATGTGGCCCTCGCCCCACCTCCCCGGCACGCTTGTCTTCAAAACTTACAATAGCCTCATGGACGGCGAGCGAGCCGCTCTAAAAATGTGGTTGTCGTGTAACGCCGCGCACTTTCGTCCTACAAATGTGCGAGGGATTCACGATGGGAGGGCGCTCCTTTTCAAAATGTGGCTCTCGCCTCAGCGCCGCGCGCACTGGTTTTAGACATTCGCGACAACTTCACTAATTTCCACAGCTGACTTCCCAGGAGCGGCGTTCTGGCAAGATTTAGGATTGCCAGGGCGCAACAATGACGACGATTCGTGGTGCAAGTCCCAGGAATGGCGTTCCGGCCAGATTCGACATGTCTAGAGGCAGCAGTATAGCTGATTCGCGGCGCTGATATCCCAGATAGGATTTTCTAGGGAAGATTGAAGACTCTCAAACGGTTGTCGTCCAACGGGGCACTTCCCGCAGTGAAAATCCGGCGGCCCCCTTGCGGGGCCACCAGGCTGTAGGCCGAAGGTTCGCAGTTTCCTGTACCAGTTGCAGCTTCCAGTTTCCACTGTTACAGTTCTGCTTCTTGCTGCTTACTGTTCCTTGTTGATGGACCGCGCGAGGGGGGGGAGGCCCAAACGGGCAGGTTTAGCACGCCCTGAGCGTGTGCTCTGAATTGCTGGGGTGGGTAAAAATGTACACCCCTCACGCAGATCGTCGGGGTCAGGGTCCAAAAACACAAAGGATTCGCCACATTTCTGAATTTCGGTACCACCCCTCACGCAGATCGGCGGCGTCAGGGTCCAAAAACACATGGGATGTGCCACATTCCTGAAATGTGCTGGCACCCCTCGCGCAGATCGGCGGGGTCAGGGTCCAAAAACACATGGAATTTGCAACATTTCTGACATTCGGTGCCACCCCTCACGCAGATCGACGGGGTCAGGGTCCAAAAACCAATGGGATTTGCTACATTTCTGGAATTCGCTGGCACCTCTCACGCAGATCGGCGGGGTCAGGGTCCAAAAACACAAGGGATTTGCCACACTTCTGAAATGCAGTGGCACCCCTCACGCAGACTGGCGGGGTCAGGGTTCCAAAAACACAAAAGGATTTACTACATTTCTAAAATTCGCAGGGTCAGGGTCCGAAAACCCAAGGGATTCTCAACATTTCTGAAATTCGGTGGCACCCCTCACGCGGATCCGTAGGGGCATGGTCCAAAAACACTAGGGACTTGCCACATGTCTTTAAATTCGGTGGCACCCCTCACGCATATCGGCAGGGTCACGACGTCTTACCAATCGCCAGGTGTGGTAACTCCTCTGGTCATCTATTGGGTTTGCTCATTACGAGTCGGCCTCGCACGAAGTTCCGATGCTGCTTCACGACAGCGCCCAGGGCCTCATGACATAGCTCTTGCATTGCGCATTCTCCGAGAGAGGGGGCCAGCGACAGGGGGCGACGCCCTTACGGATAAATTCTCGCAGGGACATGCGACTTGGGAACTTGAAGGGAGGGCTCATGGCAACATCGTTGATGCATCCAGCGAGATCCCCGTTCTGAACAAGGACCGCCCCCACCTGCCGAGCCGTTGCGCAAAATACGAATGTCTGGCCATGAGCTGTCAAAAGAGAGAGCCCCTTCACGAAAAGTGTAAGCCATTGCGGAGCGTCGCACGGCGGACGGAATTCGCCGGCCCAGCGGGCCAGAGGCGTGCTAAGATCTCCGGCAACTGGTTAACAATATTTCTAGTTCGCGCGGGCGGAGCGGGAGAGAGAAGGGAGGAGAGGAGCAGGGTGCAGGCAACCAAGAGCACGCCAGCAGGACTGACATACCTCAGCACTCAGGAGAACATGTAGTGGCGAACGCCGAAGACGAGCGCCGTGTGGCGGACGGAGGGGAGGGGCGGCGGGCCTGCACGCTACGCGGCGGGCCCCCCTGCCAACCCCCCACTGCCACCTCCGTCCGCCCCGGGGACTCCGCCAGGAGGACCGCGACGCGGAACAGCAGGCCCTCCAGGAAGAGGAGGCCCCGAAACGGCGGGCACTCCGAGAAGGAGGGCACCCAGCTCGTGGGGGGCCACGCCGAGCTGAGCCGCCATGGCCTGAGCCAATGCTCGGCCGCGCGCGCCAGGAGGCCGCCCGCCGCCCGTCGCCGCCGTGGCCGCCGACCGCCTCGGGGGCAGGTCGTCGGCCCAGGCGTCGTCCAGCAGGGGCGACGGCGGAGCGGGGGCTCCGCCCGCCTCCGCAGCCGCCGTTGCCGCGTCCTCCACGATCATCATGCCGTCGGCGCCGAGGCCGTGCTGGACCGCCCCAGCCGCTCCCTTCGCCCCGCCGCGGCCACGAGGCCGACGCCGCCGCCTCCGAGGGGCAGCCGCGGGCTCCGCTGGCGGCGCCGCCGCGGGCGCAGGGGAAGCGGGCTTGGCCAGCACGGCCACCGCCGAGCGCAGCAGACCTTCAGCGGCGCGGACGAGACGCGCAGCGTCCCGAAGACCCGCGCCGCTGGCGAGCCCTGCGACAGCATGCACCGCCAGTACCGCGCCACGCGCGGCTTCCAGCGGCGCCGCAGCGCGGGCGTCCGTCGTCGGCGGCATCGGCGAGGCGGCGGGACGGCGGGCCGACCCAGCGAAGCGACGCGTGAGCCAAAAACCAACTTGAGCCAAAATGGCTTGAGCCAAAATGGCTACGGAGAGAAGGGAGGAGAGGAGGGAGGAGGGAGGAGGGAGGAGGGAGGAGGGAGGAGGGAGGAGGAGCAGGAAGGCAAGAGCGTGAACCTTCGAAGAAGTCCTAAGCGAAAGCGCCGTTCCTGAAGGAAGTCTCGGGCGGGAGCCCACAACGGGCGAGCGATCCCCTGACGGGCAGGTCGGGCGGGTCCCCCGCACGAAAAGTACCCTGGCAAGGTCCTGGGAGAAGCCACCAGAGCACTCCAGGGGAGGGCCAGTTTTCGACACGGCCTCCGAGGGGGGAGCCGCAATCGACTATACCCCCCTTCCCGCCCCAAGAGGCCCCAAAAGCCCCCCAAGAGGTCCTGGGGGGCCCCCAAGACGCCGCCAAGGAGCCCCAAGAGACTCCCAAGAGGTCCCCAAGAGGCCCCCAAGAGGCCCTAAAGAGGGCTCCAGGGCCGGCGGAATGAGCGAAGCGATTAAATCAACAAGGGGGCACCTTTTGTCTCTGAACGCAATTCCTGGGGTGCCAAAATGCTTCGGCACGGACTGGTTTCACAAAGTTCTGGGAAGCGTCTCCTGGAACGCTCTGGGCGCATTTTCTACTCACACGTGGCCAATGAGAAGCGCCTAGACCGAAAGGAACAACTATATCACAGCACCCCCGACTTTGCGTCGGTCGTGGCGCGACGCGCCTGCTTGTGTCAGGAAAATTGCGGGACGGAGCGCTGCTGACTAGGCTGTGGGCCACGGGAACAACTGAACGAGGAATGAGAGACAGAGGCCCCGGCGAATCACTCTGGTCTGTTTTCTGCTGCCACATCGTCTCCCTCCTCGCCCTCCTCTAGCCTCATCCTGCTGAAGTCCCAGCTGAGGATCTCAACCACCTTGCTGGATGCCCTTGCCTGCAGCTCTGTCCCAGAGCCCCGGAGATGCAGTCGGGATGAGTCAGCGCGGCTCGCCCACGTCGAGTTCCGTGAGAGGGTCGGAAGGGTTGAGAAGATGCGGCACCCAGCGTGCAACCGAGCCGTCCTGCTGAAGCTCGTCTCGAAGAGCCGAAAGGTCGACCGCCGCCCTCCGACCGTCCTTCCTTCCTGCCGTGCACTTCGCGAGCGAGTCGAAGACCGACTTGGCGTCTCCGATCCTCACTTCTCCTGATCCACCTTGACTGGCTGGTCTGAGTCTGAGCCCTCCTTCAGCGCGCAAGCTGTCTGCCCCGCCCCTGCCCTCCTGTCTAGCGACGCCCTCTCCCCGAAAGCCGCCTCTCGAAACATGGCGGACAGCTCCGTCTCACTCACGCACTGGTGCAACGCCATGTTTTCGGCTGCAAGCGACGAGTTGGCTGCCCTCTTGAGTCGGGATGACCTCCAGGATTGAATGGAGATTCGGCCCGGCTCTCCATGGGCTGTGCATCGGTCTCCCTCGCCTGCCACTCACGTTCCTTGCGCTTACCCTGAGTCGTTTGCACCTATTCGTCCTGCGTCGCTGGCTGCGATCATGACTGCAGTTCTGAGGTCGTGATTCCAGAAGGTCAGGTGCTGAGAAGCTGTGTCCCTCAGCATCTTGGCTGCTTTGTTGGCCATGGCCATGTCTTCTAGTGTCGCCCCTGGGGGCATCCCTGCCGACATCGACGCCGCTCCCGATGCTTCTGGGCAGGTTTCTTTCCTCATCCAGTTCAGGCGATAAATGGGGAACGAAGGGGAGCGAATTCGTCTGGACGTAGCGGGGGATCGCCGTCTTTATGCCTCTGGGAGGGTGGATGGGAAAGACCTCCTCTAGGATGTATTTCTCCTGGTCCATCGGCGCTCCGTCCCTGAACCTCCTCGCCCTCCTGCATGCGAACTCAGTGTCTGCGCCCTTCCACTTCCCGAAGGTGCAGGCTGATGCGAGGCTGAACATCGGCGCCGAGGCAATCCAGAGACCGCCGACCTCTATCAGGATCTGCAAAATTAGCTGGCCATTCCTCAGAGACCAGTAGCAGCAGGGATCTAGTAGCAGCTTCTGGTACCCGGCCTGAGCCAGAGTCGAAGTTGGTGTTTGGTGCCATTATGACACCCCTCCATCCTTGCAACTGGCTTTCAGGTAGGCCGACAGGGTGCTCGTCCTTCATGGCGGCGCTTTGTGTAGTGAAAAGGAAGGCTTGTAGGACTTTGTGAAGAGGGGACTTGAGACGGCAGGGCGCATTGCAGCACAGTCGATGCATCTTGGATGTACTCTGATCCTCCTTCCCATCCTCCTCCTTCCTCCTCTCCGTCCTCCTCCTCCGTCCTCCGTCTCCTCCTCCTCCTCCTCCTCCTCCTCCTCCTCCTCCTCCTCCTCCACCTCCACCTCTTGTTCCCCACCCCACTCCCCCTGCCCCCATACAGGCCCAGGCCCCCGTCTCCTCCGCCCTGCCCGCCCGCCCGCCCCCCCCCGGCCCCGCCCGTCAGCCCCTCTCTGCCTCCCACCCTCGAAGGCCGTGGCCGCGCCTGTGAGAGCAGCGAGCACAGCGAGAGCGGGTCCACGGCCACCGCAGGCCCTGCGGGCGGCCGCTGGGCGACAGGACACGACAGAGGGACCTCCCAATCCTGGTCTGCGTCTCCCTTCGCCTCGTGCTCCACCCCCGTCCCTCTCATCCCCCACGTCCATACTGCCGTTCGTCCTTGTCCTCTTCCTCCTCCTCCTCCTCCTCCTCCTCCTCCTGTTGCTCCTCCTCCTCCTCCCCCTCCTCCTCTTCCTCATCCGCATCATCCTCATCATCCTCATCATCATCATCATCATCATCATCATCATCATCATCATCATCATCATCAGAATCATCATTATCATCATCATCATCATCACCATCATCATCACCACCACCACCAATCATCACCATCATCATCATCATCGTCATCATCATCAGCATCATCATCATCACCATCATCATCACCACCACCACCGCCAATCATCAGCATCATCATCATCAGCATCACCAACATCGTCATCATCATCAGCATCGTCATCAGCATCATCATCAACACCATCATCAACGTCATCATCAGCATCATCATCTGCATCATCACCAGCATCATCATCATACGCATCATCATCAGCATCATCATCAGCATTATCATCATCGTCACCATTAGCAACGCCATGATCAACATAATCAGCATCATCATCAGCATCGTCATCATCATCATCAATACCAGCACCAGCATCATCATCACCAGCAGCATAATCATCAGCATCATCAATGTCATCATCATCAACATCATCACCTGCCTCCTCCATATCCTCATCCCACACTTCGTCCTCCGCCCCCCCCCGCCTACTTCGGTTGCGGCGCTCGCTGACGGCAGAAAATTCCCGACTGGGGCGCACACGCAGAGCAGGTGCTTGCTAGAACCACGCGCGCGCGCTTCGCGCGCTTAGGTTCTAGCAAGCACCTGCTGTTGACAGCCCGACCACCGCGTATAGATGAGTAAGCAATCCTGTGACGCGAGGGGGGTACCTGGCTGGAACGTGGCGTGAATAGGCATGAGGAACGCGGATTGCGAGCGACCGAGCGGTCTGCTGACCGGCCGGCGGGCCGGGATCCTGACGGCGCACGGAAGCGCGCCTGGGCAGACCGAGTGAGACTAGCAACGTGTAGACAGTGAGACTAGCAACGTGTAGACAGAGCCTGGTGTGAAAATCCATGCGCCCGGCGGCTTTACTGTCGTGCTGGCGAGACAGGTTCCCGGAGCGCCGCCCCCGCAACAGGGCCACATGCCAGGAACGCAGGGGTCCGCGCCCATGGGGAGGGGGGAGAGGAGAGGGAGGGAGGGGGAGGGGGAAGAACAGGGAGGGAAGGAGGGGAGGACGGAAGGAAGGAGGGAAGGAAGAGAGGGGGAGGCAGGAAGACAGGAAGGGCACAGACCCGAACGCCCCCGAGGCGTGAGGCCCTACGCCGGCGGAGGCCGGGGCGGGGTCTGGAGCGAGGTCCGGTGGATCAAACGCACCAGAGATCGTCTGACCATCGCTTGCAAGGTCGCCCTGAGCGCCTGCCTGGGCGTGTCCGGAACCATGGGGTCCAGTCCAGCATCCGCTGGTTCAATTTTCCTTTTGCGCACGTGCTTGTCTTGAAGGCGAACTGCAACTTCCGCGATCTCTGCGTCTCGACCCAGTCACGTAATCCACGTTCACGAGCTTTCTGTTCGCATAGACGAGTGGACCTTTGGACGTTTGATATCCACCTCTCCCCATGTTTTACGGGGGTCTGGAAAATCTGTCGCAGCATTCTGCGCCGTGCTCTCGTGAGCGCCAGGCAGTGCTCCACCTTCATCGCCCAGCGCGAGCATCCATATAATGCCGCCGAAGTGACTACCGAATCAAACAGTTTCAATATCGCTGATAAAGGACATTTCCTTGAGCGTAAGGCGTGCCGAAACTTTGCAAATTGATTACGCGACCCAAATACTTCTCTGACCCTCCCGGTGGAAGAATCTCGACCTGGGAGCCACCGACGAACATGAAACCACCAGCGATGCTTTGCACATTGGTGAGAACTTTCGTCTTGTCGAAGTTGATTCGGAGCCCGTATCTGGCCGCTGCGGTCTGGAGATGGTCCAACATTTTCGCTGCGTCCTGTTTGGTCTGCGAGAACAACAAGACGTCATCGGCGAAGCGTAGATTCGACATCGGGTCCTCCTGGTCATCGATCACAAAACCAAAGTATTGCCCATCGCACCTCCGGCTGAGCCCATGCCATTTTGCCTTCAACGATCGAAAACATGATTCCACAACTGCAATGAATAGCAGAGCCCTGAGTGGATCTCCTTGTTTCACACCCCTGGCCAAGCTGAATGAGCGGGATTCAATCCCAGCGATCACAGAAGCAGTCTGATCGGTGTACAGTTTCCGAAGCAGTTCAATGTACGACCCATCGATCCCGAACTCGCGCAGAACGCCCCACGACTCCTCGTGTTCGACCGTGTCGAAGGCCTTCTCGAAGACTACGAGCACGAGCCACACTGCCTGATTCCACTCGCTGCATTTTTCGACAAGGAGGGTTAAGGCAAGCAGATGGTCTTCGGTCGAGAAGCCTGGGCGATAAGCTGCCTGGTCTTGTGTTTGCTGCGATATGATAACGCCCTGTAAGCGATTGCAAACAATTTTGGCGAAAAGCTGATACAGTATCGGCAGGATCGCAATTGGTCTGTAGTTATTCGGAATCGCAGGGTCCCCCTTTTTGGATAAGAGAATCAAACTAGTTCGTCTCCACGATTCAGGTGGCTCCTTGTCCGGCTGAAACACTGACATGAACAACGAGAGGGCATTATCCCGCAATGTATGGCCGCCGTGCTTCAGCATCTCTGCAACGATGCCAGCGGAATCCTTGCACTTCCCGTTCTTCATGGAACGAACGGCATCCGTCAACTCGAGCATCGTGAAATCCGGGGGTGCACCGCCAAAGGCAATTAACGACAAGGCGCTCTGAGGAGATCCCACAATCGTTTCAAGGGAGGCCCAGGAAAAGATCCCCAGCGCAGCCGAATCAGATCCCGAGGGCGCCCCGCAAAGGGGCCCCAGAGCGTGCCAAAGGGCGGCTCCCAGAGAGCCCCAGGGAGGCCCCAAGACGGGACACAGGAGAGATATCCCGAGATGCGTCGAGGGAGGGCCCGAAGATACTTTCACATGGTGCCTCAAGGGAGCCCCAAGCAGCGCCCTCAGAAAGGCTGTAGAGGCTCTGATCTGACAGGGTTCCAAGCGGAAGCCCAATAGTGCGTCAACAAGTGCTCAGAAACAGGCTGGACGATGCAGTGACGCAGGCGTCAGGTGCTGCACTGTCTGAGGCGCACGGTACAATAGCGCGGCCGTGCAACCATGGCTGAGGCGGTTGTTGATGGGATGTGCCAGACAGCTTATGACTCAAGGCTGTAGGTTGTTGGTGCTTCAATTCGCCAGACCCAACGAAATCGCTGGGGGCCGGACGAATGTTCTGGGGGGCGTCTGGGGACCTTTCCGATCCACCATGGGACCTTGACGAAACAACGACGCAGACGTAACACGATTGAACGCTCATGCACTCTGCAGGGGCGCAGACGACATGATGAGCGCGGTGAGAAAGCGCCTCAAGACAAGCGTCCCGCGGCCTCGGGGGGCGTCCGAGGCACCACGGCTTCAACCTTGAGCACCCCCCTCGGCCTCGCCCCTTTCGGGGATCTTCTGACCCGGGTCAATCCAGACCCGGGTCAGCCAGGCCTTGCAAAATCCTGCAAGATCCTGCAAGACCCTGCACCCAAACCCGGGTCAATGCGAAGGATCCTGCAAGATCCTGCAGGATCCTGCACCCAAACCCGGGTCAATGGGAGCCTGGCTCTGCAGGATCCTGCAAGATCTGACGCTCTGGCTGACCCCCGTTTGCATTGACCCCCGTCTCAAGGCTCCCGACCCTTGACCGCTCCCCGCGGCCGGGGGGGGCGCCTCGGGTCAGCCTGGGGAGGATGCGGAGGCGTACGGCCCGCCCTTGGCGCCCCCCTTTGACGGGGGGGCGCCTCGGGCCACCCTGGGGAGCTTCAACACAGCCGAATCAGGGAAGGCGGAGGAAAACATTCGTGGGCGCGGGGGGGGCCAGCGTCAGCTCGTCGCGGTCGCTCGTTCGTCGTCGTCTGGCCGCTCCCTCGAAAGCAGAGCACCCATCACGGCCGTCCCGCCAGTAACACCCTCCACTGTGCATCTTTCGCCGAAGGCGTCTTTTGCTCTCGGGGGGTGTGCGGGGCGGGGTGCCTGTAGATGCTCTGCGCTCCCGGGGCGGCTGCTTGAGCAGACAGCACCAGTGGGCCCCCTCTGCAGTTTGCAAGCGCCGGCGCGCCACCTGGGGATCCTCCACCCACCGAAGAGAAGGGGGTAATAACCGACGCGACCCCAACCAAGGTCGCGTCTATCCTCCTCGTACATGGGCGTCCGAAACTCGCCCCCCCATATCTCTCGCAGAAGTCTCAAAACACATCATACGAGGCCCAACCCTTCTGGATAAGCGCGAACGCCCGCCCTCGAACCTCCGTCCTAGAGGGAGGTCTGGACCGGCACCGAGGTTTGGGAGGTCGTGGAGAGAGACAGAGAGAGAGAGATTGATAAAAAAAAAAAAAAAAAAAAAAAAAAAAAAAAAAAAAAAAAAAAAAAAAAAAAAAAAAAAAAAAAAAAAAAAAAAAAAAAAAAAAAACGCAACACGCAAGAACGCGCGACTGGGAAGGGGCCGACACGCGACGGGCCACGGCCACCAAGCACGCTACGCGCACACGCCACGCACGCCATGCGAAACGCGGAAGCAACGTGCTCCAAGTGCTTGACGCTCATGACGCACACGGCGCATCACGCGCACCTGTTGAGGAGGCACTGCAAGCACACCAGCTACACAGCGGACTTCGTGGCGCCATCCTTTCTTACGTACAATGCTGGGCGTCACCGTCCTGTCACGAATGCCCCTCACTTTCCTGATGCTTCACCTCCGCCTCCTCCTCCTCCTCCTCCTCCTCCTTCTCTTCCTGCTCCTTACCATCCTTGTTGGAAACGTCGGTCACGCGCATCGGTGTCTCGAAAGCGGCCCCAGTATCCGAACTGAAAGGTCTCGAAACCTCTCTGGGAACACCGTGTAGGCAGTGAAGGCCTGTTGGGGTCTCGTTGGAGGCCTCTCGGAAGCCTCTTGGAAGCATGTTGGAAACCTCTGGGGGCCTCCGGAGGGCTCCTGGGGCATCTGGGGGGGGGGGGGGGCGCTCCATGGCGTCCCCACGCCCGTTGCGGCGCCTCAACACGCGAATCGCGCTTCACAAGGACGTACACCGACGGCCTGAATGGGCGCGCTCGCGGGGGCCACCCCCTTCACGCGGATCGCGCCCCACAGGGAGGTCAGCGTGCCTATTCGCGCTAGCTCCGAAGCAGCTCCCTATCCGGTCTGCCCCGCGGCGCGCACTTGCTTCTCTTGGAAGCCTCTTTGGGGGTCTCCTGGGGGTCTCATGGGGGCTTCCTGGGGGCCTCTGGAGGCCTCTTGGAAGCCTCTTGGGGGCCCCTGGGGCCCTCTTGGCGCCTCTCGCGGGTGTCTTGAAGGGCCTCCTAGGGCCTCTTGGGGGCTTCTTGGGGGCCCCTTGGGGGCCTCGGGGGTCCTCTTGGGGCTGGGGGCTCGAAATGTCAATTCGATTTCCCCATGTGGCGCTCCTCTTGGGGCCCTTTTGGAGCCCGTTCAGGCCGTCGTGGGTGCCTCTTGGACCGTCTTGGGACCTCCTTGGGCCAGCTTGGCGCCCTCTGGGGGGTCTCTTGGGCCGCCTCGAGGCGATCTGAGAGGCCCCTGAGGTCGTCAAGGACGGTACGATGACCAAAAAAAACGAATAGGCTAAACACGTGCGTTTTATCGCAGGGAATGGGGCTATGTTTGCCTCTCGGGGCGTTCTTGGGGGACAAATTTGAAGGGTCTTGAAATGTCTAGGAAGCCTCTGGGGCCTTTGGAAACGGCTCCTGAGCCGTCGGAGACCCCTGGAGGCCGTCTTGAGAGTGGTTCGCGGTTGTCTTGGACCGCCGTGACGCCCGTCGCACCGCTCCCCGGGGCGATTTCGGGCCCCCCGAAAGCGGGCCCGGCCCCCTGCACCCACATTTGTGGTCGGGGCTGCAGCCCCGGGTCCCCCCAGACCGGTCCCCCGTTACATGTATACTAGAACCACGCGCGCGCTTCGCGCGCGCTTAGGTTCTAGCTAGGAGGCGAGCTTGAGTCAACGAAAGTCGCAGGGAAGGGGGCAGGGGGAAGAAGGCCTGAGAGCGCTGAAGGATCTTGGACGGCGTCCGGCGGTCCGACGAGCATCCGGGCCCCCCGGAGCCCACATTTGTGGTCGGGGTCCCGGCCCCGGGCCCCCGGACCCGGTGCGCCGTTACATGTATATTTATGTGTTGCTCACGTTCTCACCACGTCGGGTTCCCGTCAGCTCAAGATGGCCTAAGAGATGTCCAGGCTGATCCCGAGTCGGCGCGAGAGGGCCTCTAGCCAGACACACTCAAGGCAGCCCAAGGAGGCCTCAAGACGTAAGACGACCCCGCAGAGAGCCCGAAGACGGCCCAGATGAGACTTCACGGCGGATTCTGGAGGCGCTAGGCCGCCCAAAGGCGCCGTAAGACGGACCCAGGAACCACCAAGAGGCCCTTAAGATGCCACCAAGAGGGCCCCAAGAGGGGCCTCCAAGGCACACATAAGAGGCCCCAGCAGAGGGGGGACGAAGAGGAAGGGAGGTAGGCGACGACGAACGCCAGGAGAGGCACCCCGACACGGAGCGGAAGGGCGTCTCGCATGTTACGGTTCTTCCCCCCGAATGCGGGCATGAGGTGTCACAGGTCACGGCTTCCTGTGTGCTCCTCGAACAGTCGCCACCCAAAATGCTGGGCTGGCACGGTGTCGGGACTCGCCGCAAGCAGCTGGATGATCCCTCCAGGACATGCCCCATCCCTCCTCTCGAGATCCCCACCGCTCATCCTGCCCCACTCCGCCCAGACCCTGCCTGCAACCCTCCCCGCCCCATCCCTCCGGCCCGCCTTCCCCCTCCGTGCCCCCGCCACCCCCGGCGAGGTGCCCCCCCCCCGCACACCGCCCCCGGGGGGCCGTCCGAACACTAAGAGCGGTGCCTGAGCCCTCTGGCTCTTCCTTGACCTGGGGTCGCGAGGGCGCCGCGTCGCTCCCACGACCCGAGTGCAAGCGCCAGGCGCGCACGCCCGCACTGCATGGGAGCGTCCTGCCCCTGAGGGGGAGAAGGAGAGAGAGGATGGGGGGGAGGATGTGCGGGTGTGAGGATGGCACGCATCAGCCTTGCTCTGTCACGGCGATGGGGAGTATGAGAAGAGACAACGTCGAAGATGAGATACTGATGATGCCGGAATGTGGGGGCCATGCTGCACACGCAGAGCTTCCTTCGCCTGAGTACCGCCCAGATGGCACCACGTAGCTTGCACAACACGGATGGCACCACATCGATTGCACGACGAAGATTGCAGCAAGTCCGCCGACCCTGTCGGCGTGTGTGAAAGGCGTTTCCGATTGATTCGTCCTCGTCGCCCCCCCCCTTGCCGTGGGTAAAACAGGGCTAGGATCGGGATAAATCGCTCCAGAGCGTTCCAGAGCGCTCTCAGAGCGTTCCGGAACGCTCTGGAGCGGCCGCGGCGCCCAATACATCCTCCCAACCCGCCGATTCTCAGAGATTTCGAGTTATCCCGATCCGATTTTGTCCCGATCTTCGCGTCGTTTTACCCTTGCCGTGGGCCCTCAGGCACTCTCCTCCGGAGCCGTTCCGGCTCAAGCCCGTCTTTAGGGGGGGAACAAACCTACCTCGCTTTTGACCACCCTCGCTTCCAAGAGATACCAAACGATGCCAGCTTGCAGCCTGTACTGGTCAGGCCGCTTGACGAGGAGGCGAGTGGTATGGCTCGGTTTTGCCTGGAAGCGAAAGCGGGGTAGGTAATTCACGATCTGTTGAAAGGCGTTTCCGATTGATTCGTCGTCGTCGCCCCCCCCCCCTTGCCGTGGGCCCTCAGGCACTCTCCTCCGCAGCCGTTCCGGCTCAAGCCCTTCTTGTCCCGTGAAAGGCGTTTCCGATTGATTCGTCGTCGTCGCCCCCCCCTTTGCCGTGGGCCCTCAGGCACTCCTCCGCAGCCGTTCCGGCTCAAGCCCGTCTCTGAAAGGCGTTTCCGATTGATTCGTCGTCGTCGCCCTCCCCCTTGCCGTGGGCCCTCAGGCACTCTCCTCCGCAGCCGCTCCGGCTCAAGCCCGTCTTTGAAGGGGCCCCAGGACACACAAATAAATACACACAAATAAAGAGATCCCCCCATATTTTCGTACATTTTTGACTCGGAGAGTTCCCCCGTCCGACTCGGAGACCAGGGTCAGGGGCTTACAGTGCTCGCTGGTTCTCGCGTGCAGGAGTCGGGCGGCGGCAGGCGCCACCACCAGGTGGCCGTAGGCACAGCCTGCCGTGGACTTAGATCCTTTTCGGTTATCTTTGAGGCTTCTGCCTTCCCCCCCACTTCCCATATTTCCCCATACTTTCTGGGGAGTCGACGATTATAATTGTGTCTGTGCTTCTTTCCCCCCCTGAGATCGAAGACCTCGCGGAGCAGCCGCACTTGCGCGAGGACGAGACCTCGAGGGCGAGACCTCCCGCCGCGAGGCGACCGCCCGACCGGCTCCGCGGCTGCGCGGCGGCGCAGCCGCGCGGCCGGCAGGCGGCCAGCGCCTCCGGGCGCACACGCCGCCTGGCGTGCTGCGCGGCGCCCGCCGGCCGAGCCGCCGCTTGGCCGCCTGGCGGCCGGCGCAGAGCGGGCCGCGGCTCGACGCGCTGGGGGTACCGGCGGAAAGGGAGGAGGAGGAGGAGGAGGAGGAGGAGGAGGAGGAGGAGGAGGAGGAGGAAGAAGCCCAGCGGGGGCGACGCCGGTGGCGCTGCGGGCTGACGCGCCGCCCGGGCCTCACGGCCGGGTGGCGCCCGGGTGCCGGCTCGCGGAGTCCAGCACGCGGCCTTGCGCCGTCGAGTGCGGTGTGCAGGTGGCCAGGCCAGTGGCGGCTTTGGAGCAGGACACGGCTATCCCAATCGAGCGGCATCTGTCGAGAGACACTCGTGATGCCCATGGTGGCGAGGCTTCGGTCGACGGCATTCGTGGTGACGAAGGGCGTCGCGATCCAGGGCCGCTCGATGACGCAGAGCCTCGCGATGGATGGCCACCTGAAATGCCTCGTGCTGCCGAAGGTGCACATGATCGGGAGCCTCTTGGTGAAGAGCGACGTCGTAAACATCTTCACAATATGAATCCCGATTTTGAAGGGCCTTGTGGAAATAGTCGTGATGTTGAAAGGTCTCATGATGGGCGTGCTGCTGGAAGGCCATATGCTGGCGGTCGCGAAAACGAGGGCGACTACGTCCTTGAGCAGTCCATCCTCGAATCCGAATATGTTCGTATGTCGGGCCCTCCAGTGCAAGATGGTGGACTGCGGGACGGGAAAATGACCACAGCAACTGCTTCTTGTTTGCGCCGCCTTCCAGCCGGCCGAAAAAGAAGCAGTGGTTGTGGTCATTTCCCTGGTGCCATGCTCAACGAAAATGACCACAACCACTGCTTTGTTGCTGCGGGCTGGAAGGCGGCAGCAAAAGGAAAGCAGTGGCTGTGGTCGTTTTCACGCCCCGTATGGACTGCCCGTTCCAGGCTCGAAGGTCCCGCCGCTCCTGCTGCCGGTCTCGAGCTCGCTCGCACGTCTCCTGAACCGTGTCGGGAACCCCTTTCGGAAAGATCACGAAGATCTGAGGGATGAAAAAACGACCCTACCCTGGGTTACAAGTGCGCGGTCTGTAAACCTCCTGGGAACCCCCAAAAGCCTACAGTCGCCAGGACGCGGCACATCACGCAGGGTTTACCCTGTCAGCCCACAGGAGTTTCAGCGCACAGCGCCCCGTAAACCAGGGTAGGGGCGTTTTTCCTGCCCTTGAAGATCATGCTGCTAAACCTGTTCCTTTTCGATTGCCCGCCAGTAGCCATCGTCCTCCTGATTACAACGTTGTTGATCTGGATCGACGCCTGGGTCAAACGGCAACCTGAGTTGCCTCGTGGTTGTCACCCCAGCAGCCCGCCCGAATGTTGTCTGCACATGTGTAGGACCACAAAGGGGTGGGTGGTACAGGAGGGATGTTGTGTGCATGAGAATTCGTCTCACGACTCCTTGCATTGATTCTTGGTTGCAGTTCGTGCATGATGTGCAGCTCGCTTTGCTCACGTTCTGTGAACGCAATGTGAAGCCGCGTGCAATGTATCTCGACCGCGGTTTTGTGTTGAATGCGAGCCTGCGTGTTACATGCTCGAAGTATATCATTTGACGGTGGTTCGTGCTACCTTGAGACTTGCAAAGCAGCGCGCGCTGCATTAAGCTTGGTTGTTTTGCTCTTGCGTTGAGTTGCCCCCTCGATGCGTGGGCTTCCCGCTCGGTCGTTGTCCCTCCGCCGCGCGGTTCCATGGGCCCTCGCTTTCCTTCGTTCTCGGGCCCCCTCGTTCGGTCCTCGCCCGCCGCCGCGTGTGTAATAGGAAGGCACCAACTATACACCAACACCGATCCCGGCCAGGACCCTCCCAGGATCGGTGTGGTTGCGCAAGAAGGCATATAGATCCTGGTGCCCTCGGTGTTGGTGTATAGTTGGTGCCCTCCGATGTAAGGGAGCTAGCACTTGTCTCTAGACCACGGCCAAACAAAACCTCAAGCGTTCCAGCCAGGCAGGAAGTCGAGCAACGTCGCAATCGAGTCGAAGTGAAGCCCCTTCCCTTTGATATCTTCCCCGCCACGAGGGGGTCACGGGGGGATGGCGCCCGATCACAACCGGAAGGGGCCGATCACTACTAGTAGCCACCGATCGCAACCAATTGTGATCGACCCCTTCCAGCTGCGAAACAGTGGGCGTCGCTAACACATAGTATAGTATCATACGGGCTGCCTTTAAAGAGTTCGCTTGATTCTACCAAACTGGTTGCGACCTGGTCATGGTGCAACGATTTGGAGCAAACCTCTTCAGACGAATGAGATACGATTAGCAAGAACTACGTACACATCTGACCATGAATTCAGTAATGGGACTGATGATACGCAGACAAATCGTGGCAAAGTCTGAATGGCAATTAGGTAACTGTGGGAAGTACCAATAGGCCTCCAAGAGGCCCCCAGATGACCCCGAGACTTCCCGAGAGACCCTGAGGGGCATCCAAGAAGCATCTGGTCCATGGAGGCCCCCCGAACTCTCCAACGAGATGCCGCGCTGCCCCAATGAAGGCAGCTCCACTGGGCATCGTTCCTGGGTGGGCTGGTGGGGGTATTTTTTGTTCGCAACCGCTGGCGGACAGTCGGGGGGAGCTGCGCGAGTGTTCGCAGGGTGTGCGACGCCTCTTGGGCCTGGTGGAAGAGGCCAGAGTCTAGCGTGGATCTGTACGCCTGCAGAGCCAACCACGGCCGAGTAGAGCCGCAACGCGGCATGTCCAGGGAGCCAGGCGTCGGGCCTCGGGTTGCGCGTCTGCGCGCCGCCTACTTGTGCCCCGCTTCTGTCCCTCACCGTGACTTCCAGGATGGGACGTGGGATGGGTGCATCGGCGATGGCCTGGCCCAGGTACTCTCCACCCATCTGTTCCCTCAGCCACGCCCAGTCGTCGTCACTCAGCTCTACAGTCGGGGCGTTGACCTAGGGAACCCTAGATAAGGAACGAGGCCCCTTTTTTCCATAAGTTATAAACTTCGATTCCCCTTCGAAAACCTAAGGAACATCCAAGGCAAACTGCGAAACAATCAAGGAACACGGAGCCCCTCCCCAACGAAAAGGGTTCCTTCTTCAGGGCCCCGACTGTACACCGCGTGGGGGAGGGGTCTGGCGTCTCGCCTGTTGGTGGGTCCTGGGGGGTCGCGTGGGCGGCGCGTTGAAGGATTGACGGGCCAGCGTCGACGGGGACCGCCGGCCGAGACCGAGATCTGCGGGGCACTCGAAGACTTAACGGGCGAAGAACGGTTTTACATAAACTTTTTCGCCGTCGGGGGCGCCTGCCCCTGGGCGGCTGGAAAGTTTATACCCCTACGGTGCCACCGGAAGTTTATATAACTTTCCAGCCGCCCTGGGGCAGGCGCCCCCGACGGCGAAAAGTTTATTTTATACCGTTCTTCGCCCGTGAAAAGACACGCGTCCGCATCCGCGTGCAAGCTTCCAGAGCCCACTCATTCGGTGCTGAGCACAGCTGAGCAAGGGCGACAACGGTGGCGCGGAGGCGGGGTTCGGACCCCGAGTCCCCGCCGCCGCGTCGGTGGTTGCTGAACCAGGCATCGTCGGAATTGCTGGCCACCTGCCTCCAGGCGCCGAGGAGCTCGGCAACGAGCCAGGAGGGTGTGAAGTCTACCGCGCAGGGGGTGCGCGGAGCATGCATGTGTTCTGCGATGGGGGCGCGCCGCGCCCATGCCCTGGCCAGCTGGAAAGAGAGTTCCTGCCCCGGCGCTTTCAGCGGGTGGCTGGGTTGTTCGAGAGGGGCTGAGAATGAATTCCAGCACAGGTCTCTCCCCAGAATGCCCCATGGTCGGGCGAGACGCCGACGCGCTACGCAGCCAGGGATCAAGCCGAGCGGCTCTCTTGGCAGCCATGTCCCGCAGTAGCGGCACCGACTGGTAGGGCAGAAGAAGTTGCCAAACATCAGCCTATAGGCGACCGGGCTCCAGGGCCAGGGGCTGTCTGAGCTGCCCCCCCCCCTCCACCGCCTCTCCCGGGATGCCGGCCCCGCTGGAGCGGGCGTCTGGGATGGCGTGCTGGGCGGAGAAGACGTCGCCTCCACTGCAGGAGTGGCACCCTCGTTCTGCCGCCCAGCGCCTCGCGTCACTGTGATCGGGGAAGTGCGCCATGTTGTTTCTGTGTTCATGCATGATGACTCGGTAGGCTCTGGTCTTGATTCCGTCATCTAGTAGGTCAACTGTACCGCGCGGACTTCCGGGCCCAGACATCGCGCCAGGGACGTCGTCGCTGGCCCACCTGGCTGGGGCGAGGAAGGTGCTCGGCATGGCGTTGACCGTGCTGGCCATCCCTATGTCGGCGCAATGCACCGCCGCGCTCATGGCCTCGCACTCCACGCGTGCCAGGGCGAGCTCAACCGGGCTGGCGTTGTCACAGTCGAGCCTGTCGGCATCTATAAGGGGGTCGTGGGTGACGCTGGCGACGCGGAGAGCCAGGATCTGGACCGGGTCGGGTCGCGCCCCTCCGAGCCCACCCTCCAAAGCGGCCCCTGGGACTGACCGGGCCAGCCGCGCCAAGTCGAGGTGGGCCAGCGCGATAGCGTTGGCCAGACGCGTGGCGTAGCGCGGCTCATCGTTGGGCCCGTAGGAAGGGGATTCGAGTTGGCGGCGCGCAGAGGGGGGGTAGGGGGAGGGGGGAAGGCTTCTTAGAAGGAGGCTGCTTCTTAGAAGGCGCCGGCCTTACATTTGTAGACAAGGCCCGCGCCTTCTAAGAAGCAGGGGTGCTTCTAAGAAGCCTTCCCCCCTCCCCATACCCCCCTGTACGCGCCGCCAATCGAGGGCGCTGGCGGGGTCCGGCTCGGCTCGCAGCGGCGGCGCGCCGCGCGGGCCCCCGGCGCCCCGGGCGGCGCCGCGCCCGGCAGTGATGGACCAGCATCTCCAGCCCCCTGCGTCGCTCAGCTGTCAGGGGGAAGCCCCTATCTTCGAGCTCTCGCCAGGGCCCAGCTACCTGACTACCTACCAGACCACCCCAACCCAACCCGAAGACCCGAATTTCGGGTTGGGGGGGGGGTAAGGGCTCCACATGTGTTTTTTCGATGTTTACCGTTTTTTCGATGTTGTGTTTTTTCGATGTTTCCCGACCCCCCCCCCCACTGGAAATCGAGGGTAAATCTGAGCCTTCGGGTTGGGTTGGGGTGGTTTGGTGGGCGGTGACTGTCGGGGGGAAGCCCCTACCTTCGAGCTCTCGCCAGGGCCCAGCAACCTGCGTGCACCCGCGGAGGAGTGCCCTCCGCGCGCCCCCTCTCCCAGTGGCCCTGGAGCCGGCGACCCTCGGGCCGCAGCTCGGACCGCCGCTTTCGCGGCTCTGCCGCCGGGGGGCGTCGGTCCGGCCTGCAGCGCCCAGCCAGCGCGCGCGCGTGTCGACGCTGAGCTGGGCCAGTCTGCTAGTCCTACTTAGTCATCCCTCGGCTGAGGGGGCCCTGGAACACACAAATAGATACACAGAGCACTCGGTCGAGGCGGACCCGGCTCGCGCCGCCGCCCCTCGCCCGAAGGGCTGCGCGCTGCGGCCTCGCAGCTACTGGCCGCCGTCAGGAGGGTCTGGCCTGGGGCCAGCGGGTAGGGCAGTGATGAGAGCGCCGACTGGGTAGTCGAAGCCAATCTGGCGCCAATCTGGCCGGCCCAAATCTGGCAAACGGGGGCAATCTGGCGAGGGAGCCAACGCGAATCCAGTCTGGCGAATCACCCAAATCGTCCAGCTTGGCCAGGCCAGATTGGCCCTTGGGGCCCAATCCAATTTGACAGTCTGGCCTTCGACTACCCAGCCTGGGGTCAGCGGGTAGGGCACGTGCTGAGAGCGCTGATAGCCCTGGAGTCACAGCCACTTCCCTGCTGCGGAGCCAGGGCGCGGAGGGGCGCTGCTCTGCCCGCCCCCCTCTCGTCGGAAGCTTCGCGGCTGTCGAGCGGAGTCCTTGCGCGGCCAGCGCCTGCACTTCCCGTTGAGCTGTGAGGGGCGCCGCCAGGGCTCGCTCCTTCGAGGTCGCCTTCTGCCCCGCATCCGCCGTTGTCCGAGCTGCAGCGCCCGCGCTGCTCGGCCTCCAGGGGGCCGAGGGGAGCGCTGCATGGGGGCCGAGGGGGACGGACTGCTGGCTGCGCATGCCCGCGGGGAGGCGGGGCCGGGGCCCCCTGCGCCGATGGGGTCCGGGAGGTACCGCCATCAGGGCGAAAGATGATGGGAAAGCCCGCTGGGTGCAACGGAAGGGTCGGCGAGGTGTCATCATCGAAGGAGGCCAACGGAGGGGAGTCAGGACGCGTCTGCCAAGGATGCAAGGGCAACGACTCACGGTCGCACTGTCGGTGAGTCTCGGAGGGGGCAGAGCGAGAGCCACCCCCCAGGCACGACTAACGGTCGCACTGTCTGTGTGGATGGGGGGCAAAAAAATTCTCCCGCTCGCGCGCTAGCGAGCTGTCTCCGAGCGCGGCCGCGGCTCGCGCGCGCGGGGCGGCCCAAAATGGGCAGGCCCGTCCCGCGCGCTCGTGCCGGGGCGCCGCGCGTCAGGCGGGGGAGACCGCCTGCTCGCCGACGACGGCGAGGCAGCGCCCATCAGCCTTAGATTGGGAGAGGAGGGAGGGGGGCAGAGAAGCTGCGGAGACAGCAGGAGCTTGCTCACAGAGAATAGAAGAGGCATTCTCCCGCTCGCGCGCTAGCGAGCTGTCTCCGAGCGCGGCCGCGGCTCGCGCGCGCGGGGCGGCCCAAAATGGGCAGGCCCGTCCCGCGCGCTCGTGCCGGGGCGCCGCGCGTCAGGCGGGGGAGACCGCCTGCTCGCCGACGACGGCGAGGCAGCCATACCCGTGCTCAAGGACCTTGCGAAGTGACAAGGTTTCGGCGGGCGGCCGCAAGTAGGGCAGGCCAAGCGGCGGGGCCGACTTGGAGAAATGAAGCGACAAGGCGGTCGCTGGCGGTGGCGAAGAACAGGATCCGCGCCCGTGCGGGCTCGGGCAGCGCAGCAAGAACTGTGGAAGCGGCGGCGGCTTGCAGGTAGCGCTCAGCACTGGAAGCCTGACGCCAACGCCCCCGCCAGAAGACGCGAGGGACGTCTTCCGTAGCGATATAGAAGTCTGTTGCGCCAGAGCCCCGCAGACATGCGGGCGTCAGGTTGAGCCCCTGACCCGCTTTGGCAAGAGGGACGCCCAGGGCCGAAAGCAAATGATTCCACCGAGTACGGAAGCCGCTCGCACCGAAAGGGGCGAGAGGATCGGTGGAAGCCAACCGCCCAAACACTTGATTCAGAATCTTCACCGTGCCCCGATCGGAGCAGCGAGCATGCTGCGTCGGGTACGTTCTCCTGGTCTTGGGAACAAGAATCGAAAGAAAAGCATCCCCTTCAACTTCGAGGCGGTCGCAAGGAAGCGACAAGTCACAGCGGCGTGACGCCAGCAGCTCGCCAGGCCTGAGGAACATCGTAAAGCCCATGAGCAGCAAGGCCGCCATCACAGGCCAGTCCCAGGCGAAACAGAGACCGACCATAGCGCGCAGCAGAGCGCGAGGTAAGGGCGGGCGGAGCTTTGGCGGCTCCGCGAGCTTCCATTGTTTCGCTACGTCCCAAGCTTCTGTTAGAAAGGCCTTCCAATGCGGATGAGCGCTCTGGATTCCCAAGATGGCATGAACCAGAATATAATGAGGGAAACCTGCATCATGAAGCCACACGCCGAAGGTCGCGAGGAAGCGGGCGAGAAGTAGCCCGCTACGGTAAAGAGTGGCGGGCGGCACGCCAGTGTGTTCTGCTAACCACAGTTCGAACGCATCAATCGATCTCGAGCGACGATCGAGATACGCGGAGGTGAGGTGAGAATCGCGCACGAAGGGAGTGCGCGGAGGGCGAGCGGGCGCGGAAGGCGCAGCCCGACTAAGCCCTTGGCCTGCGGTCGGCGCCGCGGCTCCCAGAGAGATGCAGAGGCCGCAGACGCACCACAGGATGAGCGCAGGGCGGCCAGGGCTGGGAGAGCTGATCAGCGTGGCGGCCCTCCTGCTCCTGGACGCGTAGAAGGGCGGAACGAGGGTGTCCCGCCCGTCGGTCTCGAACCCCGACGCCTCCGCCAGCATCGCCCGCGCCGAGGTGAAGGATCCGCCCATGTTACGGTGAGCACGGCGAGCCCCTGCTTCGATCTCGGCGGGCAGAGCGTCCCCTCCCTCGAGGGTCGCCCAGTCAAAGGGCGGGCGCGGCTCGGCGCGCGCAGCTGCGGCCGATTCGGCGAGCTCGGAACGAGCTGCCGAGGACGTGAGGCCCGAATGATGTGGAACGGGCACCACCTCCGCGAACGCGTCGAGGATCTCGGACGGAGGGGAATGAGATCCCCACAGCGCTGCTGGGATGGCGCCGTGACCGTCCTGCACGTGGTACAGAAGGTCGAAAAGGCAGGCCAACTTGCCCGCGCGCCTCCTGTGCTCGATCTTTGAGCCGAGCCCGATGCCACGGATGGCGCCCGCCCCCATGGCTTGGAGGTCAGCGCCCGCGGGGATAGCCTCGGGCTCGACGGCGGCCACGTAAGGATGCAACCACGAGGCTTCGTCGATCGGCTCGGCGCCGCCTGTCTGAAACAGGCGCTTATAGGCGTGCAAGGCCTGCAGGAGGCAGTGCAGGTCATCTCTGCCTTCGGGCTCGGCGGCCCCTGCGGGTGCGAAAGACCTCAGCCACGACGCCGCGCTCTGGAAGGCAGCTTGCCAGGCGGGTCCCCACCTCACCACTGTGACCTTCTCACCGCCGAGGTTGAGACGCCACGCTAGGGCGGTGGCGGCCCCTGGAGGCAAGGGCTGCTCAACGGCCGCGGAGGCCGTGCGCCGCGCTGCGAAGGCTGCAGCCGCGGCGCTCCCAGCGTCGCCGCTGTGGGGGCCGCTGGGATGCAGCTCGTGCCCTGAATCTCGGCCAGGCGCGGGGCCGCTCGAAGACCCCCTTTCCTCGGCGGCACGCCCTCCGCCCTGCGGGGCCGCAACAGCATCGCTGGAGGAGCGCGTGCCTATGAGCAGCGGAGTCCGCCTGCCTGCGTGGGCGTCGCCCGAGCTCGCGGCGGGAGTCGCAGTAGCGGGGCTCGGGCGCCGCTTCGGAGCGACTCGAGGGGAGCGCACCTCGCGACGCCGAGGCGACGTCGCCTGACGCGAAGGCGCGCGAGAGGAGCCGCGCGCGACGGCCCGACTAAGCCCCTGGCCTGCGGTCGACGCGCGGGATCGCGACGCCGCACGCCCACCAGAGTGGTGAGGGGGCGGCGGCGGCGGCGGGGGCACGGGCCGCGGAGTCTCGGAGCCTAGACGCGTGCCGCGGCCCCGAGAGCGACTGCGAGCCGAGGCCCGAGCGGCGGGCGGAGAGGCCCCCGAGCGGCGAGGGAAAGCCGCCTGCAGGCGGCGGAGGACCTCGGGGTTCAGGCCCGCTACGACGCGCTCGAGGTCCATCGAGGAGTCTGCGAGGGCACTCAGCACGACGTCCTCGAGCTCCGTCGGAGAGTCCTCGTCGCACGCGGGCTCCGCTCTCGAGCGGCTGCGAACGCTCGCGGGCGGGGACCCGTCAGGAGTGTGCGGGCCCTCCGATGCCTCCCCCGCAGGCGGCTCCGACGGCTCCTCGGGCGAGATCGGGCCGTCGACGGGAGGCGACGAGCAGCCCCCCGAGGGAGAGGTGCGGTCGGTCCCGTACGGGTTTGGAGACCGCGTACGGCTGCGGGCAGGGCTGCGGCTCCGCGGTGGGGAGCCCACTCCCGCGGCGGAGCTGGGGCGTGCCGCGCCTGCCCAGCGGCGCGCATTGGCAGTGCGACGCGCCCTGCGGCCAGGCGCCGTGGCGGCCCCCCCCTCAGGGGCGGGGAGCGCCGCCATCGAAGCCCGCCGCTGCCTGGCGGCGCGCCTGGTGCGCGCGGCGCCCGTGCGCGAGGCGGAGTGCGGCGCGTGACCACCGCGGTTGGGCTGGTCCTCGACCGCTTCATCCCGCGGGCCCAGGCGGGCGCGGACCGCGCGCCGCTCACGACGGCTGAAGCTGGACGCAGGGTCGTCGGCGGGCCTTGCCAAGGCGCGCGGGTCCTCAGCCTCCACCTCGGCCAAGGAGCGGCCAGTGGACGACGCGGGTGCGTCCCCAGCACGAGCGGCACGTTCTGCGATGGCGAGGCCCGTCGAGACCTCAGCGTTGTGCAGGACGGCGCGCAAGGTCTTGCGCCAATCCCGACCCAGCTGGACGGGAGCAGTGCGCGGCAAGCCCGCGGCCTCTCGACTGGCGGCCTCGCGCACGCGTCGGAAGTAGGCGCGATCGGCCATCCCTTCCGCGAGCTCGGCACGAGCGACGGCACGCTCTCCTTCGCCGCGTGCAGGAGCCTGCACCGTGCGCCTGGTGGCGTCGGCACGCGCGGTGCGGAGTGCGTCGAGCTCCACGCGGCCGCGCGACACGGCGGAGACGAGGGTGGCATCCGACTCAGCCGCCCGCGTCGCGAGGGCAGACGAAACCCCGCCCCTCGGGAGAGGCGCGCCCGAGGCGGGGAGGGCAGCCCGAGGGGCCAGCTCGGCGCTCGCAAGGGCGACCCGCGAGGAGACCGCCTCTTCGAGCGCCTGAAGGGCCATGGTCGACCCTGGAGCCAGCTTGCCCTTGCGGGCGCCCTTTCCTGCCGCCTTGGCCCGGGCGTAGGCGCGGGCGGCAGGACCGTCGCCGCCCGTGCTAGGAACATCGGGCGGCGCGGCGGCCTGCGAGACGGCCTGGAGCAACACTGACTTGGCGTCACAGAGCTGCTTCCACTTCAGCGCGCGGGCTGCTCGCTCGTCGGCGCCCAGGTGCGCGGGAGTCCTGTCTGGATGGTAGACTAGGGACTGGCGCCTGAAGGCGGCCTCAATTGTGCCGCGCGAGGCCCCGTCCACTACGCCAAGCAGTTGGCGAGAGGCGCTCACCCTGGCCGCTCGCTGGAAGGTGCGGGGGGTAGCTGCTGAGGCCCCCTTTGGCGCTTCCCGCGAGCCGACGCGCGACGAGCCCACCCCGATAGCAGGCGGAGGGGCCGCCGCGGCCTTGGAGCGGAGGGCCAGTGGCGGAGCACGCTTGGCGGCCTGGGGAGCCGATCCTGCGCTGGCGGCGCCAGGGTCGGGGCCGGGCGAGCCGCCCTCCGCGGAGGCAGACGCTTTTGGCGTGGCGTCTGCAGAGGACGCGAGAGGCCGTTCGCTGTCAGCGAAGAGCGCGTTGCGAGGCCCGCGACGCTCTCCGCTGGCGAGAGCAGCTTCAATGCTGCTCTCGGCGGCGCCCGAGGGGTCAGGTGCCTCCCCCTGGGCGCCGTCGCTGGCGGCGTCGGCGGTCATCCCCGCGCCCTCCGAGGGGGGGGGGGCGGCCGCCCAGCGGTGGCTGAGCAGCCCCTCGGGGCCTCGAGCCACAAGCTGCGCAACAAATCGGCCCCAGAGACAAGTAGGGAATGACGAACGGGAGTCGGCGTACGCAATGCAATCAAAGCGAGTAAATTCTCCTCTCTCTGCTTCAACTAACCAGGCGGGAGGGTCACGGGACGGGGGCCTCACCGCACGGTTCCGCGTGGGGTCGTCGGCCCTGTGCACGTCCGTAGGCACGTACATGCCTCCCATATATAAACCTCCTCCTATCACATAGGGCAAAGTGGTCGAAAGAACGTGAGATAGACCAGGAGAGCTACTGCGCCCGTGAGCGGTCGCGCCCAAAGCCACTTTTGAATCCAAGAGAACGGGGATACGAGAGTCAGGGAGGCGAATACAGCAGTACTTGCACAAGCTCTTATACACCGTTGTCTCAAGGATATTGATGTGACGGGGCATGCGAAACTCCCATTTGTACGCGAGCCGAAAGCGCAGCGCCTCTGATAGCTCGGTGACCCAACGCGGCGCGACGGGGGGCTCAATAGAAGGGAGCCCCAGGTCGCGATGCAGTTGGGTGAGCTCAGGGCCCAAGGGCACGCCGCGGCTGAGTACGGCGAGGAGGCTCCGATTGTGCAGGATCGCGTGCCACCCCCCGTGCTCCGATCTGCGCCACAGCTCGGCGGAGAGCTGCGGGCTGATAGGAGCGCGGACAACGCCCCCCCAGCCGAGAGACGCGTCCGTACCGAACACCTCGGGGCAAGGCTGCGCCCGAAGGTCGGTTATAGCCGTAAAGGCTAAAAAGGTGCAGGCCAAAAGCTCGTCGCGAACATAAGGAGGCAAGTCGTATTCAATGCCCTCCTCGGTCGCCAGGCGCGACAGGAAGTTGTAGACGTGCGTGAAAATGGCGAGCATCGGACGGCGATAGAGGAACACCTGGACCCAGCAGCCCACAAGAGAGGCTAACAGGGAGCGTGTGGTGATGCCGAGGTAGATTTGGATCAGGGTCAGCCTGCACAAGGCCACCGTCCGCACTAAGGGAGCGCAGACGATGCCTATGCGCCCTTCCACCTCGGCGCCCACCACCACCTTGTGCGTTTCGCCGCGCGCGCGCTTGCCTGGATGCTGAATCAGGCCCACGCGCGGGTAGCCTGCATCGCAGGCGGCGAAGACCTCACGATCACGACGACAGGGGTCGTCGGGGCGAGGAGCGGAGCCATGCCACGAGAGCTTCTGAAAACCTGTATGGTCATCAATATTCAGCATCTCGACAAACGGGCCCCGCGGGAAGGGCGAGCGGTGGACAACCTGCTCGTGAGGCCGCAAGGCCCCGAAGCTGTGCAAGACGCCTTCATGTGCAGAGTTGGCAATCTCCACCGCCATGTTGTCGCCCATCGCTAGAGCATTGAGGCAAGGCGCGACGTCCACACCTTCGAGCTCGGGGCGCCAGGCTCGAAAGGCCTTGAAGCGGGATGATGGCAGACGAACGCGAAGGGCGTTACGCCTGGCGCGCGCGGGAGGAACGCGGAAAGTGTAGTAAAACTCCCGTAGGTCGTCGCAAGAAACTGCCAGCCACTCCCCAGGCGCCAGACCCAAACGGCACAGCAGGAAACCCTGGCCAAGGCGCTGGGTGCTGGATGAGATTGAGGCACAGCGGCTGTTCACGACCGTTGGGTTCAGGATCAGCCTGTCGTAGTCGCTGTCCTTCGGTACCCTGAAAGCTCCGCAGGCTTCATCCCAGGCGAGGTCCGAAGCAGGAGTCAGGTACAGGGCGCCGCAGGCATCCCACTTCTGGAGCAGGGCCCACAGCTCGGCGCGGTCCATATGGACACGCGCCCCCTTTTGGCCAGCAGGCCACTCTGACGCCGGGAGCCGCATCTCCTCTGGATTGATGAACGCTTCGCGGACTCGAGCGTCAGAGAGAAATGGAATGGGATCAAACACTGGCGAGTAATCCCACTTAATGCGAGACGCCCTGACTTTTAAATCGAAGGGCTCGACCTGGGTGGAGTCCCAAGCCGCCGCAGACGCCAGCGAACCAGGCACGGAAGGAGCGCTGGTCGGGCAGTGCCGCATGGGGGCGGGCACGGAAGAAGAGGAGGTGAAGGAGGCCTCCAAAGCTGCAACATGGGTGGCCAGGCCATGGAGCGAGACCTCAGTAGAGTCGAACTTGGCGAAGGCTCGACCTAAGTCGCTCTTGCCACCACGGGCGAGGCGAACTGCGATCCGACACAACCGTTCGATACGGGTGCGGACGCCCTCCTGGCAGGGCGAGACCGTGGCGCGGACGCGAGCCTCGGCGGGAGCGAGGCTAGGATGACCCAAAGTGAGCCAGTTCAACGCAATAACAGAATACTGCGCGAGCGTCCGCGCCGCGCGCCGCAATCTCCAGCGCTCCCTGCGCCTCGCCGACAAGCCGTCAGGCGGGGGACCAAGAGGTGGAGCAGGCGGGCACGGCCAAGGATCGCGGGGAGGCGGCCCCAAAAGGTACGGGTCGCCCCGGTCCATTGCACGCATAGATGAGCGGGAGAAAGATCCAAGAGAACATCGAGCACCCATCCCAACCTGGGACAGCGCTGCCGCCCAGTGGGTGATATCAATGTTCGCACCTGGAAACAGGCGCAGCAAGGCAGACAAGTCAGCGACAAATGGCGCGACGTTGGCAAGAGCAGCAGGGGTGCTTGAAGGAGAACAAGCACCAGCAAGAACACCAACCTCAGGGGCTGCAGGCCCCATGGGGGGAGCGCTCGACTGAGGCAGGTGACGGCCAAAATGGCCGAATGGATCCGAGGGGCGGTTCGGAGCAGAGCGAGGGGCGTGGTGGCGGAACGTACTCCTCCCTGCGGGGCCGCAACAGCATCGCTGGAGGAGCGCATTCCTACCCTCACGCCCTCGCTGCGCCCAAACACGCCTAGCAGCCATAGCAGCGTCGGTGCAGACTGTCTGCGGCGGCGTACCTCGGCCACGCGAAGGCCCCCCCTCCAAGAAGGCGGGCGCCAAGGGCATCTTCAGTCCTTCTTGGGCACCGCCTTCGGGGCCTTGGGAGCACCCTGAGATTTGAAGGGGGGCTTTGAGACCTTGGGCTGCTTGGGCTGATGAGGTGGATGCTTGGGGAGCGCGACGGCGCGCTCGGCGTCGAGGCGCGCCCGAAATGCTTGCAGCTCCTTCATGTATTCGCCCTGCGCCGACAGCCAGCGAGGATCCACTAGGGGTGAAAACGGGGTCTGGGCCTCGCGCTCCGTGTGACGACTGGTCACGCGACACGGGGGAGGCTCCAGCCCCGTGAGGAACCAAGCGGCCTCGAGGTAGCCGCGGTCCCCCGCCAACTGGTCGATGAACATGCACTGGCAAGTCAGCAAGGTCTGGACCCTCTCGGGGTTGCCCTCCTCGCAGGCCCGCCACAGCTCGGCGCTGAGGAAGGCAAAATGCGTCAACAACTCGTGCGTCGACGGCTGAGCCCCGAGGGGGCTGTGCTCGCGAAAGTACTGATGCATGGCCATGGGGGTCACGGCGCTGACTTCCACGCCCAGAACGCGGGCCAAATTCTCCTTCATCAGTCCTCGCACGTCGGGGCCGTGCTGCATCAGCGCTTGCTGCCACTCGCGCCTCCGAGCGATTCCCCCCATCTGAGCCGATGCGTGCGCGGGGTCGCCCGAGGTCGCGGGCGGAGTTTGAGCTTGGTCGCTCAGGGTCCCCAGAAGCGGGCGGAAGGCTGGGCGATGGCCCCGCCCCTGCTGCAAGGAAAGGGACTGGTGCAGGCACTGAAGCATGAGGCGGAAGTCCGTCGGATTGGCCGCAAGGGGCGGCTCTAACCCGTCGGCGCCGCCCACCTCGGCAAAGCCGTCGACCGCAGCGGGATAGGCTAGCCCAGGCGGCGGCGGGGGGCCCATCGGTCCGAAAGCGGACGAAGGGGCCCGAGGGACAGCAGAAGAGCGCGCCTTCTCCCACGCCGAGACCAGCGCGGAGGTGGGTCCCTTGGGGCGCGCGGAGACCCGATGAGGGGCCACGGGTGCGTGGGACAAGACGGCCTCGATCCCCGCAGGATCCAGCCCGAGGCGCGCCGCCTCGTCGCTGAAAAGCTGAGGCACCTCGGGCCGAGCGCTCTGGGCAGCCGGAGCGGGGCCCAGCGGTTCGGGTCCGCCGACCATCGTGGAGGCCGCGTGGGCTGCAAGCAAGGCGCGCATTTCGGCAGCTACCTCGGCGCGGGTCATGGGAGCCCCGTCGTCCAGAGACGCCGCAGGAGCGCCAGGAGCAATCGGAGCAGGACCCGCGACCCGTGGCGGCGCGGCGGCGCCAGCGCGCTTGGCGGGCGGGCCGCGCGGCGCTCCAGCGACCGCGGGGGCTCGCGCACTTGGGGCCGCGCGGTCGGCTTCCCCGTCGGCCGCGAACCCCTCGGGCTCCTCCATCTCGTCGGCAGAGTGGTAGGGGGTAGCCCGATCGGCCCCTGGGAGAGGCTCTTCCCCTGCGGTAGGCGGGGCGCCGTGCAAACGAGCGTAGCCCTCGCGAAGCACCCGAACCCCCGAAGGATGCGGCCAATAGACGCGGCTGCGCACCTCGGCGAAGGGAACGATGCCTGCGTCGTCGCCGACCTCTAGAGGGTACAGCGACTCGAGCTCGAGCTCGGCAACCTCGATATCTATAACGAGGACGGATGCGGTAGTGGCGAGCGGCCGTGAAGCGGCCCCCTGGAGCTGGACGTCCACTAGCTGGAAGGGGCCTATCATCCCAGCAAAGCCATCCGCCTCGGCAGCCTCGAGCTCCGCTGTAGAGCGAAAGGCACCAGGCAGGGCCAGCAGGATGCCCCCTTCTCGAGAGGCGAGGGGGATAGCCGCCCAGCTGGTGTCGCCGTCGTCTAGGCGCCATCGTGCGTAGTCGCGCGCCGTGGGCGCAGCGAAAGGGTAGAGCTCGGGCCAAAGGGGCCCTCCGCCAACTGGTGGCAGCTCCGCCATCAGTGGGCGCCGCCGTGGACGCCGCCGCCCGCACGCTGGGCGTCTGCCCGCTCGAGCGCTTGAGGTCGAGGCGGAGCCCCGTAGGCCAGCGCTCGCGCCGCACGGCGGTCCTGCTCAGGTGAAGCAGAAACCGCGCCGCGCGGCCAGGCGAAGGGCCAGAGCCTCCGCCACACGTACGGGCCCAGCAGCCCGAGGCAGCAGCCCGCGCAGGCGCTGCAGGCGGCCGTCACCCAGAGGAGGGCGGCGACCGTGCTGAGCAGCCAGGGAGAGACCCCGCCGCTCAGGTCCACCGCCAGCCCGAGGCAGACGGTGGGGCAGGTGGAACCCGCCGAAGGGAGAGGGCAGGAGGCCCCCTCGCCCTCGGACGAGTCCGCCCGCAGGATGGACCAGGCAGGAGCTGGAGGCCCCTGGTCCTGAAGCACAGAGAGGGGGGCAGCCACGAGCCGCTCGTAGAGCGCGGCCCGCAGCCCCCTGAACAAAATCTCCCCAGCGCCCTGGAGAGCCGCTTGTGCGACCGCCTGCATAAGGCGCCCGCACGCGCGGCCGACGGGGGGCACTTGGGCAGAGAAGCTGCGGAGACAGCAGGAGCTTGCTCACAGAGAATAGAAGAGGCATGAGGCCCCCCCCCGCGCGACTGACGGTCGCACTGTTGGTGTGACCTGGGGGCAAGGAACTGCTGCGCCCCCCTTTGCAAGACTAACGGTCGCGGGAGCTGGGGATCTACGAGCTGGGGCACTCCCCCCCGCACGACCAACGGTCGCACTGTCAGTGTGCATCGGGGACTGCAAGCTGAAGCACCCCCTCCCGTGCGACTAACGGTCGCAGTGTCAGTGTGGAGCGGGGGGCAACAAGCTGCCCCCCCCCCCCCCCCCCCGCACGACTAACGGTCGCACGGTCAATGTAAAATCACACCAGCCCTCTGGGCGCAGGTGGTCTAGGGCGGTTCCCTTTCCAACCTCCTGCCCTTCCCTGCTCGGGAGGTTTACCCCCCACCCACCCACCCTCCCTGCGTTTGGACGCGGGGGGGGGGGAAGGACCCATAGCAGCGTCCAAGATGGCCCAGGATGGCTCCAGGAGGGCCTCCGAGGGCGCAAGATGGCCCCCAAGATGGCCCAAGGTAGCGGTAGACGGGTCAAGATAGCCTCCGACACGCATCCAAGAGGCCTCAAGACGGCCCCAAGACGGTTTCAAGTGCCCTCCGAGGTCTCCAAGACCCCCCCCCCCCCCCCCCCCCCCCAAGAGGCCAACATCCTTCAAAAACCTAAGGAAAATCAGCGTTGGTATTTTCCTGCTTTCGCCTCCGAAAGGCTCTTGAGGCCTCAATATGGCCCCAAGATGGCCGAAGATAGCCCCAAGAGGGGCCCAAAAGAGCCCCAAGAGCGGGCCAAGAGGGTCCCAAGACGGCATTTTTAACCTTCCGAAGGAGGGGCCAGAATTGCCCCCCCCCCCCCCCCCCCCCCCCCCCCCCTTTCTTTAGCCATAAGGACCAAGACGGCCCCGAGAGGCCCCCCAGAACCCCCCCCCTAAGAAAAAAAGAGCCCCAAGAGAGCTCTAATACCCTCCAAAAGAAACCCAAAAGGGCCCCAAGAAGGCCCCAAGAGGACCCCAAGAGCGCCCCAAAAAGGCCCTAAGAGGACCCCAGGAGAGCCCCAAGAAAGAGCCCCAGGAGGCCCCAAGAGGGGCCCAAGAGAACCCCACGAGGGCCCCAAGATGCCCCCAAGTTTCGGAACGCACGCGAGATTAATATACAAATCAGTGCAACAGCCATTATGAGCGAGCAACGACATATGTACATGTACGCCCTCCGCGATCTTGAGTGCACGAACGTCCTCGTTCAAATGCCCCCCAGGGGAAGCTAACCGCGTACGTGTACATATGTTGCTGGCCTCTGACATTACGAGTCATCGAAACACCTTTCACCTCTCATCGAAGCACCATCGTGATGTGCACCGATTTCCATCTTAAACCTCAACGCGGGAAACTATGCGTGACGCTTGTGCTCTCCAAAACGGCTGCGCGACTGCATGCGTTCTGCCGCCCCTGATTCACCAACTCCCCCGCTGATCGTTTCTGGATGGGCTGGTGGGGATACTACTTTTTTTTACGGCCGCAGGCGGAAGCGCACAGCGGCGAGCAGTCACGGTCGGGCCGCGGCCGCGGCTAAATTCCCGAGCGCGCGCGGAGCCGCGGCTCAGGCGGCAGGGAGCGGCAACCCAGGGTGTCTGAGGGGCCAGCGTCGTGCAATCCCAGGGAGTCTGAAAGGTCAGTCACCCGAGACAAACGTGCAAGCTGCAACCCAGGGGGTCTGTGAGGTCAACCCTGAGGCGAGCCAAGCGCAGCCAAAATGGCGCGCAGTACGCCCCGTCACGTCCGAGTAAGAATGACAGCGTGGTAGGGACTATCACCGTGCAGGAAGGCCACCCTGGGAACGTTCTGACGGCGCCAGCGAACCGTCGCAACATCAGAAAACGCATCCACGCAAAGGACCAAGGCCAGAGTAGCCAGAGAGGACCCAACCACAGCGGAGCGATGCGCCAGCGTACAGAGAACCAGCAAACTGGTCAGGACGCAAGGGGGTACACATAAACACAGCGAGAACGCAGGGCTCAAGAGTGACGTGTACCGAACAACTATGTGACGTAGCGCCAGGCGGCTAACTCAACCACGCGTGTGCGCTCGGGAGGACAGCAACCGTGGTATACCCAAGACGGCAGATCCATCACAGTCACAAAGTCCCAGGGAGTGGCGCACACCTGAATGTGCGGGAGAGCATCGAGAAGGGCCGAACCTTCATACTTCGAAACCGAGCAGCACGAGGTAGACGCGTGTCAACGGTGATCGGAGCTGATCGGGTGAGACCGTCGGCCCAGTCAGTGAGGCAGCCAGCCAGGTGCGCCTTCCGCCCTTGGCGTAGCAACCGCGGCGATGGGCCGCCCATCCAACGTTGTAACTTGGAAGTCCCAGGGAGAGAGCGCAGATCCGGGGGCGGGGCGGAAACCGCCAGGTCGTCAACCGCGAAGGCTGCGCGCCAGGCAGGCCTGGCAGTGAAAACAGCTACAGTGAGGCCCGGGGCCACTATGGCCACACGCAACACGAGGAAGCGGCGTGGCCGGCACTGCTGGCACACGTACTTGGGTCCAAAGGCAGGAAGTGCGTGTACCAGGAGGGGCGGCGGAATGCCGCAAACGGGTCCGAAGACCAAAGCACGGCTGAAGGCCGTCGTCTTTTTTTTGTTCCCGCCTCCTCCGGCCGAGGTCCGCTCCCGAGGCTCACGAGTCGTAAGCCGCCACAGGCCGCCGCGGCCTGACGCCACTCGGCACCGTCTCTTCCTCGGCTGGCGCCGGGGGTCCACCGAAGGGGTCCGCGCCGCCGCTCAGGTTCGCAAGTATCGCCGCTCCTCCTCCTCTGGCGAGACCCGATTCACGACCACGTAGTCGTCAGCGCCGTCGACCCCCTCGTCGTAGGGCAGCGCAGGCGCACCGGCGCGGGCTGGCCTGTCGAGTGCGGCGACGCTGAGAGACGCGCCGCTCAGCATGCCCAGCGCCCGCAGCCCCTCGTCGAGCGCATGGTCGCCAGCCCCATCGCCGCTGCCTGGAGCTGCCTGATCGGGGCCGATGGCCGGGGGTTCCGGGGCCGCTGTGGGGGTCTCCGCGCCATCCGAAGCCTCCGTGCTGGCAGCTGCACTCCCAGGCAGGGTCACCCTGCGCCGCGGCGCGAAGACGAACGCCAATGCCAGCGCCGCCACAGACGCGCCCGCCGCCAGGGCCAGCACCGCGGCGGCGCGGCGCGGCCGCGAAGGGGAGGCGCCCATCCGCCCCCGGAAGAGGGGGGGGCGGCAGCAACCCCTCGAGCCAAAAGGCTACGGGGCTGGTGGGGATACGCGAAGCGTCAAGAACTCGCAGGAATTACGGGGGCCGCTGTCGTCAGTCAGATCCTGTCCGATTGCGATCGGCGGGCTCGGATCCTGATGTGCAGCAGGAGCTGGGGGAGAGGGCTGTCCGGGAGGGATGCGGGTCTGGCTGAAACCTGGGGGAAATCGATCAGGGTCAGCGCTTGAACCCCCAAGTCCTGCACTGACGGGCCCCCGCCCCCCTCGATGCTGCCAGATCGATCAGCCCCCCCGCCCTCCATCTGGCTGAGGCCGACGCGGTGCCCGCCAGGGGGCGCTGCCTGCTCGCCGAGGGGGCGCTGCAGGCGCGGCTCGCCGAGGGGCGCTGCAATGGCGCGGCGGGCGCGCGGGCCCGGGCGCGGCGCTGCGTCGGGCGCCCCCTCGAGCACGGGAGACTGGCCCGAGGGGGCCAGGCGGAGGTCGGGCGGGCTACGCGCGAACCGAATTACCTAGCGCATGGGGACCGACGGCCAAACCTAAGCAACTGATGGGGAGACTTGTATGATTGACGGTTCCAAGGAAAAGTCCAGGAAGCGAGACGAGCTCGGCTGGGGTGCAGGGCGAGATAATTGGCAACGACGGCACGTAGGCCGACGACGCAAATGCACGCGCAAGAGGCAAAATGCCCCCCATGAAGATGCGAGCGACCCAGGAACGGGGACGCAAGCACCATACTGAGGCGGGGGCGAGGAAAAGGGAAAGGCGGCGGAGGCGAGAGCACGCGCGGGCAGAAGAGGGGAGCCGAAGAACGCCTCACTCACTTGGACTCCTGGGCGCGATCAGGCAAGAGCAACCGACCAATGCACGGAGACGTCGACCCAGTCGCGGAGTCCGAAACCTGTGACTGCCTGACCCAGGAACGGGGGACGCAGCAGCAGGCATGGCCGAGCGCCATGGACCACCCTGCAGGAGGGCTGGAGCACTGCCAAAGGATGAACCACTTGTGCAGTACCAGGAGCACGAAGGTGGCTCCCGCCGAGAGAGGTGGACCAAGTCATCGGCGAACAACGCAGGCAGCTTATCCATCGCGATGGACGGGGGAACCAAGCGGCGAGCGCCGACCGGGGGCAGGGGCGGACCAGAAGGGGGAACGTCGGCAGTCGAGCAAAGGGGGTACCACTTGTCGGGTCCGCACACTCCCCAGGTCCGGCCCCCGGTGGTGCCGGGGCTGGCAGCAGGCCCGAGTTGTCCGAAACAACACCTGGCAGCAGCGCGGCCCGACCGCACCTCGGAGCTCCGCCAGGGAGCCTCCGGGTGACAAGTGAGCCCGAGTGCTCCAGAGGAGCCTTGGTAGGGAGGAAATCGTGTGTCGCCGAATCCACAGGAGGAGGAGGGGGAGAGGAGGAGACGCAGCCGATAGCCGCACAATCCAGTGAATAAATGGAGGAGGAGGAGGAGGAGGAGGAGGAGGAGGGGCGACGCCAATGCATATACTGCGAGACCTTGGCAACTGTGATCTCTCCACCACGCGATGTGGGACCTCGACCGTGGGGGGAACACAGCGCCAGACCACTGCTGGGGAACGCTGTCCCTGCTCCAGGGCAGCATCGACGGGGGGAAGCACGTGAGGTGCAGAGCGAAAGAGAAGGAAGAGGCGGCACCTCTGACGATGCTGTGTGGTCGGAGTCACCTCTGTGATCCCTCCACCGCTCCCTGTGGAGGGTCTTCAGTGACCACGGGGGGAACAACACCGGTCGAAGTCACCTCTGTGATCCCTTCACCGCCTCCTGTGGAGGGCCGTACTGTTGGGGATACGCGAAGCGTGAAGAATTTTGCGAACAAGTTGCGAGTGGGGGGTGCGACATATGTTCGAGCATTGGTTGTGACGACGACCAGAGGGGCTCACGACCTCAAGTCCGAATTGCCCCCCACATACTACACCTCTTTTACTACACATGCAAAGTGCACAACCCCACTGTTCTGGTTCCACGCTGGAAAACATGAAGATGTGAGGCTCGGAATCGGAGGAGGTGCAGGAGGAGGAGGCCGAGTCAACGGGATGTCACGAGGAGGAGCGAAGTCAAGGACCTTCTGTGGAGCACATTCAAGCGGACCTTGGTATCGCCACAAGTTTGTTGCCTGGGACAACCCTGCTCCTTCTCCTCCTCCTCCGCCTCCTCCTCCTCTTCCTCCTCCTCCTCCTCCCCCTCCCCCTCCCCCTCCCCCTCCTCCTCCTCCTCCTCCTCCTCCTCCTCCTCCTCCTCCTCCTCCTCCTCCTCAACCCACGAGGTGCCTCCGCGCGTCCTTCCCCAGTCCCTGCGCTACAACGTCATGCAACCACTCCGTCGCTACAGTCGGGGCGTTGACCTAAGGAACCCTAAATAAGGAACGAGGCCTCTTTTTCCCATAGGTTGACCTTCGATTTCCTGTCGAAAACATAAGGAAAGCCCGAGGCAAGCTGTGAAACACTTGAGGAACGCGGAGCCCCTCCCCAACGAAAAGGGTTCCTTCTTCAGGGCCCCGACTGTATGAAGCCACCTGACAACCAGACAAGGCGGCGAAAACGCAGGGTGCCTTTTTGTCGATGAGCCTCGCAGAGAAGTCTGCCACCTGCGCTCCAAGTCAGCATCAAGCTCACATCGTCCGCCACTTCACCCGTTTGCGCGAGGCGGGGATGCTGTGTCGGGGAGGTTACCTTTACAGGCGTTGTGCATGTATGAAGCGGATAGGAGACATATACATAAATGTGTGTTTACGTAATTACATATATATATATATATATATATATTCCAAACAGCACCAGTAGAACAGAAAGAGAGAGAGAGAGAGCGAGAGAGAGAGAGGAGGGCGCGCAGAGAAGGACTCGCCAGCGTCTGCCTGACAAGACTGGGTCGAATGACGTCCGCCATAATGCCTGGAATTGCACAGCGATATCTCATCAGTGATTCTCGTGTTTGTGGACCCCCACTCACATTTAGCACTCGATGGGCTCCAGAGGTTATCAATGGCTGGCGGCGGTGATATGCAAGGCACCCCCAACCATCCACATCCGTCTCCACATCTACCTCTATCTCTATCTCCATATCCCCCGCTTCCCCCGTGCACTCCTCCCCGTTCCTCCTCCCCTTTCCCTCCTCCTCTTCCTCCTCCTCCACTTTCCTCTGCCTTTTCCTCCTCCTCCTCCTCTTCGTCCTCCTCCTCCTTCTCGAGCTCTCCTCTCTCTTCCTCCTCGCTCCCCCCAGTCCGCATCAACATCTTGGTCGACCCTGGTCCATTCACCTTCCCCCCCTCCCCCCCGAGAGAGACGGGTGGAGAAACAGGGAATGGAGAAAGAGAAATGGGCAAGCGGAAAACGGGCAGAAAAAGGGATCAGACCGGAACGTCTGATCGGACGATCGCCCAAGAACAGCAGGAGGATCGGATCCGAACGCTCCTTCGGGAAGGACGAGGACGAGGGAGGGAATGGCGAGAGACGTGGAAGGCGGAGGGGGACCGTAGGTTTGGACGCCCGAATTGGGTACGGAAAGAATGGGTACAGTGCCCAACAACAAATGCTGTCCCAGACCAACAGCGGCCGCTGTAGAGTAGGGGCCTCACGCTTCGGGGATCTTCTGACCCGGGTCAATCCCTCTCTCCTCCCTCCTCCTCCTCCCTCCTCCCTCCTCCCTCCTCCCTCCTCCCTCCTCCCTCCTTCCTCCTCCTCCTCCCTCCTCCCTCCTCCCTCCTCCCTCCTCCTCCCTCCCTCCTCCCTCCCACGCTGACCCGGGTCGGCAGGAAACCAAAACACTGCCATGCAGGAAGAAAAAACTGCCACGCAGGTCTTCGCAAACCCGGGTCAGCCAATACGCGCGGCCGCCTCGCGGCCACGAGCGGCTCGCTGACCTGGGTCAGCCAGAGGGGGTCTTCGCAGGATCCTGCAGGATCCGGTGCCCCGGCTGACCCCCGTTTGCACTGACCCCCATCTCTCGAGCCCCGAACGCAGCCTGGCCGCCCCGCCCGGCCTGGGCCTCCGCGCCGCTGCCGCCGACGCCGCGCCCGGCGCCCTCCCGCTGCTCGTCCTCCTGGAGCTCCAGCTCCACCTGCCCGGCCGGGGCGCCCCATGCTGGCCCCGCCCCGGCCCCACCGTGCTCGTCGTTCCCCTGTGAAGGGGCCCTGGGACACACAAACAAAGACACACAAATGAAACTATTCCTCATATTCTCCTATATTTTCTGGGTTTCTGTCGTCCCCCCCACTGTCCACATTTTCCAATCTTTTCTGGGGAATCGACGATGAATTGTGTCTGTGTGTGTTGTCCCCTCCTGATCGTCGTTCCCCTAGCCCGCCCTTCACGCCCCAGCCCTGGAGCTCCCCAGACTCTGCCCTTCCCACGTGCCACCCGTCGGACAGCCGACACCCCCTGGCGAGTGAGCGTCTCCATTGCTCCGATGTCCCAACCATGGGGATCCCTATATATGGATATTGTAGATGTGCAAACCCGACATCGATGCATTGTTCCGTTGAGTAGATATGAGACAGGATCATGAGATACGCGCGCCAAAGAGAGAGCTAAGAGGCCTGCTGCATCCTACCTTCACAATTGTCGTGAAACAGACGCGCGCGGCGGCAGGCGCATGGAAGCTCAAAAGAAAAGCGAAAGGAACGAAAGCAACGACCCCCCCCCCCGCGACAAGCACCGGAGCAACTTCACCCCACGCGCCAGCCTTCGCACCTCTTCAGGGGTCGCCAACCCTAAAGAAAGCTATTACAGCGCCCAGAGTGTACGCCAGGCGATGGCCTGGTAGGGGGGGGGCGGGGGATGGGTACCAAGCCGGCGGGATACCCATCCGGCGCTCGATGGGTAGGGGTCGGGGTCCCCAGCCAGCACCCGGCAAATGCCCGTCCAGCGGCAGCCCTAAGGGGGGAGGGCGCTCAGATGCCCATCCGGCGACATACCCATCCGGCGCTGGATGGGTAAAGGTACCCAGCTGGCACCCGGCAGATACCCATCCGGCGGCAGCCCTCGGGGGGGGGGGGCTCTCAGATGCCCATCCGGCGACATACCTATCCGGCGCTGGATGGGTAGGGGTACCCAGCCGGCACCTGGAAGATACCCATCCGGCGGCAGCCCTGAGGGGGGGAGCGCTCAGATGCCCATCCAGCGCTGGATGGGTAGGGATACCCAACCAGCACCCGGCAATTACACATCCGGCGGCCGCTGGATGGGTAGAGCTACCCAGCGGGCTCCTGGCAGGTACCCATCCGGCGGCTGCTGGATGGGTAGGGGTACCCAGCCGGCACCCGGCAGATACCCATCCGGCGGCAGCCCTGAAAAGGGGGGGGGGCGCTCAGATACCCATCCGGCGACATACCCATCCGGCGCTGGATGGGTAGGGGTCCCCAGCTGGCACCCGGCAGATACCCATCCGGCGGCAGCCCTCGGGGGGGGGGCTCTCAGATGCCCATCCGGAGACATACCTATCCGGCGCTGGATGGGTAGGGGTCCCCAGCCGGCACCCGGCAGATACCCCACATGTGTCGATGACATTTGTCGGCCACCCCATTCGGAGCACCAGGCCAGAAATACCTGACCCTCGCGAGAGTAAGTAGAGCGAGTGGGGGGGCCAGGATGGGCTGCCTTCAGAGCTCGATGCAGTTTCCTCTGAATGTCCGCGGCATCGGGATCGGCGAGCTCTGGGCACGGCTTCGTGGGATCACGGCACACAAAGCCGAGCCTCGATAATTGAGTTGTCCGACCATTCACATAGCCGCGAGGCTACGAGCAAATGAAAGTTTAGAAGGCGACGATCTCGGGAAAGACAGGAATTCGCACGGCACCTCGGTTGATGGCCGCCATAGTTTGAAGCGAGCTATCTCTGGGTGCTGCTTCAAAGCCAACGGCATCCAGTCAGCGAATGACATCAGTCGGCGCCGCATATTTCGGCACAGCCATGAGCCTCTGCGAGGCCGACGCGTCAATGTCCGCCACTCTCTCGTGAACAATATAGAACGGCGAGACGTGAGACAGCACGGGTTTCGCCCACGCATTCACTTACATGCTCGGGTGTGCAGGGCCACGGAGAGCTCGAGGCCCCGTTGCGGCCCGCTCTCATCAGCAGAGAAGCAACAGGTCCAGCCCCCGAAGTCACGCGCCCTCAGGGGCCAAGAACAATTCCAATATACTTAGCGTCGGCCCCAACATTGAACTCACCAGTGGAAATGCAAGCCTGTCGCAGTACTTCGCTGACTGTTTTCGTGCCCATCTCGTTCGCCGTTGCGATCCAGCACTCCTGGAGTTGAAGATGCAGCCAGTGGTCTGGCCATTCCTCTCCGCCCGTCGCGCACAGACTGGGGGCGAAAGACGAAGGGCACCAGAAGCGACGCCGACGCCGCCAGCACATGCAAATTGGAAGGCTGGGCGCGGGGCCAAAGCACGCTGGGGACCTCGCACCGCAGGGTCAAAATATATGCGAAATCGATGGCTGACAGTGGGGCAGCTTTGCCTCATGCCTCCGGAGTGTGGGAGCCGGGGTATCTCGAGCCCTCGGGTATAACTTCAACAGGAATAATGTCCAATAAGAAGCCGCACAGCCCGAACGATGCGACTCAGGACGCCTAGACCTTCGAGGACCGGGGGGGTCCAAGGATGCAGCGCGCCTGGGAAGGCAGCAACCACATCCAAGACTATCAGCCCAAGGAAGGCAAGGCCCCGTGCGCAGGCCCGCTCCACGGCCCAAGAGTCCAAGTCCGCGACATTGTCAAGAAGGTCACGCCCTCCTACAGTCCGAGAAAAATTGCGCGGCAACGGAATCCACGCTCGCATCGGGTCCGCGTTCTTAGCGTCTTCATCGGGTGCGAGTGGCTCTGTGCTCATCGGCGCCCCAACGCCACGTCGACGGGCATTTCTCGGGCTTGCGGTCCAGGAACGACTGATTGGGAATGCGTCCCGCGCCCGCGTCGCTGCCGCGCTCTCTGCGGCCTCGTCCTCCGGGTCCAGTGGTGATGTGCCCCCTCGGCGTCCCAAGTTCTGCATTCGCATGATTGCCGATTGCGTGCTTGCGTGATCGTGCGCTCACTCGTCGCAGTGGTGCTCTCGCCGCCGCACTGGCCGCCGAGCCGCGTAAGTTTCCAACGCGTTCTTGGTTCTGCGTGTCCTGGCGGGGAACTCGCACGGCCAATCGCAGACCTTCCCAAGCCCCATCCACGGCGCGCTACCGCCCCGAGCGCGGCTGGCATCCATTCCCAGGCCGGGGAAGTCATCGCCCCCGTTACGCCATTGATGGAACGAGCCTTGCAACCCGAGGGAGGGCTCGGAGTCCGCGACGGCGCGAAGCGCGCGGATGCGCTCGGCGCCGAGGATTCCGCGGCGCTGCGAGACCGCGCGAGATGCGCGGATGTGCTCGGCATCGAAGGTTTCGCTGCACTTTGGGACTTAAATGAAACGCGCGGATGCGAGAAGCGCAAGCTTTCGAAGCGCTCTGGGGCCGCGCGAAGTGCGCGGGTGCGCTCGGTGCCGGGAGTTTCGCGTCGCCGCGAGACCCCGCGAGACCGCGCGAGTCCGCGCGAGGCGCTCGGCACCGAAGGTCTCGTGGCCCTTGGAGACAGAATGCATCGCGCGGACGCGCTCGGCGCGGAAGGTTTCAGAGCACTCTGAGACCGCGCGATGCGCGCGTGCGCTTGGCGCCGAAGGTTTCGCTTCACTGCGAGACCGCGCGAGACGCGCGGGTGTTCTCGGCGACGAAGGTTTCGTTGCACTTCGAGGGCCTTTGGGGCCGTTTGAGAACACCATCGGGACGCACCCGGTGTGTGAATGTGTACTAATGTGTACCACGCATGAAGAATCGGAGACCCATCCAACACCCACTCACTATCATACTACGGTCGGACCGAGGACAGAAGAACATCCCTCAAGAACTTGAGACCCTCCGCCAGCCCAACCACACAGAACATCCAAGGGTACCCTCCCCAGGATGCACAAGAGCATCCAACAAACACGAAGAACACTAGGGCACCCTCCCCGAACCGACCTCGATCTTATACCTTGGTCCGGCTGTACGTGAGGGCTCGGAGAGTCGCAAGGTAGTTCGAACTCGGAACGACCGCCGCCCAGGCGCCATCCAAGCGGCGCAGAATGTTAGCCAAACTGTTCGCCCACGTCGGCTCGAATGCATTGCGAATGCCAGTGCAACTGTTGGGGAAGTCTGTTGCTCAGACCTCGTCCATGGCCGGCGGGGCCGGCCCTTCCTGCGGCGAGGGCCAGTCTCTGAGAGACCCGCTTGCGTGAAAAAAACACGCGTTTTTCAAGTGAACCCGCGTCATGGGAGCATAGAGAGCCCCCAAACGGGCCAAGAGTGCCCCAAGTGGGCCCCAGGACGATCCAAGAGGGCCCCGAATTGTCGAATGGTCGGTCCAAGACGCCCATCATGGCATCCAGACGGTCCAAGATGCCTCCAAAACGCCCCAAGAGGCTTCCAGAAGGCACCGAGGAAAACGTATGTTTTAAACATATTCGCCCCTTGCGCTTTCATACCGTGCAAGACGGCCCAAAAGACCCCCCTATGACAGCTCCAAGACGGCCCACAAGGGTCGCAAGACCGCCAAAGAAGCCCCGATGACGGCCCCAGAGGGCCCCCCCGGACGGCGCCAAAAGGGAGCACACAGGGGGGAACCCGAACCCACATTTCCAGCCTTCGGTCCCAGGACGCCCCCAGGTTGCCTCAAGAAGCCCCCAACACTCCCCAAGAAGCTCCCAAGGAACCCGCACAGGGCCCCCAAACGCCCCCAGGAACCTCCCAGGAATCGGACAAGCCTCGTGACATGCAGTCCTGGACGCGCAGTAGTTATATAGAGGGGTCGGCGGATGTGGCGTAACCCTATAGAATCGACCACCCGAACCCGAAACCCCATGACACTAACACTAACACCTTTACCCTAACGCTACCACCCTAACCCTAAAACCGCTAAACCGACCCCAACCCTACCACCCCGAATCCGTCGCCCCTTACCCCAACCCGAATATCCGAACCCAAGCCCTTACACCCGAACTCGAACCCGAACCCTAACCCCCCAAAGCCTACCACCCCAATCCTAACCCTTGACCCCTAACCCTAATCCTAACACCTAAGCAGAACCCTACCACCCTAACGTTTTACCCCCTTGACACGATCCCTCTCACCCTGACTGGAACCTTACCACCCAAACCCTAACCCCCGAACCCGAACCCGAACCCGAACATCCGAATCCGAGCCCCCATAACTTTAACCCTAACCCACTAACCCTGACCCGAACACCCTAACCAAAACCCCTGGCCCGAATCATTCGTTCTTATGATCAAACACCCCCAAACCCCCACCTAGCCAGCCGATAGCAAACCCGCCGCCCTAACTGTAAACAAACAACTCAAACTCAATTCTTCCTCGCCAGCATGTCGTCGAGTTGCGAAGAGTGCAGCAGGAAAAAGACGGAATGGACATCGATTGGGTGAACCTGAGCGGGTGGTCGCGCCCTACCCATCCAAAAACAATGCAAAGTCATCGCTTCTCTAGACAACATGGACTTCCTCGTCGTCGACGCTGCGAAAAGTGTAGAAGGAATAGGACGCGGCGCACATCGCGCGCGGACGCCTGGCCAACCCTGCGCGGGACCCCCCGTCCTACCTGACAAAAAACAGTAATGTCGAGGTTTTCTTTGCCAACATGTACTTTATCCTCGTCGGCGCATTATTTATATATAAATATAAACAAAGAAAATTTTTTTTATATATATATATATATATAATAAAAAAAAAAAAAAAAAAAAAAAAAAAAAAAAAAAAAAAAAAAAAAAAAAAAAAAAAAAAAAAAAAAACACACACACACAAAACACAAAAACGCAGCGGGAATGGGACGAGGCGCACATCGCGCGGGGACGCCTGCTCGTCAACATGGACTGTCTTATCGTCGACGCTGCGGCCCGTCGGATTTAGGAGCTGGGCGGGCGGCAAGTCAGAATGCCTCAAGCAAGTGCGGTTCAAGCAAGTGCCTCAGGAGACCCCCAAGAGATCGAAAAACGGCGTCCAGGAGGTCCTGCGGGGGCAACACAAATATTGATGCTCATTTGGTGTTTGAAAGATTGTGAGGTTAGCACCTACTGGTGTTGACAGTTTCCCCACCCGGAAGATACATCTAAGAGGCCCTCAGGCGCATACCAGAAAACTCCCAGGACTCCCCGCGGATTCCCAAGAGGCATTCTCCTCTTCCTCCTCAATTTCTCCCTCCCTCCCTCTCCCTCCCTTCCTCCTCCTCCTCCTCCACCTCCTCCCCCTCCTCCATGCGCTGCAGGAGCAAAACGATTGGCGGTGCAACACGCGTGGCTGGAATGAGACGCGGCGCGCTTCGCGCGCTGGACAAGTTTGTCGCCGACGATGCAACATAAGAGGCCGGAGCGGGGCGCGGCGTACATCGCGCGCGGTCTTGTTTCTCGTCCACTTTGCTCAACGCGCAGCTCATGTCGCGCGCTGAACGTCGAGCCGAACACGATATAAGATGAGCGACAGGCGTCGGACGCGACGCACTGACTTCTTATGCTGTGGGAGGGCGAGTGGGAGTGGACGGGGCCCTCTGGTTCGTTCGAGCTGGCTAACTTGACCCTAACCCTACCCCCCAACCCCCTAACCCTAACCCCCTGACCATAACCAGAACATCTTACCCCTAACCCAAACCCTTATCCTAACCCGAATCCCCGAACTGTAACCCGAACCTGAACACCCTCACCCTGACCCTACCATCCTCAACCTAATCCCTTAACCCTAACCCTGACCCCCTCTATCCCCAGCGCATCACAGGGAAGCGGGACAAACTCCCCCCGCCGCCCTGTCCGGCACAAGGGGTTAGGGGGGGTCCGACCCCCTCGACCAAAAACCCCCAACTGCCCCTTTGAAAGGGGGGAGGGGTCCGAAAACACCGCCCCTTGAAGGGGGGCAGAGGGGGGTCCCGTTAGCACACGACCCCTCTACCATTACGGGGGCACCTGAATGCAGATCGAGCAAAACGTACAAATCTGGACGGTCCGCAGATTTACTGCGCACAATAAAATTACTGTTTAATGCTAGTTACCGTCATTATTGTGTATACGAATGCTTGCAAAGCATGCGTGCAACCATGCTTCATTATTTGTGGTTGCGGGTAAATGTTTAAATCAATAACTACATGTGCAGCTACCTGTTACAGTTGGAAGTATGGCTTGAATTGTAAATCACTATGCCAATCTCGCATTTTCGGTCAACTCTGTGGTGCAAGCAATATGTTGTGGAGCCCCACGCCCTGGCGCAAACGGTCGAACCACCAGTAATGCCAGACGCATGGTTGGCCGCCAAAGACATCAAAGAACAGATACAGCGTGCAATGTACAGTTAAATTCTCGATCAATAAGTACATTCAACTATTATGCACAGTTGAATGTCACACTTCGCAATTACAACTAAATTGCAACGTTTAACTCTCACGGCTAATCCTGACTGTGTACCGTGTGCTTCGCACTTCTACACATGTACGGTAACTACTGTTTAAAGGGCAGGAGAGCCCAGAATCGGATCGACAAGTCGGATCGGCAGTCGAAATGAATCGGATCGGCGGAAATCGGCAGCCGAATCGGGAAAAGTCGAATCGGCTGAAATTGGCAGGCTAGTATGCCTCCAATAAGAAATCGGAACCCAAATCGGAATCCCAAGTCGAATCGAATCGGAATCGGAAGCCATCGAAGTCGAAACGAATCGAATCGGAGGAATCGAAACGAGCCCTGCAGGGTGGGCGGGGTGGAAAGCATGCCTGGCACTCCGACAGGGGCGGCGGGGAAACAGGAGGGAGCGAGGAGGCCAAGTCGGCGGCCTGCCTGCGCCTCCAGGTGCTCTGGGGTCATCTCCACCTCGGACGGCGGGGATACCGTCGGGGCGCTGACCTAAGGAACCCTCAATAAGGAACGAGGCCCCTTTTTTCCACAAGTTAACCTTCGATTTCCTGTCGAAAACATAAGGAAAGCCTGAGGCAAGCTGTGAAACAATCAAGGAACGCGGAGCCCCTTCCCAACGAAAGGGGTTCCTTGTTCAGGGCCCCGACTGTACAAAGGAGGGCGCAATAGGGGGAGATCAGATGGAGAGGGGGGGAGAACGGCAGCACGCAGAGGGGAGATCAGAAGAGGAGAGGGAGACGATGGGAGGGAATAGAGAGAGAGAGAGAAGGAGCCGATGGGGTCCTGCCGAGGGGTGCGCCGCCGCAGAAGCAGCACGCCGGGAGCCGAAGAGCCGGGCAGAAAACTGCACCACGACGAGGATCAGAAGCAGCAGCAGCATGATAGGAAGACACCAACTATACACCAACACCGATCCTGGCCAGGATCACCCTGGGCCCAGGATCGGTGTATACGCCCGCCTGCCTTGCGCAAGAAGGCATATACACCGATCCTGGGCCCAGGGTGATCCTGGGCCAGGATCGGTGTTGGTGTATAGTTGGTGCCCTCCGAGCATGACGCGGAACCGCTCGACACGTCGGCTGGTCGAGAAGGCGAGCGCGTCCGAAAAGTGCAGCCGGCAGCAACCAAGCAGACGCGAGGGAGCAGCCAGTGGCCCGAAAAGGCGCGTCGCCTGAGGCTCGCGTCGTCCTTGGACCTCATCCGCATCCTAGTCCTCCAAATCGTCCTCCTGCTCCCATCCGAAGCGCCGGGCTTTAAGCAAAGCTTTCTCACTACGCGATGGCAAAATCACTGGAATGCCCCTCTCCCTCCTCCTCCTCCCTCACTCCCTCCCTCCCTCCCTCCCTCCCCCCTCCCCCCCTCCACCCCTCCACAATTACTCAATATGAATACTACTCTCCCTCTTCCCCTGATGACGTCTTGGGAGTAGCCGCCCCCCCCCCGCGTACTGTTTTTGAACACACAGGTTTCCCTGGAGTTGGGTTTTCGTCTGCATTTGTTTCAAAAATGCTGCTCTCGCTGAGGCGCCGGCCTCATTTTCGGGCGCCGCTCGTTCCGAATCGTGCTCCCGCTGCAGCGTGGGTCTCGTTTTCGGATCGGTGTTTTGCCTCCGTCGTTCAGGATGGCGTTCTCGCCCCAGCGCGGGCCTCTTTCTCGCGCGCCCATCCGCCCGCCACCACCGCACCGCGCCCCGCCCCGCCCACCGCCACTTCCACCCACCAACACGCACGCACGCACGCACGCACGCGCACCGCCACCACCACCCCACTACCCCACCCACCACCACCACGCTACACCGCGTCACACCACATCACACGCGCGCGCACAGACACACACGCACGCACGCACGCACGCACGCACGCACGCACACACACACACACACACACACACACACACACACACACACACACACACACACACACACACACACACACACACACACACACACACACACACACACACACACACACACACACACACACACACACACACACACACACACACACACACACACACGCACACACACACACACCACCACCACCACCACCACCACCACCACCACCACCACCACCACCACCACCACCACCACCACCACCACACCCACAACCACGCACACACGCACGCACGCACGCACGTGCACCACCACCCACTACGCACGCGCGCGCGGAGCCACAGGTCCGCTACGACACGCGTCCGCGGATAGAGAAAATCAGCGCCATGGTAAGGGATGGGAGGGAGGGGTAGGACGTCAGATATGACGCGAGCGCACATAGCTTGCCCCCTCCCCCTCCCTCCCTCCCTCCCTCCTCCCTCCCCACCCACCCACCCTCCCTCCCTCCCTCCCTCCCTCCCTCCCTCCTCCTCCTCCTCCTCCACCTCCTCCTCCTCTCTCCTCCTCCTCCTCTCCTCCTCCTCCTCCTCCTCCTCCTCCTCCTCCTCCCTCCTCCTCCTCCTATTCCTCCTCCTCCTCCCCCCTTCGGCCGCGATGTTCCTGGCAGCGCAGGCAACGTCCCCCTGAGCAGCTGGCGCGCCCACCGCTGCTGTTCCCCCTCCTCCTCCTCCTCCTCCTCCTCCTCCTCCTCCTCCTCACCACCACCACCACCACACCACCACCACCCACCACCACCACCACCCCCTTATCCACCACCATCCCATCCATCGCCATCGCCATCGCCATCGCCATCATCATCATCATCATCATCATCATCATCATCATCATCATCATCATCATCATCATCATCATCAGCCTCCTCCTCCTCTTCCTCATCATCATCAGCATCATCATCATCATCATCATCATCATCATCATCATCATCATGAGCATCATCATCATCATCATCATCATCATCATCATCATCATCATCATCATCATCATCATAATCCTCATCAGAATCATCATCCTCATCCTCAGCCTCATCCTCATCCTCATCATCACCATCATCATCATCATCATCATCATCATCATCGTCATCATCATCCGCATCATCAGCAGCATCATCACCATCATCAGCATCGTCATCATCGTCATCAGCATCGTCATCATCATAATCATCATCGTAATCGTCATCAACATCATTAGCAGCATCACCATTATCATCATCATCAGCAGCATCACCATCATCACCATCTATCAGCATCAGAATCATCACCATAAGCAGCATCAGCGTCAGCATCAGGCTCATCATCATCATACATCATTTATCATCAGCATCAGCATCAGCATCAGCCACATCATCGTCATCATCGTCATCAACATCAGCATCACCACCATCATCATCATCAGAATCAGCATCCTCGTATTCTGTATCATCATCATGATCATCGATATCATCATCATCATCATCATCATCATCATCATCATCATCATCATCATCATCATCATCATCATCAACGACATGTTCATCAGTATCGTCATCCTCATCAGCAGCATCTCAAGCAGCATCATTATCATCAGCATCGTCATCGTCATCAACAGCAGCGTCATCATCCCCATCATTATCAGAATCGCCGTCATCATCACAACTATCAGCATTCTAGTAGTCGTCGTCGTCGTCATCATCATCATCACCACCATCATCATCAGCATCAGCATCAGCATCATCAACATCATCAGCATCAGCATCCTCATCCTCATCATCACCATCGTCGTCATCATCGGCAGCATCGTCATCATGGGCATCATCGTCATCGTCATCATCATCGTCATCGTCATCGTCATCATCATCAGCATCGTCTTCATAAGCATACACGTCGGCTGCATCCTCCAGTGTCTCCTCATCACCATCAACAACATCACCATCATCATCATCATCGTTCTTATCATCATCATGATCAGCGTCGTCAGCATCATCATCATCATGGTTGTCGTCGTAATCATCACCATCATCATCGACGTCACCCTCAAGCATCACCGCCAGCACCACCACCATCATCCGCATCATCATCCGCATCATCATCATCATCATCATCATCATCATCATCATCACCCTGCTCAGTGTCATCATCAGCATCACCAACATCGTCTTCGTCATCATCATCACCATCGTCATCAGCAGCATAATCATTAGCATGATCATACGCATTATTGCCAGCAGCATCATCATCATGGTCGTCACCCTCACCCTCACCATCACCATCACCATCAGCATCAGCATTATCATCATAATCATCATCATCCTCGTAATCAGTACCATCATCGGCACCATCAGCATGACCAGCATCATCAGCATCATCAGCATCACCATCAGCATCAGCATCAACATCAGCATCATCATCGTCATCATCAGCATCATCATCATCGTCATCATCATCGTCATCATCATCATCATCGTCATCATCATCATCATCATCCCCTTCTTCATGCTCGTCTTCAATCCTCGCCCCCTCTCCCCCATTCCCTCTCCCCTACTCTGCCCTCTCAGATCCTCCCTTCATCCCTCCTGACAAGCGCTAGGGGCACAGCCACCATTGGACGAAACTCCATTCGCGAAGGCAGGGACGTAGAGATCGCGTGCGCGGAGGTCGCGAAGAACTCGTATTCCAAGTACCTGAGTTCCTGCTTTGACCTCCTCGCTGGCGTCCCTGCACTCCGAATATTCATTGCTGGTTCCCGCGAGGGGCTTCCTCTCGAAAAACTCGTAACTGGAACGGCCGAATCCCAACTTTGACCTTTTGCGTGCCCCAGCGTGGCTCGTCGCCATTCTCGCGTTCAGGACCATGGTTTCACACTGGTCGCGCCGTTATCTCATCCCCGTACGCGCACCCCCACCCTTTTTCATCGACCTCCCACACCTCCCGTTTCCTCACCCTCTCCCTCTCACCTCCCCTGCCCTTCCGTTCTATTCCGTGCCCCGCCCTCTCCTCTCCTCACCTCCCCATCCTCTCCCTCTCTCCCCCTCTCCTCTCCTCACCGTCCTTCCGTTCCACCCCCCCCATCCCCCGTCCCACCTCGCCCCCCTCCCCGTCCTGCTCAATATTCCCTTCCATCCACCTGCCGTGTCCACCATCTACCTTCTAAACCTCGTTTACTTTGTCTCCCCCCCCCCGCCGTCCATCCTCGTCCTCCTCCTCCTCCTCATCATCCTCTTCCTCCTCCTCTTGATCACCCCCCTCCCCATCCTCCTCCTCTTTCTGTGGGCGTTGTAGATTTTTTTTGATATGCAGGGCGAGAGCAAGCCTTTTCCGCTAAAAGCTCCGCGGGACGCGCGCGGCTTTAATTCACAGAGAGAGGGCGAGAGCAGGCGGGGCCTCACGCGGCCAGGAGCGGGCGTAGCCGGGGGATCAGGCGGCGCCGAACGGGACGAGCAGGAAAAGGTACACCTTGGACAGGAGCCTGGTGGTGAAGTCCCGGGAAGAAAAAGGGGCAGGTGGCGTAGCCGTCAGCGGCGCTTCGCGAACACCAGCCTCACGCACCGCGGGGGGGGCGCGCCACTTGACCAGGTCGACGCGCGAGAGGAAGAAGAACACCAAGAAGTAGGAGAGCCACGTTGCGCCGCCAGAGTGATGCCAGGAGTGCCAGTCGTGGTAGTCCGCTCCACAGACATGGGGGACCGCAGCCTGAGGCACGGCAGCTGGGCGAACCGTGAACTTGCCGTCGATGACCGACAAGATGCCGGTGCGTTGCAGGGAGAAAGTCCGCCCTGCGCCGGCAAGCGCGCTGCGCTGCCGATCCGCAGTGTCGAAGGCCAGGCCTGGGCCGCGCAGCGCCAAGAACAGCGGGGCCGCCAAGGCGGCAAGGAGCAGGCGCCCGGCACCGGGCCGGAGCCGCGCAGTGCCGGGCGCTGTCGCCATGGGAGGGGGCGCAGCGATTTTTTTGTTTGTTTCCACGGGCGGACCACGCACCCTTGCAAGTCGTCGTCGGAGGGGCCGCCAGGTCCACGCCGCCTGGCCCTCCCTCTTCTCCCCCGATACTGCCACTGCCGCCCCCTTCTCCTTCCATCGTGCTGCCACTGCCGCCGTCGTGCTCTCCATCTCTTCCCACCGCGCCACTGCTGCGGCCACTGCGCTCCCTGCCGCTGCCCTCGAGGACAGCTGCCACTGCGAACGCATGCTCTTCTCGCACGCGATGTTCAGGGTGCCGTACGTGATGGTGTTGGGCCCCAGCTTCACGTCTGCCGTCTCGCTCAGCAGCGCCACGGCCTGCTGCCACGGCCAACGCCTGTTCTTCTCGCGCGCGCTGATCAGGGCGTCGTAGGTGATGATGTTGGGCTCCAGCTTCACGTCTGCCATCGCGCTCATCAGCGCCATTGCCTGCTGCCTCTGGCAACGCCTGCTCTTCTCGCCCTCGCTGTTCAGGGGGCCGTGGGCGATGGTACTGGGATCCAGCTGAACGACCACCATCTCGCTCAGCGGCGCCACCAACTGCTGCCACTGGCAACGCCTGCTCTCCTTGCACGACCTGTACAGGATGCTGTAGGTGATGATGTTGGGCTCCAGCTCCACGAACACCATCTGGCTCAGCAGCGCAACGACTTGCCGCCGCTGCCAACGCCTGCTCTTCTCGCACTCGCTGTCCACAGCGCCCTAGGTGACGATGTTGGGCTCCAACTTCACAGCGCCGTCTCGCACAGCAGCGCCACGGGTTGCTGCCACAACCGACGCCTGCTCTTCTCGCACGCGTTGTTCACAGTGACGCAGGTGATGTTGGCGGGCTCCAGTTTCGCGACCACCGTCTCGCACGGCAGCGCCACTGCCCACCAACTGCTGCCGCTGGCAACGCCTGCTCTCCTCGCACGACCTGCTCAGGATGCCGTAGGTGATGGTGTTGGGCTCCAGCTTCACGAACACCATCTGGCTCAGCAGCGACACGACCTGCCGCCGCTGCCGACGCCTGCTCTTCTCGCGCTCGCTGTTCAGGGCGCCGTGAGCGAGGATGCTGGGCTCCAGCTTCGCGACCCAGATCTCGCTCATTGGCGCCACAGCCTGCTGCCACAGCCAACGCCTGCTCTTCTCGCACGCGCTGTTCACAGTGGCGTAGGTGATGTTGTTGGGCTCCTAGTTCGTGTCCCGGATCTCGCTCAGCAGCGCCGCAACCTGCTGCCACTGCCAACGCCTGTTATTCTCGCACGCGCTGCTCACAGTGACGTAGGAGATGATGATGTCGGGCTCCAGCATTACGACTGCCGTCTCGTTCAGCAGCGCCGCAACGTGCTGCCGCTGCCAGCGCCTGCTCTTCTCGCGCGCGCTGTTCACAATGCCGTAGGTGATGATAGCGGGCTCCCGCTTCACGACCACGATCTCGTTCAGCATCGCTACTGCTTGCTGCCACTGCCAACGCCTGCTCTTCTAGCACGTCCTGCTCGCAGTGCCGTAGGTGATGATACCGGGCTCCAGTTTCACGAGCGGGATCTTGCTCAGCAGCGCCACAACCCGCCGCGATTGCCAACGCCTGCTCTTCTCGCGCGCGCTGCTCACAGTCCCGTAGGTGATCTTGGCGGGCTCCGGCTTCATGACCACCATCTCGCTCAGCAGCGCCATTGCAACTGCCGCCTCCAACGCACGCCCTTCGCGCACGCGCTGTTCAGGACGCAATAGACGATGATAGCGGGCTCCAGCTTCACGACCAAAATCTCGCTCAGCAGCGCCGCAAACTGCTGTCACCTCCAACGTCCGCCGTTCTCGCACGACCTGTTCAGGATGCCGTGGGCGACGGTGTTCGGCTCCAGCTTCACTACCACCATCTCGCTTAGTACCGCCGCCACCGGCTGCCACTGCCAACGCTTGCTCTTTCTGCGCGCGCTGTTCAAATGCCGTAGGTGATGACAATGGGCTCGGGCTTCACGGCCACGATCTCGCTCAGCAACGCCGGTGCTGGCTGCCACTGCAAACGCCTGCTCTTCTCGCACGCGCTGTTCACAGCGCCGTAGGCGATGATGCCGGGCTCCAGCTTCACGACCAGGATCTCGCTCAGCAGCGCCACTGTTTGCTGCCGCTGCCAACGGCCGCTCTTCTCGCACGACCCGTTCAGGACGTCGTAGGTGCTGATGATGTTGGGTTTCAGCTTCACGACCACGATCTCGCTCAGCAGCGCCACTGTTTACTGCCACTGCCGACACCTGCTCTTCTCGCACGCGCTGTTCGCAGCGCCGTAGAGCATCGTGGCGGACTCCAGCTTCGCGACCAGGGTCTCGCTCAGCATCGCCACGACCGGGTGCCACTTCCAACGCCTGCTCCTGTCGCACGCGCTGTTCACAATGCGGTAGGCGATGATAACCGGCTCCAGCCTCACGACCACCATCTCTCGCTCAGCAGCGCCACAAACTGCTGCCACCTCCAACGTCCGCCGTTCTCGCACGACCTGTTCAGGATGCCGTAGGCATGGTGTTCGGCTCCAGCTGAACTACCACCATCTCGCTCGGCAGCGCCACTGCTTGCTGGCACTGCCAAAGCCTGCTCTTCTCGCACGCCGTGATCACAGCGACGTCGGTGATGATGTTGGGTTCCAGCGTCACGAGCGCGATCTCGCTCAGCAGCGCCACGACGTGCTGCCACTGCCAACGCCTGTTCTTCTCGCACGCGCTGTCCACAGTGCCGTGAGTGACGATAACGGGCTCCAGCTTCACGACCACGATCTCGCTCAGCAGCGCCACTGATGGCTGCCACTGCCGACGCCTGCTCTTCTCGCACGCGCTGCTCACAGCGCCGAAAATGATGATGTTGGGCTCCAGCTTCACGACCACCATCTCGCCCAGTAAAGCCAGCGCTGGCTGCTGGCTGCCACGGCCGCGCCGTGCGCCTTCCAGCCTCGGCGCCACTACCACCTCCCGTTTTCTCGTCACTGTCTCCGCCACTGCCGTCCCTCCCCGTTCCTCCTGGTCCTCCGGCTCCTCCTATGTCGCTGACGTCCCTCCTCCCGCCGCCGCTGCCCCCCCCCCCCAGGCCCACGCTGCCACTGCCGCCCCCCCCCCATCCTTCCTTCATGCCCCGGCAGCCGCCGCTGCCGCCCCCCCACCTCCTTCTAAAATGCTGCCAGTGCCACCCACGCCTGCCTTCTCGCACGCGCAGCGGCGAGGGCTGTGGCTGACCACGGCGGGCTCCAGCTTCTACACGAGCATTTCGCGCAGCAGCGCCACGGCCTGCTGCCACTCCCGAGGCCTCCTCTTCTCGCAGGCGCTGTTCACAGTGCCGTAGGTGATGATGGTGGGCTCCAGCTTCACTCCCAACATCTCGCTGAGCCGAGCCAGAGCTGGCTGCCACCGCCCCTTCTCGCAGGCGCTGCACACAGTGCTGTAGCGGCTGATGTTGGGTTCCAGCTTCACGACTGCCATCTCGCTCAGCAGCGCCACGACCTGCTGCCACTGCCAACGCCTGCTCTTCTCGCACGTGCTGTTCACGATGCCATAGGTGATGATGTTGGGCTCCAGCGTCACAACCAAGATCTGGCTAGGCAGCGCCGCTGCTGGCTGCCACTGCCAACGCCTGTTCACGCACGCGCTGTTCACTGCCACAACCTGCTGCCACTGCCAACGCCTGCTCTTCTCGCGCGCTCTGTTCGCCGTGCCGTAGGTGATGATGCTGGGCTCCAGCTTCACGACCGCCATCGCTCAGCAGCGCCATGGCCGGCAGCCACTGCCGCAGCCTTCTCGCCTCGCACGCGCTGTCCGGAGTGCTCTGACTGGTGATGGTTGGCTCCAGCTTCACTTTCTGCATCTCGCTGGGCAGCGCCACGGCCGGCTGCCAGCGCGTTCGCCCTTCCCTCTCGCGCGCGCTGCCCGGGGCGCTGCGGCAGAGGAACTCGCGCTTCAGGCTCGGCCGCGTCCAGCCGCGGCGACGAGGCGGGAGGTCGGGAGGGGGGAGGAGCGCGGTAAGGGCTGGGAGAAGGGCTGGGAACTTCTGCCACTGAGCTGGTTCCGACCTCACTCCCAGCGTCTCGCTGAGCAGAGCCGGAGCTGGCCGCTGCTGCAGCAACTCGGCGCTGCTGCTGCTGCTGCTGCAGGTCGCTGGTCGGCGCTGTTGCCGGTCGCTGCTGCTGCTCGTCGCTGCTGCTGGTCGGTGGTCCTGGTGGTCGGTGCTGCTGGTCGGTGGTCGGTGCTGCTGCTGGTCGACGCTGCTGCTGCTGCTGCTGCCGGTCGCCGGTCGGTGCTGTTGCTGGTCGGTGGTCCTGGTAGTCGGTGCTGCTGGTCGGTGGTCGGTGCTGCTGCTGGTTGGTGTTGCTGCTGCAGCCGGTCGCTGGTCGATGTTGCTGCTGGTAGGTGCTGCTGGTCGATGTTGATGCTGGTCGGTGGTCCTGGTGGTCGGTGCTGCTGGTCGGTGGTCGGTGCTGCTGCTGCTGTTCGGTGCTGCTGATGCAGCTGTTCGCAGGTCGGTGATGTTGCTGGTTGGTGCTGCTGGTCGGCGTTGATTGTTGCTGGTCAGTGGCCCTGGTATCGGTGCTGCTGGTCTGTGGTCGGTGCCGCTGTTTGTCGGTGCTGTTGCTGCAGCGGGTCGATGGTCGATGCTGTTGTTGGTCGGTGTTGCTGGTCGGTGTTGCTGCTGGTCGGTGGTCCTGGTGGCCTGCGCTGCTGGTCGGTGGTGGGTGCTGCTGCTGGCCGGTGCTGCTGCTGCGGCCGGTCGCTGGTCGGTGCTGTTGTTGGTCGGTGGTCCTGGTGGTCGGTGCTGCTGGTCAGTGGTCCTGGTAGTCGGTGCTGCTGGTCGGTGGTCGGTGCCGCTGCTGGTCGGTGCTGTTGCTGCAGCGGGTGGCCGGTCGATGTTGCTGCTGGAAGGTTCTGCTGGTCGGTGTTGCTGCTGGTCGATGGTCCCGGTGGTCGGCGCTTCTGGTCTGTGGTCGGCGCTGCTGCTGCTGGTCGGTACTGCTGCTGCAGCCAGTCGCTGGTCGATGTTGCTGCAGGTAGGTGCTGCTGGTCGGTGTTGCTGCTGGTCGGTGGTTCTGGTGGTCGGTGATGCTGGTATGTGGTCGGTGCTGCTGCTGTTCGGTGCTGCTGCTGCAGCCGGTCGCTGGTCGGTGCTGTTGCTGGTTGGTGCTGATGGTCGGTTTTGCTGCTGGTCAGTGGTCCTGGCAGTCGGTGCTGCTGGTCAGTGGTTGGCGCCGCTGGCGCAGGACCAGGCGTGGCGCCAGGTGCAGCAGGCGGCGGCTGGCGAAGCACGTCCTCTGCCCGTCGCCGCGCCTCGCCTTCGCCCCACGCGGGGTCGAGCCAGGCTGGCAGATGCTGATGGCCCAGCACCGCAGCCGCGCTCCAACAGAGGCGATCGAGACTACCCGTCCGTCCTCGAGTCTGCGTCACCGTCGCATGCCGCCGTCGGGGCGCAGCGTCAGGCTACCATGCCCGCAGGGGTGTCTGCCTTCACCCAGTGGCCGCGTGCCCGGAATCGGCGGCCCGTTCTCGTCGCTCAGGTGCGGCAGCTGATCCGGGCGCACGCCCTGGGCAGGCCCCTCTGTCTCCTGCGGCCGCGCGGCGGCGGCCGAGGCGGCGGTCGCGTCCTCGGCGCCTGCTCCAGCGCTCCCGGCAGGCGTGGGCAAGATGACGCTGCGCGGGGGGATCCGACTGCTGTCGAGGGAACCGCGCACCGCCTGCAGGTCTCCGCCAGCCGAGAGCGCGGCATCCAGGCGCCATCTTTCCTCCGCCGCGCCACGCACTGCCGCGTCGAGCCCGTGCTCTCCGGGGGCGACGATCTGGATGGAGAGCTCCCACCGCAGCATCCGCGCGAGCGCGCCCCTGTCCTGCAGGAGCCGGCGCCGAAGGGCCGAACCGCCGCCCAGAGCACACTCGACGACGCCGCCGCGCCCGCGCGCGGCGACGGCACAGTCAGAGCACTGCGCGCCCTGCACGATGTTCAGCTACTGGGCCGCGCGGGCCGGCAGTCCACCGAAGCGCAGTTCATTGGAGCTGCCGCCTGCTGCTCTGCGGAACAGCGCCCTCGGGAAAGGCTGACTTGACTGGACCAGCAGCGATCGCATAAAATCCGCCCCTGCCACGAGCGGCGGCGGCTGGCCAGCAGGAGGCGCCGCGCGCAAGACGCCCAGATCTCCGCGGCGCTCGCGAGGCGGGCCAGGGTCGTGAGCGCGAGCGTCGGCCGCCGTTGCAAAGGATTCGAAGACGGCGTGCGCCGTGCGCATCACGAGGCGCGCATCTGGCGGCAACTGCACGCTTGCCAGCGTGTCCCCGTAGGGGCACAGGCCCCACTCGATCTCCACCTCTACAGCGCCTGCAGCTCCTTGGAGGATGCACCGTCGCTGGTGCAACCGGGGGCGCACGCGCGCATCTACCTCATACCCGCGCTCAGCCCACTGGTGGCGGAAGTTGGCGCCACCGGCGTCGAGGAGCGCGCTGGCCTCGAGGCCATCCCTGAGGGGCCCCCGCCTCGAGCTGCACCATGGTGAGCCTGGGCGACATGCTATCGACCGAGCGCGCAGATGATTCCCGCCACTCCTCCAGAATGTCCTTGTTTTCCCGGTACTCGTTGCATAAATAAGTCAAGATCTCCAGCGCGTCGTCGTTGTCCAGCAGCGCCTCCCAATAGTTCTGGCGGCGCGCCGTCGGCCCCGGCAGCTCGCTGCACTCGAAGATGCTTGACTGCTTGCCTTGCTTCTTCCGATCGGATTCGGTCCACGTCGACATGCAATTATGCTCGCGCGCGCCGGCCGCGGTGCCGGGTGACCTTCTGAACGCGGCCGCCATTGCACCGTCGCCAAGTACGCGCCCATAATCTCTGCCCGGTCTGCAGACCCGCAGGCGCCCACATTTGCGCGGAGAATGCTTTCGCAATTGCTTGATTGCTCTCCAACCTTCCGTCTGGGCGGTCTCTGTGAGCCAGCGGCGTTTGTCCGCCTTCGCGGACTGCTCGATCGCTTCGTTGACGAACTTGGCATCGGCACCATGTTGTCGCAACTTGTCGCGCTCCTCGACGCGGTCGAGAGTGCGCCCAGATCTCCACGGGCGCTGTCTACTTGCCTCCGGGCGCGGCAGGAACTCGGCCGCAGCCCGTAAAACACTGAATGATCGTGCCGAAGCTGTCTCGTTCAAGGATACCTTGCGCGGTTGCTTCTTCCACGCGTCCACGAATAACTGAGCGCACTTCTTGTTGGCGCCCGGATCCCTCGACGCGCCGACGTCCAGCTTGGGCTCGCAGCGCGCCCGGCTCGTCTGCGACGCTACTGTAGATGCCGTCGACGATCGCCCCACACCGCAGCGATTGCAGACAACCACTCTTTGGGCTCAACCACGCGGTCCAAATGTTCAAAATCTCCCGGCACAGTGCTCCCGCGAGGTTTGAGTCTGATGTCGTGACGCGCGACGGTTTGTTCATCGCCTTTGAAAGTCGCGTTCGCCACGCGAGCCTCGAATGCGCGGCATAATTCTATAAGGAGCCCCCTGCATTCGACGTAGGCGTCCAGGCCGAAACAGGATTATGAATCCTAAAAAAATGTTCTCCGAGAGCGGCTTCTCCTCCAGCGCGCATGCCCAATAAACGCGCGGTAAAAAATCACTTACAATCAACGTTGGCCCGCGAGACCAGCATGCAGAAGCAAATGCAGCAACATCTGAAATAGCAATCGTGACGAACATCGTAGTCGCGATCATTAGTCCAAGCGCAAGCTGTAATCATAGTTAAAATACCACCTGAGACTCGTGCCAGTAAAATTGCCATGAGACGGGATTTTTGGATGCATCCTGCGATCGCACGCTTAATCCAAGGCGCTACAATGAATCCAACTCCTGCGCGCTCTCTGGTTGTATCGTCGTGCCCCGAAAAGACACACGAGAACCCCTCGAATCCAAGAACTAGTGTTCCGCGGCAGTGCGCCTCTTGGAGACAGAGCACGGCGATGTCGAGGTCCCACATGTGCTCAATGAATTCGTACAGTTTACACGGCAGGTCCAAGTTAATGCCTTCGGTATTCCACGAAGCGATCCTGCCACACAACACCGGCATACATGGAAGTACAACCCATTTACAAACTAGTAACTCACATGTACATGCCGCGCGAACGCGCCGAAATTTCCTAATGATGCACCTTCTTCCCTCCAGTCTTGCTCTTGCCATTTCCCTTCCCAGCCCGGCTACGCGTCTCGTTGGCCCTGGAGGCGAGGTGCTGGAGTTCTGGGCTGTTGATAAGATCGTCCCAAGTGCCCCGCTGAAGTTGGTCATTGAACACTGTAGCCTGCACCGCTGGCTCTTCGAAATTGCCCAATCCACCGATGACTACATTCGCCTCCCGGTCTTCGTGCGCAAGTTCGGAAAGTTTGTGTTCCAGCTCCAACAATTTCGTCTCGAGGTCTGCATTGCTACACTGCTCTGATCGTGCCGATGATAGCCCCGAGTTTTGTTCAAGTGCTTCCAAACAAGCATTTCGCGCAGCAACTTCATGTTTGATAGGTTCCACTGTGTTGTTTAAGTCTGATTGGGATACCCCGTGTAGCTTGATGGCTCGGATGTCGTTCTGGATGGGTTGTAACTGCTCCCGAAGTGTATCTTTGAACTGTTCCACTGTGAGGCCCTCTGTGCTCGAAGAGTCCGGCTGCCGGAAGGGGTTCCCGATCAGGTCTTCCTCGCCGCCCTCGAGCAAATCATCGTCCACCTCGTGCAAAGGGTTCCTGAGGCGGGCCCGCTTGTAGGTGGGAGTAGGAAATGCGAGTGTCAATTCGACCGGCGCTGCACCAGATGACGTTCCGCTCAATACCCCCCACACCGGAGTGCCTGGCTGTCGAGTGTTCGCTGGCATGGGTAGTATTCACAGAAGAAAAGAAATTCATGCAATCGCGGATGGTGTTGGTGAAGGACAGAAAAGTAGGGTAGTGAGACAGAGAGACAGATAGGAGCCTTGAGCCCGTGGTTTGAGCCAGAAATCCATGGACGCAGCAGAAATCCCAAGAACACTGCCCAGCGGCCAATGAACCTAGGTAAAGGATCTGCGGACAGCAGCTGCAAAGCCCGGCCAAGGATGCGCAGGTTGTGGCCGTGAGGGTCGGGGTGATTAGCCTGCAACCAGCAATGTGAGACACATACGATGTCCAGCAGTGGCAATTGGCCCTCGCCAGTGTCAGCTGTGGCAGCTTTGATCCCGCTGTGGGGCATAAACGCAGTCGGCGGCAAGGCCTGGCGCGGCTCGAGGGTTCCGCCGGAGCCCGCCCGTTCCACCACCCACTCCACGTCCACCAGGACAACCGCCCCGCTGCCGAGCACGGGGTGGAGCTCAAGGCCGCCGAACTTTTCCCACAGCTCCTGCTTCCGCTCCGTCACTTCCAACTCGGGCAGGCGCGGCTGCCGCGGCCCCCCCGCGGCCTCGCTGGCCTCCTGCCCCACGGCGATACCGTCGCAGCAACTCCAGCACAAGCACTTCGCAGCCAGCGCGCCGCCCTCGGGCGCCGACATCTTGGAAGCCGCACGGAGGCCCAGGTGGTCCACCGCAGCGGTTTTGAAATCCCAGGAACGGCGTCCTGGCACGATTCAGGGTCGTCAAGACGCAGCAGTAATGTTGATTCGTGGCATTGGAGTCCCCAGAATGGTGTTTTGGCACGCTTCGGGGTCTTCAAACGGATGTCTCCCAGCGAGGCAGTTCCCTCAGTGAGAATGAACCTTTGTTGAAGCCTGTGAAGAGGGAGCTTGAGGGCAGGGTTTACACCAACACCGTTGATGAGTCTTGGGTTTCCACTGGTCCTCCTCGTTTTCCTCCTCCTCGTTTCCCTTCTTTCCTCCTGTTCATCCTCTTCTTCCTCCTCGTCCTCGCCCTCCCTTCTCTCCTCCTCCCCCTCCCCATCTCTCCTCCTACTCCTGCTCATCCTCCCCCCTGGTCCCCAGAGGGCCCTGACGTCCACAGCAGCCTCCCGAGGTGCCCGAAAGCTCCTGAAGGTGTTCGGAGGCGACCAGGGGCCTCCAAAGCACCACCCCCGCCAACAAAAAAGGAAGCGCCCAGAAACCTTTTGCTAAACCTATCACCCCCCTCCGCCTCCTCCTCCTCCTCCTCCTCCTCCTCCTCCTCCTCCTCCCTCCTCCTCCTCCTCCTCCTCCTCCTCCTCCTCCTCCTCATCCTCCTCCTCCTCCTCCTCCTCCTCCTCCTCCTGACCCCACCAGTCTCTCTCGTCCTCACCACCGCCCCTTCCTCTTCCTCTTTCGTTGCCTATTCCTCCTTATTATCTTCATCCTCCTTCTCCCGCCGTTTCCCCCCCCCAAGGAAAAACCTCACTCGAGTCCTCCTCACCTTTGCCCCCTCCCTCGTTCTCGACTCCGTTCCTTCTTCCTCCGTCGACTGCCCCCCCAAAAAAACAAATCCCCCTCCCAATCCTCACCCTCACCCCCTCTCCCGCCCTCGCCTCCCCTCACTATTCCGTTTCCCCTCCCTCCTCCAACTCCTCCTCCACGCGCCCGACCACGCGCGAGAAGGTGGCAACTTGCCGCGCACTCTCTGTGAGCGGCTTCAAGACAGCGCCCATCATCGCGCATGGGCGCGCCCCGAAGTCGAGGAGGAAAAGGATCATACCATCCAGCGAGCATGATAGGGGGCCCCACGAAGGGGGGAGATGCGCGCGTTCACCCGCGGGCTTTTTTGTTCTAGCATCCTGGAGGCTATTGACCGCGGCCTCAAGTGTTCGGGGGTGGTGGTGTGACCAGGGAAACCAGAAACCGGGGTCAGGTTGATGATGGCTCGATCCAGGGTAGAGGGCTGTTTCATGCCAGTAGCTGTCTGCCAAATCGTACCCATGAACTGTCAAGGGCGGGGTGGGGCATTGCCCTGGTCAGCCCTGAAGGAACCCTTAGATGTTCTCGGCGGGGACACGCGTGCGCCCCGCCTCCACAGACTGCCCCCGCCGCGGAGATCACGGCACTCGGTCAGACAGCATTGTGCCTGGGAGGGCCCAGCGGTGCTTACGCGGATTGCATGGCCACTGCTCGTCCGTCCCAATTTCCTTACACTGAACGCGCTTCTTTCAAGAGAAGATACGCTGGCCAATGTCAAGCTGCGAGCGCGCGCGGTCTTGTCAACCGCCTCGCCCATGTGCGCGCCCCTTGGACCCCGACGAGCCAGAGAACAAGAGCGAAGCGTTCGACGCAGGGGAAGCGGTCGCGCCGACGCCACGGCGAATCTTGGAGCGAGGGTCCACCCTCACAGCCGTCGGAGGCTGAGCAGCGCAGGGTCGACAATGACCGCGTTGGTCGCCATGTGTCGCATGGCGGCCAGGATCCCCCCTCTTTGGCCGCGTACCAGCTTCGATGGGATCGAACTCTTGAAGGCCCCTCGTGCTGGCCCTCCCGATGGGGCCCCCGAGTTGCCCCATGTCTGGGCGTGGCCAGGCCTCCCAAGGAAGCGCTCTTTCTGTAGGGCTGGGCCCAAGTCTGCGGGCACGCCAATTGGCGGGAAGTGGTGGCGCTGCATGTGTCAGATGGAGCCGACATCCGTTCTTGCCTTGCTTGTGGAGCGTACCTCAGTCAGGCTGCGTTCGCGAAGAAGGGGGTTGCCAAAGTCTGCCCTCGGCGCTTGTCTTCCCGTGGCAGGGCAAATCTCGGCAAGGTCTCGGCGGGGCGGCGCCCCAGGAGACCCGACCTCCGGGTCGGACCCCCACCAGCCCCACTTCCACCTCTGCGCTGATCTCGCCTTTGACCCTCGCCCCGCACCCGCGACGGAGGGCGATGTTTTTTTTTTCGCCCCCAGGGGATCGCGCGCACGACGGCGCGCAAGCGGTGGCCTGCACGGGGCGGGCCAGTGCCGCCGCCGCGCAGACGTCATGGGCACAAGCGGCGGAGAACCACGGACCGTGCAGCCAGCACAAGGAGATCATGGAACGACAGGCTAGTTGACACCAGAGAGTACGCACACCGTCCCCGCAGAAGTCGCACGGCAGGTTGGCCGCCTCCGGCTGCTGGAGAGGAACCAACCATCCAACGCCGCCAGCCGAAAAATCGGCAGGGCATCCAAGGCCACCAGCAGCACCTTTCAAGTCACATAGAGCCACGGCACGGGCTCTCAGCGCGGCCTTGCTCCAATAGGGGTCGGCCGGGTTCTGCCCCTCGATGTGTTTCCAAGACCACTGTGAGAACTCAGCCCACCAATCCAGGGCCGTACCCCCCTGCGAGCACTCGTCGAAGTCCACCCGCGTCCGCCGAGGAGGGGGGCGGGCCGCCATGTAGAGCTCAACAGGCGTCCGTGCAGGCTGCAGCGAGACATACTGGTCACAGGTAGCACCATGACCATCCAGGCCCCCAGGAAGCGAAGCAAAAACAGGAGGGCGCGGCCACGGCGAGGACCCCGAGGAAGACAGTTCGCCGCAGAGGAATAACAGCCATACCACGATGAGCACCGCTATCACAAGCATCATGAGCTTGGCAAGGAACTTGATCAAGCTCACCACCATCAGCAATTCCTTCTGCAGCACGAATACGGCCACCACCAAACCGAGAGAGACCCTGTTGAAAACGTTCGAAGACCCGAAGAACGTCAGCCACACCACCACGAGCACCTTCGCGACCAGGGGCATATTCAGCAAGAGCTCTAGCATGAGCATCGTCACCAGCAGCAGGAGGATCGTCGCCATCATGGTCAGGAGCACAATCACGGTCCACACCGACCGCAACTCCGCCTGCCTCAGCCCCAGGAGCGGGGCCGCCAGAATACAGGGAGACCCACAAGAAAGTTATTGAGCCTCTCAATGAGATCCGTAGACACTCCACAATTATCATTCCCACGCGTGTCAGCAGCAACTGCAGTACCAGAAGTCACTCCATCATCAGGCGCACCGACCGACGAAGAAGCAGCAGCGACCAGGTCGGGCGTGAAGGCCTCCGCAGTCCCACACACCGGCTTGACAGAAAAGCAAGAGCGTCCTTGTTGAAGGTGAAGGGCGGGATCGTCGGCAACTCGATGGAGCTGCGCCCGCGAACCTGCGGACCAGCGGGAGCATCGGCAGGACCAGCAGCGTTGCGATGAGGGCGAGGCCGAGGACTCCTGGCTGCAGGCCCACCGTCAGCTCCATCACTGCGTCCGCTGCGACCACGACTCCCGCCAGGACCAGGACCGCCTTCGGCAGAACCTTCGTCCCCACTGTCATCGTCACCAAGGGGGTCGTCACGTCCAAGATGAAGAACTGGATCATCAGCGGAAAGGAAAGGACGATACGTGAGAGAAATATGCGATGTGCCATTCGAGCTCTTATGCCCGCGATCGACCACCACGGCATGATCCACATTTGTCAAGGAGAAGGGACGCCAACGAAGTAGCAGCACCGATCAGAACACGAGCATCGCGCCCAGGAAAAAGCTTGATGCGCACCACGACGCGGTCACAGTGGGATGCCGGCGACATGCGAGCAGGCTGCCCCGCGCGGAGCTGGGCCAGCTCCCATCGAAGCCGAGCCACCGACACCATCAGACGAGACGAGACGGGGGCGCGAGCCGCGAGGGGGCGAGGAGGCAGCACGTGCCGCCGATGGCCGCCGAAGCGCACGAGCACCTGAAACGGCTACCCGTGGAGGAAGAGGTGGAGGAGGAGGAGGAGGAGGAGGACGAGGAGGAGGAGGAGGTGGAGGAGGAGGAGGAGGAGGACTGTCTCCGTCGTGTGGTGGTCAGGCTCTGTCTGGAGACCGCTGCCAGGAGAGATGATGCGAGGATCGAGAGGTCGGGTCGGGGGCCACCTCTGATTGACAGGCTCGAAATTCTGCCTTTTCAGTCTGAGTGCACGTGGCGCTTTGCTGACGCTTCTTGGGCCAGCGGAGGAAAGCCAGTGCTGGTACCAATGTTGCGACCTCTTCGCTTGATGGTTGCGTTGCGCGCCTTGGCTCCTGGGGTGCCAACTTTCCCAGGTTTCATCTTTTTGTCAGGCTCTGACGGAGAGAGATGAATCACACGCCCACCGTCTAGCTCTGTTCCGTCTGCATCCGGTCCCTGGAGCACACCCAAGCAGGTTGGCCCCATCTGTGTAGTTGGGGGTCATGCTCATTCGGAGGCGTGGTGGTGCGTCGCACCCTTCAAGACGGACTCACCATCTCTTTGTTGTATCGACGGCAGCACCCGCGTCGATGTCAAAACATACTCCTCCTCCTCCTCCTCCTCCTCCTCCTCCTCTTCCTCCTCCTCCTCCTCATCATCATCCTCCTCCTATTCCTCCTCCTCCTACTACTCCCCTTACCTCGATGTTCTTCCCCTCCTGTCCCCTCCCTCGCTGCGCTCGCCTGTGATTATGCGTTTACCACAGCACGGCGTTGGCTCCCGTCGGCGTTGCTACTGCTGCCCTGCGATCTAAGGCTACAGAGTATAACTCTGACTGTAATGCTGCACTGCTGTACTGCTAGGCACTTGTATTAACTCAACCTACTTATGCAGAGCGGCCGCGCTCAACCACTACTCACAATGCGGACCAACTTATGTTGCAAGCGCGGTCGCTCGCAATCTGGGAAATAATCCCAGTAGCGCCGCTCGTCCTTCTCCCCCTCCTCCCCTTCCTAGTTCCTAGTCCTCCTCATCCCTCATGTTCTGCTGTCGTTCCCCGTCCCCCTTTCCTGCACCCAATACATGCAAAAGAAGCAGCGTGCTTGAGAGTCTGCAAGGTGGAATCCAGTATGTCGCCCCGGTACTCCTGCGACGCATGAGGGCGGATATGGGAAGCCGTTGCGGCGTGAACCTCGACGCTCATTCCGAGTCAGCCGGGAGCCCGTCCCACGAATCCCCGTCGTGGGCCTACCACTGTGCACGCCTACACCTCCCCCTCTCCCTCCTGCTCCCTTCTTCTCCTCCCCCTCCTCTTCCTCCTCCTCCTCCTCCTCCAACTACTCCTGCTCCTCCTCCTCCTCCTCTTCATCCTCCTCCTCCTCGTCCTCCTCCTCCTTCTCCTCCTCCTCCTGCTCCATCTCCATTCGTTTTCCTCATACATAACTTCTCCCTGTCACACCCCGAGGCCAGATTTTACGGCGGGCCGGGCGTTTCGCCTGAGACTTTCTCACCATTTATGACCCTGAAGCTTCAACGTACGTTCACAGATGGACGACGGGTGGTTTTCGAAATGTGGCTCTCGACCTCACGACGCGCACATCCCTTTTCAAAATCCCACCAGCCCTTTGGGCGCGAGTGGTTTAGGGAGCTCTCTCTGTTCTCAACCCCCTAACCCCCTATCTTCCCCTTCGGGGAGGGGTTTACCCCTCCCCCCACCCCCTCCCCTGGACCTGGAGAGGGCGGGCCGAGTGGTGGCAAGGGGGTCTTTTTCGACTCCTGGGAGGGCCAAAAAACGACGACCCTCACGAGGATTCTGGTCCCGAGGGGGGGGGGGGTAGTTTGGCCCCTCAACTCGTCTTTGAAGCCAAAAAACATTGATTTTACTACGGTTTTTGCCCCATTTTGGCCTTCTGAGGGGGCCGCGCGCATCTTCCTTCATAGCAAAATCATTGATTTTACGAAAGTTTTGGCGTCATTTGATCCTTCTCAGGGGGCAGCGCTCACTTCCGCTTCTGAGGGGGTCGCAAGAGGCCCCAAGATGGCCCAAGAGGCCCCCAGGAGGCTCCCAAGAGGCCTCCAAGAGGCCCCCAAGAGGCCCCCAAGAGGCCCCAAGAGGTCACCAAGAGGCTCCCAAGAGGCCCCCAAGAGGCCCCAAGAAGCTCCAAGAGGCCCCCAAGAGGCCCCCAAGAGGCCCCCAAGAGGCGCCCAAGAGGCCCAAGAGGCTCCAAGAGGCCCCCAAGAGGCCCCACGAAGACTGCACGCGTCCGAGCGATGCCGAGCTTTGAGCAGGGACCGACCGTCCAGGCATTCCTATAGTCCTACCGCGAAACGTTCTTAGAGCCTAATTATCCCGGCAAAGCAACCTAACATCGATATGTAGAAGCATAGCTGGAGGCATGCAGCAGCAGTAACAGTCACAGTAGTAGTAGCAATAAGAGCAGGAGAGATGAAACAGTGGTAACAGTGAAGTAGTAGTTGTAGTTGGCTGGAGTGAACGAGTGAAAAAACGAAACTTTGCTATGAATCCGCCGACCCTGTCGGCGTGTGTGAGGGGCTTTTCCGTTCGAGCCGTCATCTCCGTCACTCTTTGTACTCGTCGTCTCTGTCCTTCCCTTTCCCTGGGAAACCTCTTCCCCTGGGCTCCAGCCAAGCCGACCTTGAGCAACCTCGTAATTGAGTCGAAGGGAAGCCCCTTCCCTTTGATCCCTCCCCCGCCGGGAGGGGGGGGGGGGGTGTCGACCCCCCCCCCGGGTCAGATACGACGCCCCCCCCTGGGACTCCTCTTCCCCTGGGCTCCAGCCAAGCCGACCTTGAGCAACCCCTGGGCTCCAGCCAAGCCGACCTTGAGCAACCTCGTAATTGAGTCGAAGGGAAGCCCCTTCCCTTTGATCCCTCCCCCGCCGGGAGGGGGGGGGGGTGTCGACCCCCCCCCCGGGTCAGATACGACGCCCCCCCCTGGGACTCCTCTTCCCCTGGGCTCCAGCCAAGCCGACCTTGAGCAACCTCGTAATTGAGTCGAAGGGAAGCCCCTTCCCTTTGATCCCTCCCCCGCCGGGAGGGGGGGGGGTCGACCCCCCCCCGACCCCCCCGGGTCAGATACGACGCCCCCCCCTGGGACTCCTCTTCCCCTGGGCTCCAGCCAAGCCGACCTTGAGCAACCTCGTAATTGAGTCGAAGGGAAGCCCCTTCCCCCTTTGACCCCCCCTCCCGGGTCCGACGCCCCCGGGAGGGCTCCAGGGGGGGGAGTCGTTCCCTTGATCCCTCCCCCGCCGGGTGGGGGGGGGGGGGTAGCGACCCCCCCCCCCGGGTCAGATACGACGCCCCCCCTGGGACTCCTCTTCCCCTGGGCTCCAGCCAAGCCGACCTTGAGTAACCTCGTAATTGAGTCGAAGGGAAGCCCCTTCCCTTTCATTCCTCCCCCGCCGGGAGGGGAGGGGGGGGTAGCGACCCCCCCCCCGGGTCAGATACGACGCCCCCCCCTGGGACTCCTCTTCCCCTGGGCTCCAGCCAAGCTGACCTTGAGCAACCTCGTAATCTCTTGCTGCGCATTGCGAACAGGGTCGGCGGCACCGGCCGTCAGGCCTTCGCAATATTGGGAGTCGCGTAAAAAGGAGACACTGCTATCAACGCTGGGAGTGTGTCAAAACGAGTCACTGCTATGAATGGGGAGAGTCGTGTAAGATGGAGACGCTGCTATCAACGCTGGAAGTGTTTCCAAACGAAACTCCGCCATGAATTTTGGGAGTCCTGTAAAAAGGATACACTGCTATCAACGCTGGAAGTGTGTCAAAACGAGTCACTGCTATCAATAATGGCAGTCGTGTAAAAAGGAGACACTGCTATCAACGCTCGCAGTGTGTCAAAACGAAACTTTGCTGTGAATTCTGGCAGTCGTGTAAAAAGGAGACACTGCTATCAACGCTGGAAGTGTGTCAAAACGAGACACTGCTATCAATAGTGGGAGTCGTGTAAAAACGAGACACTGCTATCAACGCTGGCAATGAATGATGATGATGAGTGCGATGATGAGTGCGACGATGAGATGATGACTGTCCTTTTTTCAGAGGACCGCGCTGAGGAGCGGCGTGCGAAGCGGAGAAGCTGCAAAGCGTGCAGGCTGAAAAGCATTGCAGACACGCGCAGGCTGAAAAGCATTGCACGACACGCGCAGGCTCACCGCGCACAGCTGCACACGAGCGCAGGCTGAGAAGCACCACGCGCATGCAGGCTGAGAAGCACCACGCGAATGCAGACGGACAGACTGAACAGCACCGCCACAACGCAACCTGCATCTCATGGCTCCTCAAGCTCGCGCAGGCCATCCCAGTTGCTGTCGGGCCTTCGCGCAAGCGATCTTCGTCGCGGCAATCTTGTCCGTGAAGAGCTCGGCGAAGGCCTTGGCGATCTGTTCCGGGGGGCCGGATTCGATGATGCTCCGGTCAGGCAAGCCGTGGCTCAAGAGTTGGTTGAAGCTTCTGGGGCGCGACAGGCTGACGTAGTAGGCAAGCCAAATGGACTCCTTCTTGAGTCCTGGCGGAAACGCCCAGTGCACGATGAAGCCTGGGTCCGTCGTCTTGCCCTGGACGCCATGCAGAGTCCCCTGCTTCTTGGGCAGCACGGTCAACTGCGTCCTGGACACCGCGATGGCCGGGCCACCTGTCTTCGCTTTGAACTTCCAGGGGCGCGCCTGCGGGGTGATCGCGAGCACTCCGCGCAGGTCGGGGCCGGCAGGCTGAGAAGCACTGCCAGCTGTCACCGGCGCGGCCTTCAAGAAAAGTTCATCGCTGTCATCGATCTTGACATAGACGGCCTTTGGAATGTAGTAGAGCACGACCACACCGTCCGAGACAATGGACGGGCGGCCCTCCACCGGCTCCAGAGCGTGCAGCTCTATGCCTACCACTTTGCCTGGCGCGCCACGGACATACTTCGGCGGCAAGACGGATTCTGTCAGGATGACCTCCATGCCAACGAAGAGCGGCAGCAGCCCCGGCATTTTTGCGGTAGCGCCGATGTTGGGCTCCGCGCGCATCTCGTCGTAATCAGGCTTCGCGAGGCGCGCAGCTGGTCTGTCGATTGCTGGGACGTAAAAGAGCAGCTGGCCAGCATCGTGCGCATCAAGCTTGGCCTGTGCATGCATGGCGTAAGAGACGATGCGCCACTCATAGGCCGACTCGTACCAGCCTCGTGCTGCACGCAACCGAGGGTCCTATTGAGGTGGCTGAGCGGCTTCGCTGCTGCTGGCAGCAGGCTGCCCAGCACCGCTAGGGCTAACGACCTCTGTTTTGACTATCGCCTGCCAGCTCTCGTCAGATATTTTTTCCTGTCAGCTCTCGGACAGTCTCCGCCTGCGACGCGAAGGCGGTGTCACAGTCCGAGCCAGGCTGAGGAGCACCAGCTGGATCTTTGTCCGCAGGCTGCGTGGACGCCCTCTTCTTGAACAGCAAGAGGCTGAAGTGGTGGAGGAGTTTCGGGTCGTAGGCCGCGTCATACCTCTGGTCCCAATACTCCCTCAACTCCTTGCGCAGCTCATGCGCGCGCCGACTAACTTCATCCTCGGGCTCGTCGCAGGCTGCGGCGTCGGCCGGTGACGTCGGTGAAAGCGGTGCATGCACAGGGGCGGGGCTCGGGGGCTGGGACCAGTGCACCGAGGAGCCCTCCACCTCGGTCTCTGAGCCGGCGTCGGCGTCAGGCAATCCTCCGAAGACAATATTCCGCCTCTTTGTCTCCCCAGGCTGAGAAGCATCAGGGACGGTGAGCACGACCGCAACAGCATCGTGTGCGTCGTTTCGCATGCCACGGTCCACGTAGGAGGCGCCAACAGCGACGGGCTGGAAACGCGCGACTGCTCCGCAGACTGCCACGTTGTCGCCTTTGCGGTCCGCCGGGGGGGCGAAGACTTCCCATAACGCCTCGTCGTCAGTGTGGCGTTGGAAAGCTCCACGCGCCTCCTGCGCGGTCAAGTTGTTGTCGCCGACTACGAGGCGCACGACCGGCTTGCCCGGCTCCCCAGCACTGAGAAGCACGGCGATCCCGTCCAAGTGGAGTCGGAGCAGCCGAACTGCTTTCTGTCGCGTGTGAATGCAGGGAGGGTTGCTTCCGCAAACGATGTGCATGTTTCCGACGACCACGTGAACTTTGTCATGGCCTCCTGTCTGCACATTGAACCGTGAGATCACTGCGTCCACTTGTCGCGCGATGGGGACGTGGTAGATGCATGTGTCCTCGCGCAGGGACACGTCAGCAGGCTGCGAAGCACCGCCGAAGCCCCATAGGCTCAAGTAGTTGGCGACCTCGCAGAAGCCGATGCTGTCGCCGAACGGCTTGGTCAGGATGTCTTTCACGTTGATGGATGCTCGACTCAGGCCTTGACGAAACGCACCGACCTCGCACCCAAAGAAAAGGTCAGCATCGACTTCCTCGACTATCTTGGCGCAAATCCGCCCGAAGTTGGAGCAGCGAGTCTTGGAGTTCTTCCCCATCATCATGCTCTGCTCGAACCCGAAGTTAAAAGAGGCGACCGTAAAAGACGCAGGCTGAGGAGCACCGCGAGCAGGCGCGGCCGCAGGCGTGTGTCGGTCTTCCTCCGCAGGCTGAGAAGCACCGCGAGAAGCCGAGGCTGCAGGCCGGTAAGGATAGGGCCAGGGGAGGGCCATTGCAATGTAGACCGCGGAGGAACGGCCGGTTCCGTCGGAAAGATTGCAATGCGGGAAGCACGTCCCGAACCAAAGACGGCTGTCAAGACAATGACGATGACGATGACGATGACGATGCTAATGCTGATGCTGATGATGATGATGGCGATGATGATGATTTTGATGATGATGGTGATGATTATGATGATGCTGTTGCTGCTGGTGATGATGGTGGTGGTGGTGATGGTGGTTGAGGTGATGGTGGTGGTTGTGATGATGATGATGAGAATGATACTGATGATGATGATGACGATGATGATGATGATGATGATGACGGTGATGATGGTGGTGGTGGTGATGATGATAATGATGATGATGATGATGATAATGATGATGATGAGGAGGAGGAGGAGGAGCAGGAGGAGGAGTAGGAGGATGATGATGATTATGATGATGCTGTTGCTGCTGGTGATGATGGTGGTGGTGGTGATGGTGGTTGAGGTGATGGTGGTGGTTGTGATGATGATGATGAGAATGATGCTGATGATGATGATGACGATGATTAATGATGATAATGATGATGTATATGTTGAATGAGACGATGATTGATGATGACGGTGATGATGATGGTGTGGTGATGATGATGATGATGAGGAGGAAGGAGGAGGAGGAGGAGGAGGAGAGGAGGAGGGAGGAGGAGGAGGAGGGAGGAGGAGGAGGAGGAGGAGGAGGAGGAGGAAGAAGAGGACGGAGGGCATCGAAATGTGGCCCGGGAATGGAGTTCTGGGAAGTCGAAGAACACGAAGTGGCCTACAGTTGGCTCCGGGCATCCAAAATGTGGCCCGGGAATGGAGTTCTGGGAAATAGAAGAGCACGAAGTGGCCTACAGTTGGCTCCGGGCATCCAAAATGTGGCCCGGGAATGGAGTTCTGGGAAATCGAAGAGCACGAAGTGGCCTACAGTTGGCTCCGGGCATCCAAAATGTGGCCCGGGAATGGAGTTCTGGGAAATCGAAGAGCACGAAGTGGGCACGAAGTGTGTGACTGTATGCGAAAAACGATCCCCGCCGGCAAACCCCAACAGCCCCCCAACTGCCACCCAACTGCCCCCAACGGCTGCCCAGACCCCCCTGTGGAGTAATGTTGAAGTAATGTTGAAGTAATGTGCTGCTCTCTTTTTAGCCCATTAGAAACCTATCAGTCTTCGATGTTAGGTAAAAATGCTCTAAGAACAAAAGCAATGTTCTTAGAACACAGACCCGACGTGGTAAAACAAGACCGTCCCGGCCAGAACTATTCTAAGAGCATTTCGTGGGAACGTCACAAGGTTCCCAGAACATTGTTTGGTAGGGCTATATGAAGGGGCCCACAAACACACAAACAAATACACACAAATAACAGGCCTCCCCATATGCTTCTATATTTTCTGGGCTTCTGTCTGCCCCCCCCTTCCCATATTTTCTCATATTTCCCTGGGAGTCGACGATTACTTGTGTCTGTGCGATTCCTTGTAGGGCTACAGGCGAAACAGGAGGAGGAGGAGGGACGAGGAGGAGGAGGAGGAGGAGGAGGAGGAGGAGGAGAGGAGAGGAGGCGGGGAGGAGGAGGAGGAGGAGGAGGGAGGAGGAGAGGAGGATGAGGGGAGTAGGAGAGGGGGGAGGAGGAGGAGAAGGAGGGAGGAGGAGGAGGAGGAGGAGGAGGGAGGAGGAAGTAGGAGAGAGGAGGTAGAGGGTAGGAATGAGGGAGGAGGAGGGAGGAGGACGCTTCGCCACTGCTCAAGAGCTCATTTGCCAGCGCCCCGACGCCGCCGCCGCCGCCGTGGCCCCGGCCCTCGCGGCCCCCGCCGTGCACCGCCGCCCGGTAATGCGGGTTGACGATTAATAAAAAATGGGAGAGAACGATAAAACAAAAACCTGCTATTTCTGCACAATGCTCTGACTGGAGGAGAACGCTGTAAATTATCCCGGCAAAGCAACCTAACAGCGATGTGTAGAAGCATATCTGAAAGCATTCCCCTTAAGATTCAGATGAAAATCCAGTTGTCGAATTCTGCTGTTCTCGCAGTCGTAGTCGCATTCGCGATGACAGTCGCAGCGGCAACGGCAGTCGCAGTCACAGCCTCAGCCCCAGCCTGCCTCCTCCTCCTCCTCCGCTTTCTCCGCTCCTCCTCCTCCTCCTCCTCCTCCTCCTCCTCCTCCTCTTCCTCCTGCTCGTCACTTGGTTCTCGTCCTCTTCGTCTGCTCGTCCTCCTCCTCCTGTGCTCTCTCCCCTCCTCCTCCTCCTCCTCCTCCTCCTCCTCCTCTCCTCCTCTCCTCCTCTTGTGTCCTCGTCCCTCCTCCTCCTCCTGGTGGTCCTCGTTCTCCTCCTCCTGGTGCTCTCACCCCCCCCTCCTCCTCCTCGTCCTCCTCCTCCTCCTCCTCGTCCTCCTCCTCCTCTTCTTCCTCCTCCTCCTCCTCCTCCTCCTCCTCCTGGTAGTCCTCCCCCTCCCCTCCTCCTCCTCCTCCTCCTCCTCCTCCTCTTCCTGGTCGTCCTCGTTCTCGTCCTCCTCGTCTTGTTCGTCCTCCTCCTCCTGGTGTTCTCTCCTCCTCCTCCTCCTCCTCCTCCTCCTCCTCCTCCTCCTCCTCCTCCTCCTGGTGGTCCTCGTTCTCCTCCTCCTGGTACTCTCCCCCCCCCTCCTCCTCCTCCTCCTCGTCCTCGTCCTCCTCCTCCTCCTCCTCCTCTTCCTCCTCCTCCTCCTCCTCCTCCTCCTCCTCCTCCTCCTCCTGGTACTCCTCCCCCTCCCCTCCTCCTCCTCCTCCTCCTCCTCCTCTTCCTGGTCGTCCTCCTCCTCCTGGTCGTCCTCCTCCTCCTGCTCGTCCTCCTCCTCCTCCTGCTCGTCCTTCTTCTCCTGCTCCTCCTTCTCCTCGTCCTGCTCCTGCTCGTCCTCGTCCTCCTGGTCTTGCTCGTCCTCCTCCTCGTCGTGCTCTTGCCCCTGCTGAAAATCTCAGGTACTCCAAACCCCTTTGGAAGTCGAAGACCGAAGTGGCCTACAGTTGGCTCCGGGCATCCAAAATGTGGCCGGGAATGGAGTTCTGGGAAATCGAAGAGCACGAAGTGGCCTACAGTTGGCTCCGGGCATTCAAAATGTGGCCCAGGAATGGAGTTCTGGGCACTCGAAGAGCACGAAGTGGCCTACAGTTGGCTCCGGGCATTCAAAATGTGGCCCGGGAATGGAGTTCCTGGGAACTCGAAGACCACGGAGTGGCCTACAGTTGGCTCCGGGCATTCAGAATGTGGCCCGGGAATGGAGTTCTGGGACCTCCAAGACCACGAAGTGTGTAACTGTTGCATCGGCCCTCCAGAATGTCCGGCCCTCCAGAATGTTCCCGGAATGGCGTTCTGGGATCTGGAATAGCACGAAGTGGTGTGACTGTTTGCATCCGGGTTAATTCAGAATGTGCCTGTGATGGGAGTCTGGGAAGTCAAGAGCACTAAAAAAAATACAAACCAAAAAAACCGAAAGTGTGTGACTGTGGCATCCGGGTATTGAGAATGTGGCCTGGGAGTGGAGTTCTGGGAAGTCGAAGAGCACGAAGTGTGTGACTGTTGGTGAAAAACGAGCCCGGCACCTGCCGCCCGGCAACTCCCAACACCTGCCCGGACCCCCCTGTGGAGTGATCTGCTGCTCTCTTTTGATCCCACTAGAAACCTATCAGTCTTCGCTGTTCCCTGACATCGGGCCGTTGCAATTTAATTGGGACGGCCCTGATGTATTGATTTTTGGGTTCAACTTTGATTTTTTATTTCGGATATTTCGGCTGGGTGTTGAACGACCTCACGATGTATCTAGTTTTAACGTATACGGTGCGCCAATGTGCCATATATGTGCCATATATGTGCCAATGTGCCAATGTACTAATGTGCCAATGTGACTGTTAGGTGTATATAGATTTGTGTGTGCATATATATATATATATATGTATACTGGAATATGTATATATATAGGTGCTTACTTACGTATGTATACATGTGCGTGCGTTACTAGGCTCTCTCCCCGCCTCGAGGTCCTCCTCGAGCCTCTCTCTCTTTGGGGGGCGCGCGCGAGAGCTGGCTGCTCGCGGCTCGAGCGCGCGGGCGCGCGCCCCAGAGGGCGCAGGCCCCGCGCGGGCGCGCCCGCGCGCGCGCCGTGCGCGCGCGAGCCGCGCAGGCCCGCCCCTCCCGCGGAGCAGCGCCGCACGGAGGCGCGGGGGGAGAGAGGGGGCGGGCGGGTTCGTTCGTGAGCTCTGGCACGCTTGAAAACGTACCACTTGATCTTTTCGGCGTCCAGGTGCCTCGGGGGCGGTCGTGCCAGAACTCACGGGCGCGTGAAGTACATCGGCACGACCGCCCCGAGGCACATGGACGCCGAAGAGCAACTGGCGCAGAACATCGACATCGCGTGCGATCGCGCAGGGGTGCCTGTGTGGTGCCCAGAGGACCTCCTCTTCCTCCGCCCCTCCTCCTCCAGAGTCCCAATCTTGACTCCTCCTCCTCCTCCTCCTCCTCCTCCTCCTCCTCCTCCTCCCCCTCCTCCTCCTCACCCTCCTTTTGCTCATCGTGCTCGATGTTCCCCCCCCTCCTATAGGACGTCCCTCGGCCGCGTGTCCTGTCGGACCACACACAGCCCGAGTTCGGCCGGCCGCCCAAGAAGCTCTGCAGGGCGGCTCGCAGGGAATTCGTGTGGCGATATCGGTGCCATATGTCCTTGGTGAAGCAGCACGAGGTTGGTCCTCCCCCGTCCTCGTCATCCCCCCCCTCCCCCACACCCCCTTCCTCTCATCGCACGTCAACATCCTCGAGCGTCCTAGTCCTCCTCCGCCTCCTCCGTTTTCCTCGTCCTCCTCCCTCCTCCCCGTTCCTCCTTCTCCTCCTCCTCGGCGAGGCGATGCAGATGCCGCCGCCGCCGCGACACTCCAAGACGGCCAACCTCTCCGCGGACGCCGTGAAGGAGGCGCGGGAGGGAAGGAGGAGGGAGTGGAGACGAGGAGGAAGGTGGAGCGGGGCAGGGAGGCAGGGAGTGGAGGGAGGAGGAGCGGGGAGGCTAAAGAGAGAAGGGGGGGGAAAGGTAAGAGAGGGGAGAGGTAAAGACGCGCGCGCCGTCGAGGCCTTGCTCGACGAGACGGCCGTTCAGGGGTGGCCCTGCATCGAAGGCCAACCGCAGCGGCCCCGCGTAGATGGAAGAGGAGGGGGGGAAGCAGGTAGGGGGGGAGGGTCTAGGGGGGACAAGCAAGGGGGAGGGGAGGATTAATCAGAGGAGCGCGAGTGGAGGGAGGGAAAATAAATCGAGCAGGGGGGCGAGGGAGAGAGAGAGAGCGACAGAGAGAGAGAGAGAGAGAGAGAGAGAGTGGATGGCCGTGGGAGGATTTGCTCAGAGCTAAGATGGTGGTGGTTGCGGCCCCGACGGTGAGGGCGATGATGACGATGACGATGACAGCGACGTGGATGATGATGATGATGATGATGGTGATGATGATGATGATGATGGTGATGATGATGATGATGATGGTGATGGTTGTGGTAATGCGGATGGCGATGACGATGATGATGTTGATGATTATGATGATGATGATGCTGATGATGACGATGGTGGCGATGCCAATGCTGATGATGATACTGGTAGTGTTGTGACTGATGGTGATGGCAATGATGATGCTGATGATGTTGATAATGGTGATCTTGGTCATGCTAACCATGATGATGATGATGATGATGATGATGATTGCGACGACGCTGACGATGGCGATGGCGATGATGATGATGCTGATGATGATAATGATTACGATGATGACGACGATGATAATGATGACGATGGCTGTGCGGATGGCGATGATGATGGTGGTGATGAAGATGATGATGCTGATAATGATGATGATCATGATCATGACGATGGTGATGATGCTGATGATGATGCGGGTGGTGACGACGACGACAATGATGATGAGGATGGTGGTGGTGATGGTGATTGCAATGATGATGATGTTGACGATGACGATGGTACTGCAGACGACGATAACAGTGACGACGATGACGATGCTGACGGGGATGACGACTGCGGTGATAGTGATGGTGATGGCGATGGCGAGGGTGACGATGATGATAATGAGAACGATGATGATGGTGGTGATGAGGCTGTTGTTGAAGATGACGATGATAATTTTGCGGGTGATGATGCTGATGACGACGATGATGATGATGATGATATTGGTGATGATGATGATCATGATGCTGACGATGATGTTGATGATGAGTATGATGATGATAATGATGATTCAGTTGATGATGAGTATGAGTATGACGATGCTTACGCTACTGGTAATGGTAATGGTGATGGTGATGAGGCTGATGCTGATGCTGATGATGAGGAGGATGCTGATGAGGATGAGGTGGATGAGGAGGATGCTAGTGATGATGCATGCGTCGTCTGCAGCATCATCGCATCACGGCTTCGGCATGCCCCGACGGCCAGGGACGGATGCGGACGATGATTATGAGGATGAGGAACAGGAGCAGGAGGAAGAGGAGGATGAGGAGGACGAGCGAGGAGGAGGACGAGCGAGGAGATGTGGGATGACGTCGGCGTAGACGACGTCAGCGAGTGCATCGACGTCGGCGTCGACGGCGACAGTAACGGTGGAGGCGGGTACATGCGTCTTACTCCTCTCACGCCTTCCCCTGCTCCCCTCCCGTTCTCCTCCCGCTCACTTCCCTCCCTCCCAATACTACTCCTCCGTAGCTCTGCCCTGCGACGTACCTGCGTCCTCTCCATCCCCGCCTACGTCCCTCATACCTCTCTTAATGACAACATCGTATTCGATGCCCGCATCTCCATCTCCCTCGTGAGCCTCTTGCCCCGAAGGCTCCAGCGTGCCGAACTACAGCAGCTACCCCTGCGAAACGTCCTGGTCGCGACCGCAACTTGCGCGCATGACGGACACCTTTTGGGAGTGAGGAGGAGGGCGGCGAAGCCAGGTTTCATAGGATGATGGTGATGATGATGATGAGGAGGAGGAGGAAGATGCTGATGAGGGGGAGGAGGCGGCGGATGAGGTGAGAGGGGAGGAGAAGGGGAGGGATGGGGGGGGGAGGAGGGGGGGATGAAGGGGAGGTCAGGCCTAGCACTCGGAGGAGAATGATGATGAGCAGGGTCCCGAGGTCAAGCGATGTCACTGCTAGGGGCTAACTCGTGGGGTTCAGAGTGAGGGTGACGCTGTTGGATACGGGCGCTGGGGTTACTATCCTCCTTCAATGTTCCCGCGTTCGTGGCGTGTCGTATCCTCGTGATCCCGATACTCCTCCGCCTCCTCCTCCTCCTCCTCATCCTCCTCCTCCTGCCGCTCCTCCTCCTCCTGCCGTTCCTCCTCCTCCTCCTCCTCCTCCTCCTCCTCATCCTCCTCATCCTCCTCCTCCTCCTCTATACTGCTCCCCCTCTCCCTACCCCTAAACCGAGGCCAAGGTCCGTGTCGGACATGCGTAGTGTCGTGTGTCTTCTGGCTTCCGTAGTCGATCATCCGCGAAGCTCTTCTATCCCCATCCCGCGCGCAGAGGATTTCATCCCGACGCTGACGAATCTGGACCGCGTGGCGAATCACCTGCGCATCTCGCAGAAGACTATGGAGGCGCCAAACTCATCCTCCTCCTGCACGGTCTCCTCCTCCTCCTGATCACCATCATCATAAGCATAAGCAGCATCATCAGCATCATCAGCATCACCAGCATCACCGCCATCAGTATCATCATCATCCACATCCTCATCCACAGCATCTGCATCATCACCATCATCAGCATCATCATCAGCATCATCACCAGCATCATCATCATCAGCATCATCACCGTCATCATCATCACCATCATCATTATCATCATCATCCTCAGCATCGTCATCGCCATCATCATCATCAGCATCAGCATCAGCATCATCAGCATCATCATCATCGTCATCATCATCAATATCGACTTCCTCTTCATATATTTCTCCTCCTGGTGGTCGCCGTCCTGCCACCGCTACTGTTCCTCCTCCTCCTTCTCCTCCTCATGCTCCTCCTCCTCCTCCTCCTCTTCACCCCCCTCAGCATTCCTCCTCACGCCCCCTGCTGCTGCTGCTGCTCCTCCTCCTCCTCCTCCTCGTCCTCCTCGCTCGTCCGCCTGCTCCTCGTCCTCCTCCTCCTCCTCTTCCTCCCCCTCCTCGTCCTGCTAGTGCTGCTGCTCATCCTAGCCCGTTCCTCGTCCTGCTGTTGCTGCTCCTGCTGCTGCTGCTCCTGCTCCTCCTCCTCCTTCTCCTCCTTCTCGTCCTGCCGATGCTGCCCCCCCCCCCCCCCTCGCGCGTTCGCTCTCGAAAGGCTGGCTGGGACCTCGCCTGGGCTGGGCTATTCATCGAGCAGTACAAGCAGCAGAAGGGCCGCAAGCCGACAGCGATGATCATCAAAGGATACAGGCGCTAGTGCGTTTGCCAGGGAGGAAAGGCAGGGGAATGAGGAAGAGAAGGGAGAGGAAGAGGGGTAGGAAACTGAAATGGCGGAGGAAAGGGTACGGCACGGAACGGGGGGGAGGAGAGGAGGAGAGGAGGGGGCTGGAGAAGGAAGGGAAAGGGAGGGGAGGGAGGGCTTGGCAAAGGGAGGGGACGGGGCGGAAGCTGTTGGTAGGGGGCGCGAGGAAGGGTCCCACCGTACGTTGTGTTATATGTTATGTATTGCGATTGCGACTGCACGTCATCGTAGTGATTGTCGTCCCGCCTCAAGGGAGCTCCCTATACCCTACTACCCCTCATGAGACGTCCTACCCGCCCCCCCCCCCGCTCCCGCCTGATCGGAGGTTCGTGAATTGCCGTGCATTGAGAATTATGCTGGCGCACTGGCAACGTGACCAAGCCAACAACGTGATCGAGTCCAGCAGCCGCTATGACTACCAGGACTGGGCTTGCTTGTTTTCCGTGCTGGTTCTGTTCGGTGGAGGTGTCATGGGATGTTCAAGTAGTTTGAGGATGGGTAGCGAGAAGGATCGGGAGGGTATAATGGAAGGAGAAGCTGAATGAGGAAGGAGGGAGAACGGAACAGGGCGCGGAAAAAGAGGAGCGATGAGGCAAATCAGGGAGGACGGAAAAGGAAGTGGAACGGAGGAGAGAGGAGGGATATCGATATACTAAGTGGAACGGAGGAGGAACACGGTATAATGGGGAGGATGGAGAAGGAAGAGGGCACGAGGAGGGACTGGAATAAAGGAGGAAGGAGGGAGGATACAGAGAGAAGGATGGGGGAGAGAGGGAGGGAGAGAGAGAGAGAGAGAGCGCTCTCTCTCTCTCTCTCTCTCTCTCTCTCTCTCTATATATATATATACACATACAGAGAGGCACGACTTGAGATAGTTATAAGTACATATTCGTATACATCTCTCTCTATATATATAAAAAAGAATTCAGCCACACCGATGGCTGCGGACCGCCAGGAAGACGACGAAGACTTCGACGACGTGACCTCCGACGAGCTCGGCCGCTACTTCAAGATGATGAAGGGAGAGGACTGCGTGCCCTCGCCTGCCACTGGCTGGGCGCGAGCCGCTACCAATTGCCTATCTGGGGTGGGCGCGGTGCGCGACGGGTCGTCGCCTGCGCCGTGGCTGCCCTGGACTGGCCAATGGTGCGGTTCGTGCTTCACGGGACTAGGTTGGTTTCCGTCCCGTCGGATGCTAGACCTTGGTCGGCTAGTTTCCGTCTCGTCGGATGCCGCACCTTGAACGTGTTAGCTCTGTCTCTCTCTCTCTCTCTCTCTCTCTCTCTCTCTCTCTCTCTCTCTCGCTCTCTCTCCCCCTCCCTCGTTCTCACACCACCCTCCTCCGCTGGCTTATCTCTCTCCAACTCCACCTCCCCCTTGCCCGTCCCCTCTCCCGCTCGCCTCTCTCTTCTGCTCCTCTCACCGTCGCCCTGCTCCTTCACCCCTCTCCCGCTTGCATGCCCCTCTTCCGCCAGCTTCCCCTCCCCTTCACCATCCCCTCAACCCCCCCTCTCCATCCGGTATATTCCTTCTCCGCCCCTTCCCTTTCCCCCACCCCCTTCCGCCGTCGCCATCACACTCATCGCATCATGCATAGAGGACCCTGGGCCAGAGACTGCTGCTGAGGACGGATCGGCGGAGGCGGCCTGTGACCAGGAGGAGCCAAAAGCGGCGATCGCCTCGGAGGGGTCGGCGGCGGCGGCATCGGCGGCGCACGATGATGCGATGAGCCTGCCGTTCATGGCAAGCCTGCTGGGCCGCCGCACGAGGAGGAAGGCCAAGAAGGCCAAGAAGGCCAAGAAGGCAGCGGCCCCGAGCGAGAGGCAAGAGGAGGGCCACCAGGTGGCCGAGGGCGGCGCGACAGCGCCATCGCCCTGGAAGGCAGCGGCACCGCCCAAGAAGTCGAGGAGCAAGAAGAGGCCTGCCGCTGCCGCGAAAGGTAAGGCGAAAGCAAAAGCTAAAGCCAGAGCTGCAGCCGCGTCCACGCCACCAGCTGCAGCGAAGGCCCAGCTCAAGCCCAAGGAGCCTGGGCCCAAGGAGGACAAGGAGGACGAGGAGGACGCGGATCCGCATGAGGATGAGGACGAGGACGAGGACGAGCAGGGCGAGGAGGAGGAGAAGGAGGAAGATCCAGAGGTCGAGCTCGAGGAGGTTCCAGAGGAGCCCGCAGCAGCGGGCGCCCCCGTGTTCACGGGGGAGATGGCGTGGCCGCCGCCAGACCCTCATGGAGGGATCTACACCTACGACGTCGACGGCGGCCGCACCTGCACGATTAAGATGAAGCGCCGCCAGAGCGAGGGCATCAGCACTGTATACTACAGGGTCGTCCCAGGGGGCGGCTGGAAGCAATTGATCCAGGTCGCGGATAAGAGCATGACGGATGCCATGGTGCAGCAGCTCGAGGTCACGAATAGCACCGAGGCGGCTGATTGCACGATGCGGCACGTATTCAACAAGATGTGACGGCAAGGTCGCCTCAGGCAACGTCGGCATGATTAAGGAGCAGGCGAAGATGTACAGGGATCGAGCGTGCATCGAGCTCGGGCTGGCCTGATGACACATAGTCAGGGGAGGGAGTCGGGTTGATGAAGGTAGATAGGAGGTATAAGGCGATGGGTGGGGAAGGCTGGATGCGTGATGGTACCAAGCCTCGTGACCTCGAGCAAAAGGAGGGGGTGGACGACGAGGAAGTGGAGGATGAGGAGGACGAGGAGGCGGAGGAGGAGGAGGAGGCGGGGGAGGGGGAGGAGGAAGGGGAGGGGGAGGAGGGGGAAGGGGAGGTGAAGGAGGAGGAGGAGGAAGAGGAGGAGGAGGAGGAGGAGGAGGGGGAGGAGGAAGAGGAGGCGTGATGGCACCAAGCGGAACGTGTCTTGTGCTCTGCATTGGATGTTCGCGCCGCGAGCGTGCTAGTTGTTGTCACTGCTGCCCGTGTCCTGGTGGGGTCGAGGTCCACGAGACACTCCAGATCCACAGCTGGATCGTCGATTGGTGCTGGGCTGGGAGGCTGTGGATTTGCACTAGGGGATGTGGGAGGTGTTCGACCATCATCCAAGTATTCCTCTCTCTCACCCTCCCGCATATTCATCCCTCTCCCCCGTCAGTTCTGCGAGCGAGCCTACGGTGCGCGTAGAGAGGCAGATCGCATTGAGGCGGATTGGATGAGGAGGGGGAGGAGGATGATGATGAGGAGGAGGAGACACTAGCTCGAGTGCCTGGCTAGATTTCGGGGTAAAACATTCTGAGTCACCATGGCCCCTCTGGCAGTCAGCAGGGTGCGAAGTTGTGGCGCCCTGTGGCCCTGAGCAGGACCAGACGATGACGCTCATGCGAGGAAGATCGGGAGGGAAAGGGGCGGGCGCACATAAACAACTGCTGCGAGGCTGGCTATTTCGCGAGCGAGCCTACCAGCGAGAAGGCTATTTCGTGAGCGAGCCTACCAGCAAGAAGGCTATTTCGTGAACGATGCCACCAACAAGAAGATTGGTTGTTGGCATCGTGTGGGAGGCGACTCTGGGTCGTCGTCGGTGTCGTCGTCGTTGCCGTCGTCGTTCTCTACAAGATGCATGTCTCAACGATTGTTCCAGCCTTTCCCGCTCCCCCCCCCCCCCCCGATGTT
>CAUYUJ010014697.1:128096-190596 GCA_963575745.1 Prorocentrum cordatum
GGGCACCCGGACACCCAGGCACCCGGGCACCCGGACACCCGGACGCCCGGACGCCCGGACACCCGGACGCCCAGACACCCAGACACCCGGACACCCGGGCACCCGGACGCCCGGACACCCGGACGCCCGGACGCCCGGACACCCGGACACCCGGACACCCGGGCACGGTAAAATAGTCATATACCCCCAAGGGGCCGCGGCTGGGGGAGGGCGAGCGGGAGCTCGACGAGGTCGGTCGAGCTGGGTTGGGAGGCAACTGCTGGGAGGTGTTCGTCGGAAGGATTCAATAGAGGATCAAGGCCCATTGGGGGGCTGTTGTGCCGGAGTGGGCCTCGGATTGAGCGGGATGCAGCGGGAGTAAGCCGGGTTGAGCGGGATTGAGCGGGATTGAGCCGGACCTCGGACCAGGGCAAAATCAGAATTTGACCTCCCAAGAGTTGCATCCGAAGCCGGGGGCTCGTCTCTGGAAAAAGAGAAGAGAGAGAGAGAGGGAGAGAGAGTCGGCGGCGAGCGAGGCGGGGGAACGAGAAGAAGGAGGGCCTCTCAGGCGGCGCCGGGGCTTCTCGGAAGCCCTCCGGCCTCCTGAGAGGTGCTGTGTTTTCGGGCAAACGCTTCGAACACTTCTCAGGAGCCCTGGTGACTTCCGAGCCTTCTGAGAGGGCCCGCCCCTTTGGGCTTCCCACCCGGCCTCGCCGGCGGGAGAGAGGGAGCGAGAGGGAGAGATGGTTGGCTGTTTTTGTTGTAGACATCGTCTGGGCCGCAACAGCCGCAAGAATACTTCGGCAGGGCACCTCGATCTCTCCGGTCCTCCCCCCGGCCCTCCCTCCTCGTGCCCAAATGCCGTCTCTTGGGTTCGGGGAGGGCGTCTTGCCCTCCCCCCCAGCCTCTCGACTGGAGCGGGGCTCCACCCCGCATGGTGCGGGACTCTACCGTAAGTGACCCCACACCAGCACATCTTGGGTTCGGGGAGGGCGTCTTGCCCTCCCCCCCAGCCTCTCGACTGGAGCGGGGCTCCACCCCGCATGGTGCGGGACTCTACCGTAAGTGACCCGACACCAGCACATTGCCGTGACAGCGCGTGAATCACAACTTTTAGGGAGAACTGCGCGCTGTGGCGAAAAATCCTAGCGGGGCAATGGCAATGGCGAGACCCAAAGAAATCTCACAGTAAACCGGCGATGGCGCGCTTTGGTGACCGCGGTTGAGGCAAACGCCCCACCCTGGCCAGCGCACGGTTCCTCGACGCCGTTTCAAAACAAACGAATTCTGGTCTTCACTGTTGCCTGTCCCCGATTCCTGAAACAAGTGGCTGTGAGATCCCACCTCGCACCAACGACACACAAGTCTGGCTTGTGTGCCTCAACCAAAGGATGTCTGGGGGGTCATGTTCGGCGTCTATGCTGGGGCGCCGGTCGACATGGTGTACGCCTTGGGCGGCGAGTGCTTGGCAGCGTCCAGCCCCATGTCTTCCGTCTGCTCGTCGATTCGCAGCTTGCCGGTCATCTTGAGCACGAAGAAGGTGGCACCGGAGAGGGTGCCAGACCACAAGATGATCGCGAGAATCATGACTATGTGGGCGGCGAGCACATTGCCAGTAGCGTAGTCGTCGCAATTCCCCGTGTCTGGGTCGACCGTGCAGCTGAAGCCACTCCAGCCGTGGAAGTGCTTGAAGCCGACGCCCCAGTCGAAGAAGAACGCGGCAAGCACGCCCCAGATGCCGCAGGCGCCGTGGACCGGGACAGCGTCCACCGGGTCGTCGATCTTGAGCTTCTGGAGCAGCATGGAGCATCCCTGGTACACAAAAGCGCCGATGAGCCCGATCATGAGGGCACTGCCGGCCTCCACGTTGCCACAGGGGGCCGTGATGGACACCAGGCCGGCCAGGATGCCGTTGCACAGGCCGCCCACGTCGTAGGTGTGCGAGATGATGTACCGCAGGAAGAAAACGGTCATACCACCAGTCGCGGCGGAGATCGTCGTATTCATGGCAACCTGGGCGGCCATCAGGCCAGCGCCCTCGTTCATCGAGAGGGTGGAGCCGCAGTTGAAACCATACCAACCGAACCACAGGATGAAGGTGCCCAGCACGACAAGCGGCAGGCTGTGCGCGTCGAACTGCTCGGGGTGCTCGAAGCGGCCCTTTCGTGGTCCCAGCACGATGGTGCCTGCGAGCCCGGCAACGCCGCCGGTGAGGTGCACGATGCCGCTGCCCGCGAAGTCGATTATCTGGGCGTCGAACAAGTTGCTGAGCCACCCGTAGCCCCAGGTCCACGCGACGACCACAGGGTAGATGAAAGACGCCATCACGAAGGCAAAGACTGCGTACGTGGGGCTCAGCACGCGCTCGGCGACAGCGCCGCTGACGATGGTCGCGGCAGCAGTGCAGAAAGCCCACTGGAAGAACCAAGAGAGAGCAACGCCATTCGATACGATGGCCCCCTCAGTTTCGTAGTTGTTGAAGTCTTTGCCAGCAAAGCCGTCGGTGCCAATGAAACCATTCCCTCCTGTTTCCACCTGGGACGTGTGGTCATCAACGCCGTAAGCAAAGGCCCACCCGAACCAGTACCATCCGATCGTGCCCATGCACACGTTCACGAGGTTCTTCATCAAAACGTTCGACGCGTTCTTCGCCCTGCAGCTACCCGTCTCAAGCATGGCGAAGCCTGCATGCATGAACATCACCAGCGCGCCACATAAGATCAGCCAAGAAGACGTCATCGCGCTCTCCGTGCCGGTCAGGCGCCGGTCCGTGTCTGCCGCCAGCTGCTCCGACTCCAGGCGCCGAGCCTCCAGGCCCGCGCGCAGCTCCTCGTGCAGCTCCGCGCGCAGCTCCTCGCGCAGCTCCTCGCGCAGCTCCGCCACGTCCGCGCGCAGCCCCTGGGGGCCCGGGGCGCCCGCTGCGGCCGCGCCCGTCGCGAGCCAGAAAGCCAGGAGGCACATCGGCGCCGCCATCGTCGCGGTGCGCCAGCGGCCGACCGCTTGTTGTGGGCGCCCGCTGCGCGCTCCTGCGTGCCGGGGAGAGCTGACAAGAAGAACGGCTCGAGCCAAGGTTGTTCGGCGGAGGGACTGCCTGGGGCCCCTGCCGCAACTGAGGGTACGGGTACAGTCATCGTGCTACCATAGGGAACGCAACGTGAGGAACGCAGGAGCCTGTGAGTATCGCTTGACCGATCACCATCCCCAGCGCCGTGGCCTGGGCCCCACTGGCCGATCTACCCCCCCCAGATGGGGATATGGGTCCTTCCCTTCGGGCTTCGAGGATTGCATCCCCAACTGGGGGGGCAACTTCGTGGGGGCCTCGAAGGGGGCGGGGATGGGGATGGGGATTGGCTACGAACGACACCGAGCCCTCCTGGCCGCGGCGAGCCTCGGCAACGAACGAGCGCCCCGACCCGGCTCCCGGGAGCCCGGCCCGACCGCCGCAGCCCCGTCCGACCACCCCGAGGGGCTCTTGCGCAACGGCGTCTCGGCTGCGCGGCTCTTGGTGCTGCACTTCGCTCCTCCTCCTCCTCCTCCTCCTCCTCCCCCTCCCCCTCCCCCTCCCCCTCCTCCTCCTCCTCCTCCCTCCTCCCCCTCCCCTCCGCCTCCTCCTCCTCCTCCTCCTCTCCTCCTCCTCTCCCTCCTCCTCCTCCTCCTCCTCCTCCTACCTCCTCCTCCTCCTCCTCCTCCTCCACCTCTCCTCCTCCTCCTCCTCTCCTCCTCCTCCTCCTCCTCCTCCTCCTCCGGGGTCGCTGCGCGGGGGCCGACGTGCACGCGGTGTCCCGGCGATGCCCCGCGCCGCTGCCTCGCGCCAGGCCGCGCTGCAGAGCACAGCTGCAAAAAGTGCGGTGGGGAATTCGGTACAGGTGATTGCTGGCCATAGGTGGGAAAGGCGGCGAAGGCTGGAGCGAGACCGAAACAGGCAGGGTGGGCTGGAGAGAGTGGAAGAGCTGCCCCCCTCCCACGCACATACACGCGTACACACACAAACGCAGAAACACTCAAACACGCACACGCACAAACACACACACACACACACACGCACACACGCACACGCAAACACACGCACACGCACACGCACACGCACACGCACACGCACCCGCACACGCACACGCACACGCACACGCACACACAGACGCATTTGTTCAGCTTCCCTGTGCACTACAGGTCACGCCCTTCACCACCTCGCACCGCGCATCCGCCGTCGCCCTCGCTGCGTTCCACACACGCGCGCGCGCTCCATGACGAGCCACCGCGCGTGCACGAGCGACCGCCGGTCCTGGCCGCACGCGCCAGGAGCGAGGCTCGGGACCGAAGAGCTGTCGCCACTGTGTGGGAGGGGGGGCCATCGACGCCCGTCCTCACGCCCCGACCAGCCACAACCGGGGGAGCTGTATTCCCCTAGAGAGGACATGATGACCATACTCATGACAGGCAGCCCTGCACGCGAGGCCCTTCAGTCAACGCACCCGGGGAAGGAATCGAATCGAGCAGGGCAGGGCTGGTTAGCAAACGCCCAAGACTGTTCAGCAAACGCCAGCTATGGCGGTCGGGGGTTCCCCTGCCGTGACCCTCACCCTCCGAGGAGATACGGAGCCGAACTCTATACACCGACGCTTTTCCAGGCCACCCGCTGAAATTCGCACGTGACGGCGGCTCCTGGTGCACACGGGATCCTGGTGCATGCATTCTTCGCCGTCTCCCCAGGAAGACGGGGAAACAAGTACACACCACACCACCCCGACGTCGTCCCCGACGCTCAAGAAGTCCTGGCATCGAAAAGCAGCCCGACACTGGCAATGTATATGCTCCAATTTCCGAGGAGAGGCCAGCCACATCGATGACTTCTCGGGGAGCGCACTGGAGATGATGGGCCCCTCAGGGGGCTCGAGGACCACAGCTAGTCCCACCAGCCCTTTGGGCGTGAGTGGTTTAGAGAGCCCGCTCTGTTCTCAACCCCCCTTCTTCCCCTTCGGGGAGGGGTTTACCCCTCCCCCTACCCCCTCCCCTGGGCCTGGAGAGGTCCCTCCGCGGGTCGTCAGGGGAGTCATTTTCGACTCCTGGGAGGGCTAAAAAACGACACCCCTCACGAGGATTCTGGCCCCGACGGGGGGAGGGAGAAAAAACCCTCTCCTCTTCTGTGAAGCCAAAATCCTTTATTTTACTACGGTTTGGGCTCCATTTTGGCCTTCTCAGGGGGCAGCGCTCATGAAAGCTCCCCTCTTCCTTCAAGGCAAAATCATTGATTTTACGAAGGTTTTGGGCTCATTTTGCCCTTCTGAGGGGGCAGCGCTCATTAAAGCTCCCCTCTTCTTTGATCCATTCCCTCCAAGATGGCCCCAAGAAGCGCCCAGGAGGCACCAAGAGGCCCCAAGATGGCCCCAAGAGGCCCCCAGGAGGCTCCCAAGAGGCCTCCAAGAGGCCCCCAAGAGGCCCCCAAGAGGCCCCAAGAGGCCCCCAAGAGGCCCCAAGAGGCACCCCAAGAGGCCCCAAGGCCCAAGAGGCCCCAAGAGGCCCCCAAGAGGCCCCAAGAGGCCCCAAGAGGCCCCCCGAGGAGGCCCCACGAGGAGCACCGAACGACTCACACCAGGACGAGGGGCCCGAACGACTCACACCACGAAGAGCCCGAACGACTCACACCACAAGGAGGGGCCCGAACGACTCACACCAGGACGAGGCGCCCGAACGACTCACACCACGAGGAGCCCGAACGACTCACACCACGACGAGGGCCCCGAACGACTCACACCACGAGGAGCCCGAACGAGTCACACCAGGAGGAGGGGCCCGAACGACTCACACCAGGACGAGGGGCCCGAACAACTCACACCACGAGAAGCCCGAACGACTCACACCAGGACGAAGAGCCCGAACGACTCACACCACGAAGAGCCCGAACGACTCACACCAGGAAGAAGGGCCCGAACGACTCACACCCGGACGAGAAACCCCAAACGACTCAAATCAGGAGGAGCGCTTTCTCTCCCTCCTCCTGCGCCTCGTCCTTCTCCCGCTCCCCCCACAAGGAGGATGTACTACAAGGAGGCGGGAGGAAGGAGGAACAGGGGAGATATGCGGGGGCAAGCGGACACACGCCTGAAAAACACGACTGTCGGCATGTTTCGCAAGAGTTGCTGTTGTGAGATGGGCTGGTAGGGATACGCGAAGCGTAAAGAACTTGCAGGAATTTCACGGATTGAGGGCGGCTCCTTTTCAAACTGTGGCTCTTGCCTTAGCGCCGTTCACATTCGTATCTTAAGATTGCAAGGGTTTCACGTATTGAGGGCGGTTCCTTTTCAAAATGTGGTTCTCGCCTTAACTCGTTGTTGAAGCTTGCCAAAGGTTCACGGGTTGAGGGCGGGTGGTTTTCGAAATGCGGGTCTCGGCTTAGCGCCGCGCACATTCGTTCTACAAATTTGGATGAGCTTCACGGATCGAGGGCGGCTCGCTTTAACACACCAGCCCTTTGGGCGTGAGTGGTTTAGAGAGCCCGCTCTGTTCTCAACCCCCCTTCTTCCCCTTCGGGGAGGGGTTTACCCCTCCCCCTACCCCCTCCCCCTGGACCTGGAGAGGTCCGTTCGCGGGTGGTCGGAGGGGTCTTTGTCGACTCCTGGGAGGGCTAAAAAACGACACCCCTGACGAGGATTCTGGCCCCGACGGGGGGGGAGAAAAAACCCGCCCCTCTTCTTTGAAGCCAAAATCATTGATTATACTACGGTGTTGGCCCCATTTTGGCCTTCTGAGGGGGCAGCGCTAATTAAAGCTCCCCTCTTCTTTCAAGCCACAATCATTGATTTTACTAAGGTTTTGGCCCCATGTTGGCCTTCTGAGGGGGCAGCGCTAATTAAAGCTCCCCTCTTTTTTGATCGATTTCCTCCAAGATGGCCCCAAGAAGCGCCCAGGAGGCGCCAAGAGGCCCCAAGATGGCCCCAAGAGGCCCCCAGGAGGCCCCCAAGAGGATCCCAAACGGCCCAAAGAGGCCCCCCCGAGGCACCCAAAACGCCAAAAAGCCAATCAGGACGACCCTCTACTCGCCTGGGCGTCGTTTCTGGACGGGCAGGAGGAGGGGCCCGAACGACTCACACCAGGACGAGGGGCCCGAACAACTCACACCACGAGAAGCCCGAACGACTCACACCAGGACGAAGAGCCCGAACGACTCACACCACGAAGAGCCCGAACGACTCACACCAGGAAGAAGGGCCCGAACGACTCACACCAGGACGAGAAGCCCGAACGACTCAAACCACGAGGAGCGTTTTCTCTCCCTCCTCCTCCGCCTCGTCCTTCTCCCGTTCCCACCACAAGGAGGATGTACTACAAGGAGGCGGGAGGAAGGAGGAACAGGGGAGATATGCGGGGGCAGGCGGACACACGCCTGAAAAACACGACTGTCGGCATGCTTCGCTAGAGTTGATGTTTTGAGATGGGCGGGTGGGGATACGCGAAGCGTGAAGAATTTGTATGAGCTTCACGGATCGAGGGCGGCTCGTTTGAACATTGTGGCTCTCGCTTTAGCGCCGCGCACATTCACTCATATAATATACAAGAAATTCTACTGGTTCCCAGGATCAACGTGCCAGAAATTGTAGTTTGGAAAGATTATGGACTAGGCGGGCGCAAAAGTTACGTAACTCGCGGCGTTGAGGTCCTAAGAATGGCGTTCTTGTACGAGTCGGGCCACTTGACGACGCTAGGAGTCAGGTTGATCCGTAGCGTTGGAATCCCGAGAACGATGTTTTGGCATGCTTCAGAAATTTTAAACGGTTGCTTTCCAACAAAACAACTCCTTCAGAGGAGATGAACCGCTGTAGGAGCCTATGAAGAGGGAGTTCGGGGGGAGGGTTGATTCCAAGATCGTTGATAACTCGTGGGTTTACAATGGTTCTCCTCCTCCTCCTATTCGTCGTCCTCCTCATCCTCCGCCTCCTCCTCCTCCTCCTCATCCTCCTCCCCCTCCTCCTCCTCCCACTCCCGCCCCTGCTACTTTTCCCTACTCATCCCCTCCCCATCTACCCCCCCTTCCCCCCCCCCTCTGCCCTCCCCCCCTTCCGCCCTGGCCCTCCCACTCCACCTTCCCTTTTGTATCCCCCTTCCCCCCTTCCCCGACCACCCCTCGCATTCCTCCCTTCCCCCTCCCATACTCTCTCCCCTCCGTAGCCATTTTGGTTCAAGCCATTTTGGCTCAAGGCCATATCGGGCCACCCCCGACTCAAGTGGCCTTGCCCGCCGCGCGCGAGTGAGACCCTGGAGACGCCCCCAGGACAAGGGTCTCCGCATTTCGCCTCCTTACACATTCTACACTGTGTATCGTTCGGCCTGGATTCAGCCCAGGGTACTTTCACCAGCAGTACTTGCTTTCCCTTGCAGTTGCAGCCATGGCGGGTGGCGGTGGTTCCTCGATCGTCGCTCCCTGCGGGGTATGCGGTTGCAAGAAGAACATGCCGTGGGACAAGTGGTGCAAGTCGTGCCACAACCCTCTGCCACCGCCTCTGGCTAAAGGTCGTCCTCGTGCTGGTGGGGATGGTCGGCTGCCTGATGGGGGTAAGCGCCGTCGCGGCGCCGATGGCGGTGGCAAAGGTGCTGGAAAGGGATATGGCCGTGCTGACGTTCCGCCCCCTCCTTCCAGCAATCAGCAGGAGTACCTCGAGGCGCTCACCAAGCACTTCAAGGGCGTCGGCGATGGCCTTCCTGGGGCCGACGCCATCCTCCAGGCTCTGGCTGCCTCGTCCACGGCGGTCAAGCAGGCAGAGTTGGATAAGCAGAACGCAGGGGTGCAAGCCTCTGCCGCTCAGAAGCAGCTGCTCTCGAAGGAGAAGGAGCTGCTGCAGATTACGGAATCTATTGAGTACCATCGTGAGCGGGGTGAGGAGCTGCGCACGAAGTCCACTCAGATCGGCACGGAGATCGAGCAGTTACGTGTGCGCTATCGTGAATTATCCGCCAAGGTTGCTCCTCCTGGGGGTGACCCTGCGGCGGAGGCTGACATCGCCAAGTTCAAGGACACGTTCCCGGCCATGGACGTCTTCCTGGGCCAGGCTGCGGACGCTGTCCAGAAGGAGAGCTCGGCGGATCCCAAGGCCAAGATGGAGGCCATGCGCAGCGCCTTGCAGTCTGACAGGGAGCACCTCACCAAGTCCGAGGAGGCCGTCAAGGCTCGTGGGTCGTCGACGAGATCGGCTTCTGCTCCTTCGGCCAGGCCTAACATTCGCTCGGGCGATGACCTCTACAACCTTTTGTGCGGGCCTACGGCCTCTGCTGAGGAGAACAAGCGCAGGTTGGAGATGGTGGAGCCCGTTGCTAGCAGGTTGCGTACCTAATATCACCATAGCCTATCGGGGGGGGGCTTCGTGTCCTCCCACCAGGCCGCTGGGAGCCCATATTTCGTCTTCTGGGTGCACCGCGTCTTCGCCAGGCACCTTGTCGACAGGCCCCTCTGCTACAGTCCCCACCCACCTCCCAGCGCATGCTGGTTGGCCCCCAGGGTTAAAGGGTGGGAGCGACTTCTTAGCGGAGGGGTCGGGGCCGTCTGCTGCACCTGGTCATTCACGGCGTTCTGGTTCATCGGTGAACTGCACTAACCAGCCCAGTGTAGTTCTTCCCTCGGTCTCCGAGCGTCCTGGCAATGAGTTCGGTTTCATTCTGGGGACTTTCAATTGTTCGGGATGGGGAACTGCTCGTAAGAGACTGGAACAAACCCGCGCTCACGTCGCGTTTATCCAGGAGCACAAGCTTCGCAGTTTTGAAGAAATCAATCAGGCCAGTGCTTGGGGGATCCGCCACGGTTGGAAGATTCGGTGGGAGCCTGGATGTTCTGGGGAGGAGGGTGGTGATTATGCAGGCGTCGCGGTAGCAGTTCGTGCAGTTTTTGGATTCCACCCACTTCTCGACGTCACTCAGGTCTCTCCTCACAAGTGCGCGGCAGGTGTCGTTCAGCGGCTGGGGCGGCCGCAGTTCTTAGTCGCCAGTATCTACTTGCACGATTGCGAGCATATGAGCGATGCCAACGTTTCTATCCTCTCTGATGCCATGTCGTTCCTGGTTCACTCGGGCTTGCCGTTCGTGTTGGGCGGGGATTTCAACATGGTCCCCGAAGTTCTTCTGGACAGCGGAATGCCTGAGCTTCTGCGAGGCTCACTGGCGTCGGCGCCTGGGGATCGAGGGTCTTCGACGGGCCCCAGTGGCACCAAGCACTACGACTACTTTCTGGTCTCTGGAGGCCTGAGTAAGTGTGTTAATGATGTTTCTCTGGTCGAGGAGGCTGCCACTTACCCTCATTTGCCTGTGTGTCTGGAGTTCCACAAGTCTCTTAGCACTCCACGGGCCCTCGGGTTTCGCAAGCCTCCGAAGATCCCCGTTGGCCCTGCCATGGGACCCGTGACGCAGCCGCCCGACTGGCCCCACACCCTGGAGCTTCTGGACTTTACTCTGGAAGGCGCTGTCTCTGGGAGGCTGCAGGAAGCTTTTTCTGGGCTGGACTCGGCTTACGAAATGTGGGCCAATCTCAGCGAGGTCGAACTTGTCAACTCGACGCAGTCGTCTATCCCAATGTTTGGCACTCGCGGTCGCAAGCCCAGGTGCGAGTGGTACGATCCGCTCGCTATCGACACCAGGGCCGCTCCGCCGTCAGCGCAGCAGCCGGTCAACTTCTTCATTGCGCAGCTGCGCGCTTTGATCGGGCACCTCGGCGCGGGTGACCCCGTCGGGCACCCGGCCGCGCAGTCGATCGTAGGCCAGATGCGACGCCCCCCTCAGTGCATCTTGGATCATCTGGGGCAGTGGTCTGTGGTTCACGATCAGGCTGTTTTATTCTTGGGACGTAGTGACGAGCTTTCCCTGGACGATTGGAGGTTATCTCTGACTAAATTGTTGGAAGACTTCGAGGAGTCCCTTTCGGAGGCCGCCGCTTTTACTCGGAAGGAATCCAGAGCTTCCTGGAGGCAGTGGATCTTGGATGGGCATCGAGAAAGGGGGCAAGAGGGCTCATCAGTACACGAGGGACCCCCATTCTTGGAAACCGACGACTACCCTGAGCTCCGATGGCGCCCTGGTTTCGGATCCACTCAGCCCCCTGAAAGCGGAAGCCCTCAAGTTCGCGGACCTCTGGGGCACTACTTATCAGGGGGCTCGGCCGCCTGACCGTTTCGCGCGCGAGGCTATCCTGGAGCCCTTGGAGTTTCTCAGTCCTCCAGTGCTTCGCGATCTCAGCCTCAGCTATTCCAGGTTTACGGCTGTCTCGGTCGACGGCTTTCACATATGGCACTTCGCGCAGCTTAGCGACGGCGCCCTCCTGGCCGTGGGGAAGATGTTCCAGCTCTGGGAGATGCTTTCGGCTTTTCCGACTCAGTTGAGGGTGGTTCCCCTGGCTATGCTGTCGAAGGCCTCTGGAGGCTTCAGGCCTATCGGCCTCTTCGTGGCTACTTACAGACTCTGGGGGCGTGCTCGCCGTCGCTTAGCTGAGGAGTGGGAGGCCGCGTGGCAGGGGCCTTTCTTCGCCCGTGGGCGATTCAAGTCTTCCTCGGATGTGGTTTGGAGGCAAGCTCTTAGATCTGAAGAGTCGGTTTCCAACAACGATGTGTCCGCTAGTGTCCCTTGGGGTATGTATAAGTTCTACGAACTATTTGATCTGGAGCTGCTGCTGGACCGATGCAGGCGCGTCGGTTTTTCTCCGCAGGTGGCCCGCTTGTGCGTGTTCGCCTACCAGTGTGCGCGGTTTATTTTGACGAATGGCAGCGTCAACGGACCTTGGTTAGCCATCAAGGGGGTCATCGCTGGGTGCTCGATCGCGACTACATTCGTTCGTATTTACCTTGTCCTGGAACTGGATAGGTTGACGCTGCCGCGCTCTGTCACCCAAGATGCGTACATCGACGTTTGCGCCCGGAATTGCACTGGCGGTGTCGAGCTAGCGGTTCGGGACCTTGCTGCCGCATCGCGAGCTCTGCACCGCATCCTCACGATTGATTGTAAGCGCTCGCTTTGGATCGATCGTACCACGGGGGTCACTGCTGACAGAGCTTGCCTCATCTCGTCCTCTCCTGCTGTTGCTCGTCGTCTTCGTGACATTCTGGGGGGACTAGCAGGGCCAGCCACTACAGGGGTAGCTAATCTCGGGGTCGACGACGCCCAGGGCAAGCCTCGAAGATCGTCTGGCCGTTGTGCTACTGCCATGAAGCGAGTCGCTATGTGCAACCGTCGCGCCAAGAGGCTGGCCAAGTTGAAGCCCGACCTTGGCAAGCGATGCAAGCAGATATTCACCGCTGGGCCGCTGCCTGGCATTGTATATGGCGCCGAAGTCCACGGGTGTAGCGACGGGGAGGTTCTTCGGATTCGTCGAGGGCTCGGTCGTGCGATGCAGCCGTCAGCAGGGGGTCGGTCTCTCACCGTGCTTATGATTGCTGAGGATGATCCCTCTTGGCTCGCCTCGGTAGCACCAGTGGTTCGATGGGGGAAGGAGGTATGGACCACGGCGAGCAAGATCACGTCTCCTTCGCTATCGGTTGCTGCCCTTCGCTCGGCATGGAGTGCCACTTTCTCCAAGGACATCACATGGCGCTCGCGTGGTGGACCCGTCGGTGCGATGAAGCTCTCTTTGTGCAGGATTGACTGGCTGCTGAAAGACCCCTTCACTCTGACCAATGACCTCCAGCAAGAGATCTCGCTGCCTGTCACATCACCTGCCTTGTTGAAGAAGCTCCTCAGGGAAGGAGTGCTTCGCTCTTTGGAGAGGCAGGCCAGTCTGGCCTTGGGGTCCTCTGATCGGTTGTGCTCCGACGTTATGGTTACGGCTTCTCGGTCAACTAAGTTCGATCAGATCCAGAGGGGCACTGTGAAAGCGGTTTTCCGTGGGGCTACTTGGACTCGTGATAAGGCCGTTAGCTTAGGATATCAGCGTTGGCCGAAGTGCGTTCTCTGTGGGGAGCCCGATTCTTTATTCCACAGGATTTGGGAGTGTAGCAAATGTTCTGAGCTCCGTGCCAGTATTGTGGACCCCTGGGTGTTAGAAGCCTCCAAGGACCCCAATGTGGACCTCCTTCTTTTCACCCGAGGCCTTTTCAGGCACCCAGGGGACTTGTACCCACCTCCGCTCTCGTCCACAGGAGTAGATATTCAATGGCACGACGACCCAGCTCGGCTGGGTGGCGGATTCGAGGGCCATGTATTTATGGACGGCTCTTGCTTTAAACATCCTGTGCGTGAATTGTCGAGAGCGGGGTGGGGGCTCTGCGTTTTTGAAAATTCGGATTCCGCGGCCCCTCTCTGTTCGGTTTCGGCCCCCGCCTGGAGCCCCACGCCCCAGACGAGTCAGGGAGGGGAATGCTCAGCCTTCGGGGGCTCCGTGTTTTTGACTGGGGGCCCCAGCCACTTCTACACGGACTGCTCGAATGTGCACAAGCAGTACCATGCTCCAGGTCATTTTAACCAGATCAGCTATCAACTCGTTCATAGCGGTATGATGATGCAGGCTCTGTCTCACGCTTCGTTGATTTCGAGTCTCACCAAGGTGAAGGCCCACCAGAGTTTCGAGTTGCATTTGCCTCCGCTGGAGGCCTTTTACCGCTCGGGCAACCACGGGGCCGACCAGGCGGCCAAGAGAGGCGCTCTCCAGCACCCTGCTGCTTCGCCCGAGCTTCAAGAGGCTGTGAGTCGTAGTGTATCGGTTGCCAGAGCGGTAGCTAAGCTGTCTGCTCACCTTCTGCCGCTCTGGCCTCGCCTTGACCTCAAGGGGGTGCAGCTTATCGTCCCGCCGCGTCCTGCCGCGGAGGCCCGTTCGGGCCACTCCAGGGTGCGGGTCGGGGACCTTTGGCAATGTACTCAGCGCCTCCGTGGGAGGCGCACTGCGGCGGTGCCGCCTCCAGGAGTCTGTTCCCATCACTCGCGTGTGCAAGTCGCTCAGTTGGCCTCGCTCGGCCATCGGTGCTGGGTGGTTGATTGTAGCGACGACTCCTTTGTCTGTTTTTGCCAGACGTGTAAGTACTACACTTCTGGTTTAAGGCTCGCCAAACTTGCGAGCCGCTGTAATGGCACTCCTGCCAACAAGGATGGCACTCCCAGGACACCAGATTCCTGGGCTCGCATGCTTCGCGGCCTTCATCCTAAGCGGTCACGGGTGACAATTTTGTCAAGCACGATGGCTGCGCTCTGTCCGTGCGTTGCGCCTGAGACTTCCTCACCACGCATGACCCTGGAGCTCAAAAATACAACACCTTCACGGATGGAGGGCGGGCCGTTGCCAAAATGTGGTTCTCGCCTTAGCGCCGCGCCTATTCCTTTTCACAATTTGCAAGAGCTTCACGGATGGAGGGCGGGTCGTTGTCAAAATGTGGTTCTCGCCGTAGCGCCGAGCCCATTCGTTTCAACAATTTGCAAGAGCTTCACGGATTGAGGGCGGGTCGCTGTCAAAATGCGGCTCTCGGACAACGTAAACCCGAGGGGTCGGAGGCCGCCCCCGAGAACCAGAAAACCTGGAGACCCTCGGCAGAGAGAGGCCCAAGAGGCCCAAGGGCCTGGAAGAGGGGCCCTCGTTCTGCTGAACCATCTCATGGACGCGAGGTCCTCCCGGCATCTCCACGGCGGGAGTCAGTCTCGGCGCCGCTCGCCGGCCCCCCTGTTGCTCCACCCCCCTCGCCTCAGTGTCTCGCGCGTCAGACAATTCTGGGGCGGGGGCTTCATGGCCGACACTGTCCCGCCAGAGCGGGCCAAGGAGCCATTCGGCTCCGAGACGGGCCCGGTGGCCTCAGACGCCTCGGAGACACCGGGAGGGGGCGGAGCGGCGTCAGCCTCGCTAGTCAGTGGAGGACTGGAGGGGGAAGCTCTAGAGATCACTTTGCCGACGCACTTCTGGAGGACGAAGATCGAGGACCCGGGTCTGAGGGGGCGGCCGAACCAGTTCGCCAGCCTCGGGCTGGTCGAACGCCTCCCTCGGCGGCGGCCCTTCGGAGGCCACGTCGATCGCCCCGACTCGGCGCCCGGGCGCTCGGACCTGTTCTCGAAGAGCGTCGAAACGGTGTCCAAAAGCTCAGCTCCGAGGGCCCTCGGCGCGTCGCCGGGCGCACCTGCTCTTCGGAACACGTAAAAGGGCGGGCTCTCATTGCAACCCAGATCGCACTGCCCGTCTGGCGGACTACCACTCTGGGGCCGGTCCAGCGATCACGTTGAAGAGAGTGAGAGCGGGTCGAGGCGGCCACCCTTCTCCAAAACATAGGCCCACTCTCCCCAAGCTTAAAATGCTTGTCCGAGTGCAGACGTCCTCGAGAGGCCTCTGAAAGCTGGGGCCGCGCGCCCAGGACGGAGATGGCCTTGCGAGCCTCCTCTCGGACGCGGCGATTCCGGCAAACTCTGCGGCGGCCGAGTCGGCGCCCGGACCGCTGCCCAAACGCGCCCTCGCATCCGATCAGAGCGGCGGCGCCATCGCTCAGCAGAGCTCTAGGAATACGCGGGTTGCACCCGAAAACTAAGTGCGCTGGGCTGAAGCCCCCCCCACGTGGAAGGCGCGGTTCTTCGCTGCGACGCAACGGCAGAGGATCTCTTCGGCCTCGGCGAGAGTAGAGAGGTCAAGAGCGAGGGCACATAAAATATTACAGCCGGGGAACAGTATAATATATTACCCACCTCCACATAAAACAAATCGACAGCGACGACACGATTAAACTGATACGTTCTCAGCTCGTGGGCGTGTCTCCTCCAGCGAGGCCGAGCGCGCGCCTCGCAGGCAGCACGTGCAAAATCTCGCTTGACCCGCTGGAGCACGTCATCTCGAGCACGGGCAACACGCAACGCGCGGAGAAAGTAAACTGATTCGGGTGCCCAGAGTTAACGTGAAGCTCGTGGATCTCACCCTGGAAAGCCTTTACAATATCGGGGGCTTCCTTCGAGACCTCGGAAACCGAAGCCCCCCTGGGACGGCGGCCCCGGGCATCCAGAGCGAGCGGGCCCTCGTCGGCAGACTCTTCTTCTCCCAGGGCGTCAGGGAACGAGGGGGGGGCCGCATCCGAATCCGCCGCTGAGACTGTCAGGTTCTCACCAAAATGGCGTTCCCAGCCAGCGTCCATCGCGCCCAGGGCCAAGGCGTCGATCAGCTCCCGCGGATGCCGTTCAGCTCGTCGAGCCCTGTGGCCCACCCTAAAATCACGCGTGGGCGGGTCTGGGTGCACTTCCCAACAGCATGGGCCAATAGAGAACCTTGCCAATCAAAGCCGGTGGTTTCCTGGAGCGACCATCGGGGGACACCGGGAGTCCAAGCTCGCACTGATCCGTTTTCTCGGCCCAGACCCGTGGAAGGTCCATGAGCTCTCGAATCGAATCGACCTCCAGGGAACTAGCCCGATCGGGCGTCTCGAACCAAAAATACCTCCCCCTCTCAACCTGACACATGGCTACCAGCTAGCATAAGTGCATGTGCTCGAGCCCCCGCTGTTTTTCCCGAAATCACCCAGTCGGGGCCCGTCATTTTCCGAAAGGGGCACTAGCGATGCTAAAAGCACGACAAACCGGGGACATGATGACCACCGGAGGTTGGTCTCTAGAGATCCGCTGCCAATCTACTGCGGCCTGCCGGCGCGCCGAGGCCCCCCCCGCCAAGATATCGGCGGCCTGGGAAACGCGAGAGCCCTTTTTGCCGAGCTCCTGAGAGACCCGAGGGGGCATAAAGACCTCCACGATGAGCGATCCTCCCCCCCCCCCTCCTCAGCCATCTGTATCTCCCCGATCCCAAGGCGACGGCCTGATCTGAGGCCTCGACCCCCAAGGACTCGAGCAGCGGCCTCGCACGGCCACCGAGGCACTGAAGGGCCCGCGAGATGTTCAGGTTCAGCTCCGGCCAGGGCGGCGGCCACGAAGCGGTCCTACTACGGTCCGAGCCCCAAACCTTCCGCGCTTTCCTTTCCTGCCGCTCCTTCTCCTCCTTCCCTGAGCCCTCCTTCCCCCCCCCCCCTCCTGCATTTCCTCTGCCTCCTCTTCGCCAGGCCCAAACCTAGGGTCGACCCGTAGCGTGACCTGAGAGGCAGGGGCGTCTTTTACGCAAGCACCTCGGGAATTGGCCAGGGTTCCGTCGATTTCCCCGCTCGCGGCGCCAGCCGAGAGTCGACTCGGAAAGCTTCTACCGTGGAGACTCTCGATTTCTATCCAACGGATCCCCGGGGGGAGAAGAGCTCGCGGAGCTTTGCCTCCACATTTCTCGATCCCGAGGGCCAGGTGAAAGGACGGGCGAGCACAGCCGCGGCCCACCTCGCTCAACCCTCTACGTTGCAAGAGGAATCGAGAAAGATCGGAACTGTCCAGCAGCCGCTTGTCGCAAGGGACCCAGATCCCACGGGCGCGGCCCCCCCCCGAAACCTTGGTCTTCTTTCCTGGGTCGAGCGCGATGGGCCCGAAGATTCCGCGAGAAAAGATCCGAGGGGGTGTGATCCGTCGAACCTGGCCTCCGCACTGCCTCCAGCGCGGACGGGAGCTCGGCGCCCTCCGAGACCGTCTGGGAGGTCCTCAGAAGCTCGAGGCTGCGGCATTCTGGCTCTGGAGCTGCAGCGTCATCAGTGCGATCCGCATCACGCCCGCAGGCGAGACGTTGGCGCGGGGCGTGTTCGCCCTGTCGTTGCGGCCCTGCGCGCGCCCCACCCACGAGCTGGCGGTTGCTGACATTCTGGAGCCCCGCCACCCCGGCCATATCCGAGAGAGCCTGCTGCATCTCAGGTCGTCATAGGGCGAGTCTCAGGGGGGGCGCTTCGAGGGCGGCTGACTCTCCAGCTTCGGCGGGGGGGGCCTTGCATGGGGCGTATCCCTCGGGCACGGGCGCCCGTGGATTGGCGGGCATCGGTGGCGCCCCAGCCGCTGAGACGACTGCTGAGGGCCCGCTCCCTGAGACCACCCTTCGAGCCGCGCTCGGACAGTTCGGCGCCCGTGGGCCCAGCGACGGCGGAGCAAAACTCCCACTGCGGTAGTCCTCGAGCATCTTCGCCGCGATCTCCTTCGCTTCCTGCCTGGAGACAGCCCCCGCATCCTTCTCGACCTTGCGACGCTGGGCCTCGAAGATCTCCTCCGTCGTCTTGCCCCTCAGGAAGAGTCGGAGCCCGCGCTGGCGACAGCGCTCGCACGCCGACGCAGGATTGGATCCGGCCTTGCGAGCCCAGGGGGGATAAGGGCACTGATCCGCGGGGAACGTCTCGGCGATCGGGAGACTCCGAACCCGCAACCTCGCGTTCATCGGCGCCGCGTCGATCGCCGTCAGCCGCAGGGAGAAACTGCGCCACATATACTCCGCATTCTGGACGAGGACCTGGCCCTCGGAGAAGCCGCTCTTCATCTCCGAAGTCATGGCCTCCGAATCCAACGCGCTGTCGAGAGCCTCCGGTAGCTCCCAGTCCGGAGAGTCCTCCGAGTCGCTCTCGCGAATCGCCCCCAGCGTCCGGGGCACCCTGGCGGCCCCCGGCGACTTCTTGACCTTCTTCTCGACATCCATTGGAAAGACAAGACCTCGCCCTCCTGGGCGGCTTGGCCGCTGGAGGCGCTCTGAGATCCGAACTGGCCGCTGACCCGCCGCCCCGCCCCAACCCCGGGGCGATGGGCCCCCGGGCCCCAGTCTGGGTAGTCGAAGCCAATCTGGCGCCAATCTGGCAGGCCCAATCTGGCAAACGGGGGCAATCTGGCGAGGGGGCCAACGCGAATCCAGTCTGGCGGATCACCCAAATCGTCCAGCTTGGCCAGGCCAGATTGGCCCTTGGGGCCCAATCCAATCTGACAGTCTGGCCTTCGACGACCCAGCCTGGGCCCCAGTTCCCCCCGAGGGCCGGGGCCCAAAATCCGGCGCGGGCCCGCCACCACCTACGCCCCGGCGGCCCCGGTCGAAGCAGCCGGCGGGCAGGTTCTCCCCGACGTGCTCGGGGGCGTGGAAGTGCTCCGGGGCGCAGTGGATCAGGGGGCTCCCCACGGGCTCGAAGGGGGCTGGACTTGATCATCATCACTCTTTTGTCGCAGACACCTTTCCTGCGGGGGCCGCGGACGACGACGAAGTAGGCAACGCGTTCTTCTCACGGACGTCCCAGAGCAAAAGAGCCCGTCTGATTGCAGGAGATGACTTGTCTCCCGAGGCAATGTTATAAGATTCACCCTATTTTGAGCACTCAGGTTGGATCCTTCCTCTAGATAGCATGCCTTCACCGTGTCTGGGAGACTCAGTCCGAAAGCTTCCGCCTGATCCACCTGGGCGTCTCAGCGAAGAACATAGTCAGTGATCGCTTCTCCCCAGCGTATGCCGTAATTACTCGAACAGGGCCTCGTTGTGTGCCTGTATCTCTCGATATCCTGGGCGCTCCCCGTTGAGCATGTCTAGATGGTCACTAGAACCACGCGCGCGCTTCGCGCGCGCTTAGGTTCTGTCGAGTCACAGACCCAGGAATCGCTGCGAGAAGAAATTGGTGACGCGAAGCGTCTTGGGGGCGTCCTTGGACGTCTGGGGTCTCCTGGGGCCTCTTGAGGGGCCTCCTGGGGGCCTCCTGGCGGCCTCTTGGGGCGGAAGGCTCGAGCTTGCGGTTCGTGGTCCCCCTCTGGGCCCCCTCTTGGGCCCGTCTTGGGGCCCTCTTGGGCCATCTTGGGCGCCTCTTGGGCCGTCTTGGGGCCCTCTTGGGCTGTCCTGGGGCCCTCTGGGAAACTTCTTGGGCCGTCTTGGGGCGGTCTTGGGCGCCTCTTGGGCCGTCCTGTAACGTCGGAAAGCCCAAAAGGCGACTTTGTTAAAAATGTACGTTTTACGAAGGGAATGGGCCAATTCTTGCGTCTAGGGGCCCTCTTGGGACGCATGTTGGAGGCTTCTTGGGGCCTCTTGGGGGCGTCCTTGGACGTCTGGGGTCTCCTGGGGCCTCTTGAGGGGCCTCCTGGGGGCCTCCTGGCGGCCTCTTGGGGCGGAAGGCTCGAGCTTGCGGTTCGTGGTCCCCCTCTGGGCCCCCTCTTGGGCCCGTCTTGGGGCCCTCTTGGGCCATCTTGGGCGCCTCTTGGGCCGTCTTGGGGCCCTCTTGGGCTGTCCTGGGGCCCTCTTGGAAGCTTCTTGGGCCGTCTTGGGGCGGTCTTGGGCGCCTCTTGGGCCGTCCTGTAACGTCGGAAAGCCCAAAAGACAACTTTGTTGAAAATGTACGTTTTACGAAGGGAATGGGCCAATTTTTGCGTCTAGGGGCCCTCTTGGGACGCATGTTGGAGGCTTCTTGGGGCCTCTTGGGGGCGTCCTTGGACGTCTGGAGGCCATCTTCAGCATCTCGGAGCCCTCTTGGAGGCCTCTTGGAAGTTTCTTGGGCCGTCTTGGGCGCTTCTTGGGCCGTCTTGTCTGACTGGGGAGGCCTCCGGCAAGCCCCGACGAGCCTCCGGGCCCCCCGGGGTGCACATTTGCGGTCGGGGTCCCGGCCCCGGGCCCCCGGACCCGGTGCGCCGTTATATGTATAAACATTTTCTCGACGCCCGTCCTGCAGTCCAGCGAGCTCCTCACCAATCGAAATTTCGTCCAAACGTCCACGGGGAGTCTCTAGAACTTCTATGGCCTGATACTCTGCGTGATATCCGGTGCGACTCGCCCAGACCCGTAGATTGCTTCTGTACAACTCCAGGCGCTCGAAGCCCAGCCACGCGGGAAGGGCTCCGAAGTCTCGGGAACGTTGTTGACTCCAGCGACTGTCCCCGGACAAATTCCTATAATCATTCCAGTCGCAGACGTCGTACCATTCCCAAGAGTTCCCTCCTTGTTCTCTCCAGACAGGGGCCCAGGCCCACCAGGCATCCTGGTTCCACAACGCGACGGCGGAGCCCCTTCGATACTGATCAAACTGCTCCGGCGTGGCGGTCCCCTCCTCCTCCTCCTGCTCTTGCTCCAGGTCCTCGGCGCTGGCGCCCGCTGTCCTCGTCTCCGGCTGCCTTCGGCCGTCGTCAGCTCCGCTTACCACTGTCACACACTAGGGATCTCGGAGTCCACGAAGGGCCAAGGGGCGAAGGAGCCTTTTCATACAGCACGGCAGCGGGCGAGTGCCCTAAACCCAGAGGGCTGCGGAAAGGCGAGCCGAACCCTACCCCTTCACTAAACTCGAAGCGGCACGGGAACCTGGAGTCCTGGGCGGGAGACGGGCCCTGGAAGGGCTGCCGAGGTTCCCAGATCCTGGAAGGTCCCCGGGGACCGAGGGCCACGGCCCAGGAAAACGAGCGGGGACAGCTCTCGCCTTAGCGCCGCGCACACTCGTCTTCAAAATCTGCAAAGAGTTTTACGGATTGTGGGGAGATGGTTTCCAAAATGTGGTTTTCGCCTTAGCGCCGCGCACATTCGTTTTAAAAAAGTGCAGAAGTTTCAAGGACTGAAGGCGGCTCCTTTTCAAAATGTGGTTCTCGCCCTAGCGCCGCGCGCATTCGTTTTAACAGAATTGCAAGAGCTTCACGGATTGAGGGCGGGTCGTTTTCAAAATGTGACTCTCGCCTTAGCGCCGCGCCAAGAGCTTCACGGATTCCTAGGATCAACGTGCCGGAAATGTCGCTCTAGAAAGATTATAGATTATGCGGGCGCAAAATTTATGGTAATTCGCGGCGTTGAAGTCCCAGGAACGGCACTCTGGCACGATTCGGGATCGTCAAGACGCAGCAGTCAGGTTGATACGTGGCGTTAAAATCCCGAGAACAATGTGTTGCCACGTTTCAGGATCTTCAAACTGTTGTCTTCCAGCGAGGCAGTTCCCTCAATGGACATGAGCCGTTGTAAGGGCCTATGAAAAGAGAGCTTGGAGGGAGGGTGAATTCCAACATCGCTGATGACTCTCAGGTTTCCACGGGTCCTCTTCCACTTCCTCATCCGCGAAATCGCAGGCCTCCCCCTTCCCTTCTCCCTCCTCCTTCCTCCCCCTCCCACCTCCACCTCCTCCTCCTCCTCCTCCTCCTCCTGCTCCTCCTCCTCCTCCTCCCCCACATCCTCCTCTTCCTCCTCCTCTTCTTTCTCCTTGTCCTCCTCCTCCTGCTCCTGCTCCTGCTCCTCCTCATCATCCTCCTCCTGTTCCTCCTCCTCCTCCTCGTTTTCCCCCTCGTCCTTCTCCTCCTCATCCCCCTCCTCCTTTTCTCCTCCTCCCCCTCCTCCCCCTCCTCCTCCTCCCCCTCCTCCTCCTCCTCATATTTTGTGTCTTGATTTTTTTGTAACAATAATATGCGTAATTGATGATATTACAAATAATTTCATTATTCCCCGGATTACCTTTCCTATTGTGATAATCCGATTTTTATTACTCATGATAATGATATGTCTCGTGTGCTTTACATGATTAATAGCATGATAGTTCGTAGCATTCGTATTAATAGAATTGTTGGAAATGGTCTTAATATCTTAGCAGTTTTGCTGTAGCCGTACTAGTAGCAGTAGCAGTAGTAGCAGTAGTAGTGGTAGTAGTAGTCGAAACACAGTAGTAGTAGTAGTAGTAGAAGAAGAAGAAGAAGAAGTAATAATAATGGGAGTAGCTACAATGGTCGTAGTAGAAGTAGCGGTGATAGTAGCAGTCGTCGTCGTAGTACTAGTAGTAGTAGTAGTTCTAGTAGTGGTGGTAGTAGTAGTAGTAGTCCTACTAGTAGTAGTAGTAGTAGTGGTAGTAGTAGTAGTGGTAGTAGTAGTAGTAGTAGTAGTAGTCGTAGTAGTAGTAGTAGTAGTAGTAGTAGTAGTAGTAGTAGTAGTAGTAGTAGTAGTATCAGTAATAGTAGTTAGTCGTCGTCGTCGCCCTCGCATTATTCATATTACGATTCGACATATTATTCTCTTCATTCGCAGAATTACCCATGTTATCAATAATATGATTATTGGTACGAATTTAAACTATCATCATTCGTCGCTTTACTCTTCGTAGTATTCTTGTGATTATTATTGTTATTGCTCCTCCTCCTTTTCCCCCTTGTCCTACTCATCCTTTTCCTCCTCGTCTTCCTCCTCCTCGTTTTCCTCTTCCTGCTCTTTTTCTTCCTTTTCCTCATCCTCCTCCCTCTCCTCCTCTGGTTCCTCCTCCTATCCTCCCCTTCTTGGGGCACAACGGCTCCCAAGCTTTTGTCCCACTGCGTGTTCCACCACATGGCTGGTCAGGGCAAATTGCCTGGGCATCGTTTCTGGATGCGCTGGTGAAGTCACGCGAAGCATATACGATAACTCGTCCCTGTCGCACCACCGAAAGTGTCCATGGGCTGGGCGTTTCGCCTGAAACTTCGTCGCCAAATTATGCCCGTGAAAATTGAAATTTGCAGCAGCTTTACGGATGAAGCCCAGCTGTTTTCAAAATGTGGTTCTCGCCTTAACGCCGCGGACACTCGTTTCAAAAAACGAACAGTCTCAACGATGGAGGCCGGCTCGTTTACAAAATGTGGTTCTCGCCTGAGCGCCGCGGACACTCGAACTATAACTTGCGACATATCCAAGGATGATGGCAAGCTCTTGATCAACATGCGGTTCTCGATCTAGCGCCGCGCACAACCAGATTATCCAACCCTCACCATCATGTGCAACATTCGATTCGGTGCACATCCGTCCGACCAGGTGTTCACCATCGAAACAAATAAAAACTCAAATCCACAACACCCACGTCCGTAGGCTCAGCCCTCATCGTGATATGCACCATATATTTTCCAGCGCACATCCACCCGACCCAACCCCAACCATCCTCTGCCAAAAAAACGTTCGGCGCACACTCATATGACCCAATCCACAACATCCTATGTATACGATACGGTGCACATCCACCCGACACAAACCGCACAAACCTACACAGAAAAGTAAAGTTCAATGCGCATCCATCCGACACAACCCTCACCATCCGATGTAAAGCCGTTACTCGGTGCGCACATGCTGATCTTCAACATCGGCCTACCCTCTGGCCCCGAAGAGGACTCCTGGGCACAAGGGGCAGACAAGTCAACACATCGAAAGCAAATACCAAATAAATCGATACGTTCTGGGCACGCCTCGCTGGCTCCAATTTTGGACCCAAGCGCTTCCCAGGCTGCCCCAGGCGCTCTAACACGCTCCTGTGCAATGCCAGACGACGCAATCCCTCCACAAGCGCTGCCAGGCTCGCCGTCGCCACCAGCAGCAACATAATCCACATCCTCATCTTCATCGTCCTCGTCGGAATTCAGATCCCGATGGCGCGTGGAGCACTAACGAATCTCACCGTGGGACTCTAGCTTTGCTGGCGCCGCACACATCTTTTTACACAACCAATAGAGAGCGGTTCGTTTTCAAAAGGGTGCTATCTCGCCCTGGCTCCGTGCACACTCGGCTTCCACAGTGTCCTTAACTGCGAAGAGTGGATGGCGAGTCCTTCCCAAGGCGGTTGGGGCATTGGACAAGGAACCCTTGGATAAGGAATAAAGGGTCTGGAAGCTGGTGTAACTGCAATCGTGAATCGGCCATGGATAACACCGCTATCCTCATCAGATGAGGAATCCTGGAGGGCATGCAGCCTCCTGGGCACATTCCTCAGCGAACGCCCCCACCGTGTTGGGGTCTCGCTTTGGCCTCGCGCACATTCGAATACAAAGTCCACCATCTACACTCACTTGACCTTTCCTCGACCTCAACGACCTGGCGTTCCAGATTGTGCGACAGCTAACACGGATGGCAGGCGGCTCCTCCTTCGAAACGGGGCTCTCGCGTTGGAATTCCGCGAAGCATACGTCCACGACCTCTGACGTCCTGCAACGCTCAGACCAGGGATGGAGGGCATGTGCTTCTCAAGATGGGGCTACCCTGGGCGCCCTTCAGGTGGAGGGATGATGCCTTAAAACAGGCGCCCTGGAGGAGGAGGAGGAGGGGGAGGAGGAGGAGGAGGAGGAGGAGGAGGAGGGTAAGGGGGGGCTTCCGCAGTGGAAAGGGATACTTGCATGGACGTCTGAGGAGGGGACCTGCGACGGGAGGGTCACTTCAGCATCGGCTAAGACATCTTGGGTTCGTGTTGGTCCTTCGTCTTTTCTTCTTCCCCCTCCCCCAGTCATCCTCATCCCCCTCCTCCACCTTTGGGCCTGGCCCTGGCCCACTCGCGCTGCAAACACCATCCAAGCATTAGGGTATGATTCGAGACCTGGACCGTCGAGTCATTGATCACAACGGAAAGGGACGGGAGGGACGGAGCGGAGCGTCCGACGTGGCGCGAGCGCACCTGGATCGTCCCTGCTCCTCTCCCTCTCCTGCCCATTCTTCTCCCCTCTCCCTCCTCCCCTCGCTGGGCGGGGGCTCCTCCCCACCCTCCCGATCCCCCGCGCCCCTCGCCGCCCTCCCAGCCCCCCCGAACCCCTCCCGGTCCTCACCTGCAGGTGGGAGGCAGGCTCCGACCAGCCACAACTGGGGGAGCTGTGGTCCTTACCCCCCCCCAGGAGAGCCCATCGCATCGACGATCTCTCGAGAGGGGTGTCGAAATCGAGGGGTCCCCCAGGGGGGTAAGGACCGCAGCTCCCCCAGTCGTGGCTGGCCTGCGGCTCCTCCAGGATGTAGAGCCACTCGAAGACGCAGCGGTCCACCTGGGGCGCTGGCCGCGCGGCTCCAGAGAAGCGTCCAAGGGGCTGCCGGAGACAGAGAGCGCATCGGGGCGACCCCCCCCTTGGCCCGACGCGCGCTCGCTTATGGAGGAGACAGGGAGGTATCCCTCCTGCCTTCGCCTCGACATTCCTCCGCCCCCCCCACCCCCGCCCCCTCCCTCCTCCGTCCCGTCCTCCCTCCCCCCTCCAATTCTCTCCGTCGCTCCTTTCTCCCTCCTCCCTTCTCCTTCCATCCCTCCAGCCCAGCCTCCTCTTTCCTCGCGCCCCCCCCCTCTCCTCCCTTCGTCCTCCTACGTCTGCGCCCTGAACCGATGAAAAATCCTCCTCCCTTCCCACCTCCTCCCTCCCCTGCCCTCCATTCTCCTTCTGCTGCTCCCTCCCTCAGGGCCAGTCTTGGCTAAACTGCGCCGTATGCCATGCGCCAAGAGAGAGTGAGAGAGAGAGGGAGGGAGGTGTCCCTCCGATGGACTCGGGTGGACTGGCATGCGAGGCCCCCCTGAGATTCTGACACCCCACCCCTCCCACGCATCACATCCCTTTCCTGCACACAGGTCGGAATCAGTGCAGAGCCGTGAAGAGGGTACTGGATGACCTTGACCCCAGCATGACACTTATCGTGTGATGCGCAATGACAAAAGGAGGGCTTCCTACAATGGAGGAAAAAGAACGTGGCGGATGATCACAAAAATGAGCAGGAGAAGAGGAGTAAGCTAAGGAAGCAGGAAAGGGAGGATGATCAGTAGCAGGAGCAGGATGAGTAGGAGCATGAGGAGCAGGAGGATCAGCGAAGGCGGAGGAGACGAAAGAAGGGGGGCAGCGACGACGCAGGGATTCGATCCAGAAATGTGGCACGCGCTGGGGCGAGAGCGTCATTCTGAACGACAGGAGGAAGGCACCGATCCGAAGATGTTGCCAACGCTGCAGCGAAAGCACCATATTGAAGGATCGAGATTCCGATCGAACAAGCCATAGAAAGGCAAATTAATGAAATCCTGCGTAAACGTTTCATACACGAGAGAGGCTGGTAACGCTGACAAAAGTACAGGAATCCAGAATACGAATGATACTAATAATGGTGATGTTAATAATAATAATGAATAATAACAATAATAATAATAATAATAACAACAGCAACAATAATAATAATAAATAATAATAATAAGAATAAGAATAAGAATAATAAGAATAATAATAATAATGATGATGAAGCGAACTAAACTGTGATAATAGAAAATTCGAAAAATATGCATAACAAATAAGAATGACAGGACTAATCATAATAGTACTCGTGCCGTCTAATTGTGGAGGGGATGGGGTGGGGGAAGGGGAGGAGAGAGGAGGGGGAGAGAAGAGGCAGGAGTGAGAAGGGATGAAGGGATGAAGGCAAGGGGAAAGGGGGAGGGGAGGGCGAGAAAATGGGGCAGGCGGAAGAGGAGGAGGAGCAGTAAGACACGGGGCAGGGGGATCAGGCGCAGGAACAAGAGGAGCAGCGGCAGGAGCAGCAGACGCTCGCTGTTGATCAACAATGACCTCGATGAGGTGCAAAGGATGCGGAGCAAGAGGGGACGAGGCGCAGGAGGCCAGGTGCAAGAGAAAACGAAACCCTTCCATCCAGGAGCGAACAGACCGCCTGGCCCGCAGAGAAGCCGGCGCCCCCCCTCATCCATTCCCTTTCTCATGAAAAACTCCTCCTCCTCCTCCCTCCTCCTCCTCCTCCCTCCCTCCCTCCCTCCTCCTCCTCCTCCTCCCTCCCTCCCTCCTCCTCCTCCTCATCCTCCTCCTCGTCTTCATATGTCCCTTGTCCTTATGAATAACTCCTCCCCGTCGCACCCCGAGGCGTCGCGGCGTGTCCGTAGGACGGGCCGGGCGTTTCGTCTGAGACTTCCTTCCTCACCACGTATGATCTGTAAGCTGAAAAGTCGCGAGTGTTACACGGATGGTGGGCGGGCGGTTTTCAAAAAGTGGCTCTCTGGACTTAGCGCCGCGCACATTCGTCTGAAAGGTGTGCAAGAGCTTCACGGATGGAAGGCGGGTGGTTCTCAAAATGTGGCTCTCGCTGAAGCACCGCGCGCACTCCTCTCAAATGTGCGCAAGCGTTTCACGGATGGAAGGCGGCTTATTTTCAAAACGTGGTTCTCGCCGAAGCACCACGCACACTCGTCTTAAACATGCAGGAGCGTCACAGGTGGAGGGCGGGTCCTTTTCAAGATGTGGCTCTCGCATTTGCGCCGCGCTCATTCGCCTTAAACATAGACACAACGGTTTCACGGATGGAGGGCGGTTCCTTTCAAAATGTTGCTCTCGCCGTAGCGCCGCGCACATTCGAATTCCGAGTTTCAAGGGTTATCATGGTTAACGTCCCAGAAGCGGTGTTCTGGCACGATGTCGGACTGTCAGGGCACGACAGTTACATTGATTCACGGTGTTTGAAGTCCAGGGAACGAAGCTCTGGCACGATTCAGGATCGTCAAGACGCAACAGTAGCAGTGATTGGCGGCGTTGAAGTCCCAGGCATGGTGTTCTGGCACAGTTCGCAATGTTCAACGGTTGTCTTCCAACTGGGAACCTCCCTCAGTGAAAATGAGCACGTGTAGAGACCTATGACAAGGGAACTTGGAGGGAAGGGTTATTGCAATATCGTTGATGAGTTCTGGGTTTACACTGGTCTTTGGTCCTCCTCCTCCTCCTCCTCCTGCTCCTCCTGCTGCTCATGCTCCTCCTGAGCGCCGCGCACATTAATCTCAAAAGCTTGCAGTCATGTTGTTAAGGATGCAGGGCGATTCCTTTCAAAACGTGGCTCTCGCGTTAGCGCTGCGCACATTCGCCTCAAAAGTGTGCAGCAGTTTCTAGGGTCATACGGCTGAAATACCAAGAACGGTGCTATGGCAATATTTTAGGATTGCCAGGACACAACAGTCACGCTGATCTGCGGCATTGAAGTCCCTGGAATGGCGCTTTGGCACGATCGAGGACTCGCAGACGGTTGTCTTCTGATGGGCAACTTCCCGCAATGCGGAGAAATTCTGGTAGGGACCCGTGTAGAGGGAACTCGCAACATCGTTGATGCGTCTGCCCTCCTTCTCATCCTCCTCCTCGTCCTCCTCGTCGTCGTCGCCTACCCTGACTCCAGATCCGCCCTACTTTGGCTTTTTTTCAAACTTAAAAGTGCTTCGGAAATCCACCTATAAAAAGCCGAAAAAGTAGGGCGGACATTTCTGCACCCAGCATAAAGTAGAGCGGAAATCCACAAGAGTAGGGCGGAAACAGCAACAGAAAAGTAGGGCGGAAATTGGCATCAGCGGGGCTGGCAAAGTACGGCGGAAATTCCAAGCCCTACTTACGAATTCCCCCAAAGTAGGGCGGATCCGGAGTCAGGGTAGGCTATTATCCCACTGCTTGCCCTGGCCGGCACGGGAGGGCGACGGACGTCGTTGAACGTCATCTTGGCGGACTCGAAGTGGGCCTGAGCCTCGCCGCGGGCGGGGCCCTCCCCCCCCTTCCCCTCCCCACCTCCCCTGGCCTGCTCCGTTCCTCTCGGGGGCGGAAAAGAGGGGGGTGATGACTAGGGGGGGGGGATATCATTTGGAGGCCTGGAAATAAGCACCAACACGAAGACAGGGGGCTGCCTCCACAGGGGAGAGATGATCCTAGATGTCGGTGTTGGTGGTAATATTTCGGTCACCTTGAAGCCAGAATATTACCACCATGACCGAGATCGGGATCTTCTTTCCTCGGTGGAGGAGCACCGCCGATATTGGTGTTGGTGTCAACCTCTAGGCCTGCGAATCATGGCGTGGGCCATGAGATTTCCCCAGATTTCGTGGCGCCTCTTCTTATTTCATTCCGTCCCTGGCCCCCCCGCTGGGCCGCGCACATGCCGCCGGTCATGATTTGCACCCCCCTCTCTTGGACACCCCCCTCTTGGCCGCTCCCGATCCTCGGGGGAGGGGCCGTGGACCCACCGGGAAACACAAGAGAAAGCCAAGAAGATGAGATTACAAACTCCCGAGAGAACCTCCGAAAGAAACCCGCATGGGGGGGGGGTCCTGGGGGCATCGGGGAACTGCCACACCCTACTGCTGCGCAGACAGCAACTCGGCAAGGCACGCGCCGCTGGGGGACGGGAAGGGTGTCCCCAAAGATGCCGGCCGGACTGAAGGCCGCGGACTTCGAGCAGCTCAGGGCCGAGATGCGTGCACGGCAAGTACAGCTTCGAGGTCCCTGTCGTGGACATACTGTTGGGCGCCTTGAACCCCTTCATCAAGACCGTGGGTCCAGAGCCTGATGTACCGGATAATCCCGCTGAAGAAGAACCTTCTTAACATCCTGTTGCAGAGAGGGAGAACCCCTTCGATGAGGATGACTCGGAGTTGCTGGAATGTGCTGCTGATGATCCGCATGATGGCGACCATCGGCCTCAAGCAGGACATGAATCCACAAGTGCATGATGAACCTCCGCCTGCCACCTCGCGCGACGACGGGGACGTGATGGAGTTCGGAGCTGAAGTTCGCCGTCCTGGGGGAGTACAAGAGCGATGCGGAGCGCCACTGAAACCTCGAGTTCGGCAAGCTGGAGGTGAACGAGAAGTGGAAGGAGTGCGAGCACACCGCCACGCAACTCTTGAAGGCCGATGGACACCTCAAGGCGCGGGGCCAGGAGCACACCGGCCTAAAGCAGGAGGTGATCGAGATGAAGACCGCAAGGAATCGGCTGGAAGAGAGCCTGAAGTACACGCACCTGTACCTCAACATCGTCAGGCGGGATCTGCACGGGGAGAGGGAGCAGTGCGAGCACATGGCCACGCAGCTCTTGGAGGCCGATGGACTCCTCAAGGTGCTGGAGCCGACGCATGCAAGCCTGAAACAGGAGGTGATCGTGCCGAAGACCAAAAATAGTATGAATGGGATAAAGTGTTGCAAGCGCGCCTGGACCTCGACAGCGTGAAGCTGGAGCTGAACGGGGAGAGTGAAGAGTGCGAGCAGCAGCTCAAGAACCTCGAGATCGTGAAGCTGGAGCTGAACGAAACGAGGAATGAGTACGAGCGGAAGTGCAACGAGCTCGTGGAGGCAAAGGAACACCATGCCGCGCTGGGCTTGGAGAATGCCCAAATTGATTTCGTCTTCGATGGGCTTCACGTCGTGCACTCGGTTTACAGCGTGAAGGGTGTGGAGGCAGAGGTGGCGCTGAACGAGAAGGAGACGGAGTGCGGCAGGTTGCACGACATGTACCTGGAGGGCCTCGGCACCCGCCCGTCCTGCAGGCGACCTCGAAGAAGGTCTCCCTCGGCGGTGGACAAACCTCCCTTTAGTAAACCTCCCCTTAACGAAGACGACCCAGGGCCGAAACCGACGGACCTGGACCCGCAAGAATGGCGGCCGCGACGCCCTCTCGCGAACCTAAAACGGCCAGTTCCTTAATCGACGTGTCAGGGGTTATGAGGTCTGTCCACCTCCGACTCCCCGCCCCTCGGCGGCCGAGGCGTGCGGAGGCTGCCAAGCGTCCCTCCTCCCTGAGAGCCGCGCCGAGCGCCCGCCGCGCCGCGCCGTGCCCGAAGCCGCCAGAGAGGCGGCAGCACGGTATGCCCGTTGGGGTCACGCCGTTCCCCGCCTGGCCCTCCTGGACCTCCCTCCTCCCTCCTCCCTCCTCCCTCCTCCCTCCCCTCCTCCCTCATCCTCCTCCTCCTCCTCCTCCTCCTCCTGCTCCTGCTCCTCCTCCTCCTCCTCCTCCTCCTCCTCCTCCTCCTCCTCCTCCTCCTCCTCCTCCCCTCTTGGCCCTCCTGGACCTTTGGGTCCAGTCTTGGGGGGGGAGGGGGGGCGGGGGCTGGGCTGAACCCCGCGGCCTGCCCATGCTGGCTTGTGACATCTGGTCCGCACGAGGTGTCCGAAGTATCCCGTCCAAGCCCCGCCCTCACCCCTCCTCCATCGGGGATGGACAGACCCCCCTTTAGTACAACGTGGTTTAGTGAAAACGACCTGAGGCCCAAACTTGGCGGGCGAGAAGCCTGGAAAATAACGGCCGCGGCGCCCTTTCGAGAACCGAAAACGGACAATTCACTAATCGACGTGTCACTGTTGGGGGTTATGTCCAGCCCCGACTCCACTCCCAAGCCGCTGTCCCGCGTTCGTCCCATCCCCCACCGCTCACACTTTCCCACCAGATCCTTCCAGTGAACACATCCAGGCACCGATTTATGGATGGCTCTTCAGGGCGCACTTTTCAGTGAAGGTGGAGAGCGAAATGGGCAATCGGCCCATCGGCCAAAAGGGTATGCGTTAGACAAGCTCCAGTCGGAAAGTGCCAGAGAGGGGCATGGAGGGGACGACAATAGCGGGAACTTCGGGCGGAATGGGCATAAGGGAAGAAGGGGGCGGCGAAGGAATGGGCGAAGACTGTCACGTGAAGAAACAATGGAAACAGGACGCTCTCCCTCCTCTCCCCTCCTTCCTCCCTCGCCCTCCCCCGATTATGTCCCTCTCTCCCCTCTTGCCGCCCTCGCTATCTCCCCATTCTGTCCGGGGGGGGGAGCTAGGCTAGGAGAGATGGCAGGAGGCATGGGAGAGAGGGCAGGAGAGGGGAGACTGACGAGTGGACAGGAGGAGAAGCGGCGCGGAAGCAAGAAGGGGGGAGGGAGGGGCGATGCCTGCAGAAGCTTCTTGTCGTGGGCGGGCGGGTTCCTCTTGACCTGCTCCTGTCGCGTCCCGCGCCACTCTTCCCGAGAGACATCGGCATGCCTCCAGAAAGTACCCTCCTAGTCATCACATGCCGAATCACCATCACTTTCGCTACCATCCTCCTCGTGGCCACCCACCCCTCCATCCCCTCACAACCAACACCTCATCGCCACCGCGACCATCATCAGCAGCAGCAGCATTGGTAGCAGCACTAGCATCATCATAAAAAGAAGAAGGCTAAGAAACTCAACATTCATAACAATAATAGGAAGAAGACTCATCATCGCTCTCCTCCTCCGTCACCTCCTCCAGTCTTCATCTTCGTGATTATCAGCAGCAGCAGCATCATCTGCCTCCCCCTCCTCATTATCCGCCCCCTCCTCCTCACCCTATCACCACGATCGGCAGCAACAGCGCACCATCATCATCATAGCATCATCATCAGCAGCATCGTCAGCAGCATAAGCATCATCATCATCAGCATCATCAGCGTCATCATCATCATCATCATCATCATCATCATCATCATCATCATCATCATCATCATCATCATCATCATCATCATCATCATTCTCATCATCACCATCATTATCATCATCACCATCATCATGAGCATCAGCATCATCGTCAGCGTCATCGTCATTATTGTCATCATCAGCATCAGCATCATCATCGTCAGCACCATCATCATCAACATCATCATCAACATCATCATCATCATCATCCTCATCATCAGCATCACCATCATCATCAACAACATTAGCATCATCATCAGCATCAGCATCAGCATCATCATCATCATCAGCAGCAGCATCTGCATCAGCATCGTCATCATTATCATCATCATCATCATCATCATCATCATCATCATCATCATCACCATCATCATCGTCGTCATCATCATCACCATCGTCAGCATCAGCATCATCATCGTCATCGTCAACATCACAATCATCATCGTCATCATCATCAGCAGACGTCAGCATCATCATCATCATCATCATCATCATCATCATCATCATCAACAGTCATCTGCATCATTCACATCATCATCAGCAGCATTATTACCATCACCACCACCATCACCAGCATATTCATCATCAGTATCCCCGTCATCCCCAGCATCCTCACCATCGGCCTCTCCAGAAAACCGGGGGGGTCACTACCAGTTCGACCCCGCCCCCTCCAGAAAACAGAGGGGGGTCACTGCCGGTTCGAACCCCCCCCCCCCCACGCTCACCGCCGGCAAAACTCCCGGGTCCCCACCACCGTCCGCACCACATCCCCCACTGCTGTCCCCGGCACCGCTGTCCTCACCACCACTGTGTAGCAGGTCAGCTGATTTTATCGAACAGGTTTTGTTTAAGGGATCTTAGCATGTGTCTGACCGTATCGACACGTTGGCTCAAGGGAAAAGTACTTACTGCCACTGCTGCTGCCACAGTTGGTAGCGGAGCCTGGTGAGGCTCGGGCGCCATGGGTGGCGACGGGCGGCCCTGATCGGCCCGGCCCAGTCGCTGCTGGAGAGCCCCGGGCCACTCCAGGCTCGCGCCGGCAGGCGGCGCGGGACGCGGGAGTATGCCCGACGACGGAGACGACGATGACAAGAAGGAACAGGACGCGGTCTACACGGATCTGTCAGGAGCAGCATCTGGTGGACCGCCGGCAGTGACCCTCTCGGCTCAGCAGCTGAAGGACCTGGTGGCTGGCGTAGTCAGGGAGACTATGAGCGCGGCGCCGACGGCGACGGCTGCGAGTACGGGCGCAGCAGCGGCGGCGGCAGCGGCAGGCGGTCCCGAGGGTCGCCATGAGCCCGAGTGGAACCCCTGGCGAGGCCAGGCAAGGAGCAGTTCGGCAGCAGCAGCAGCAGGCTGGACGGCCAGGGGCCCCGACGACTGGAACGACAAGTGGAAGGACTACCAGAAGGACGACGACGGCGACGACAAGAAGAAGGACTACCAGGCGGACGCCTGGAAGAACGACGGCTGGCACGACAGAGGCTCGTGGCAGTCATGGAGAGAATCGACGTCGAGCTGGTACGGCAAAGGCGACTACAGCGACCCACCCCAGTGGCCAGGGTGGAGTCACTATCGACCTTGGCGCAAGGCGCTGAGACGGTGGAATACCAACACTGACGTGCCGACGTGGCGTCGATGTGAGAAGTTCCTGCGCCTTTTTGACTGGACAATGCAGGCGCACTTCGACAACATTCCGGAGAAGGTCCTCACCAGCGACGACTGGCTAGAGGCGGTCCTCAAGAAGATGGACCTCATGATCGGCGAGCGCGAGGGCGACGACGTGCGACGTACTGGGAGGAAGGCCCTCTACGAGGCCTCGAGAGAGCAGAAGGAGTCCCTCACCCAGTACGTGGCGAGAAGAGAGTCCCAGTTCCTCGAAGCTGAAGCTCATGACCTGACACTCTCCTCCAAGATCAAAGGTTTTCTCTTGGAAGAGGGGTCCGGTCTTACAGCGCAGGGAATGCAAAATCTTCGGACGCTCACCCTTGGACGTTTGGATTTCGAGAGCGTGAGCTGGGCACTCAGACAAATGGACGCTTCTAGCTCCGAGCGGATGCTTCCCGGCAGTAGTAGGACGAACTCTTTGCTGGCGGCCGCCCAGGCCGAAGAGCCGGGCGACGCCCCAGGCACTCTCCCTCTCTCCTCCTACCCGGTGGGTCAGTCGGAGGTCGGTGACCATTCGGACCAAGACGACGGGGAGGACCTCGGCGATGAGGACGAGGACTACTACGACGATGGCGAGGAGGAGGCAGCCATTCTGGCAGAGCTCGAGGACCTCGACCTCGAAGAGGACCAGGTGCCGGAGGCGCTGGCGATGTTCGACAAGAGGCCGAACACCAGGACGTGGAAGCAAAACAAGGACCTGAAGCGTGCTGCGAAGAACGACCGGGGCTACTTCGGCCGACCCAGGTCGGGCGGGGCCCCGCCACCGCCTCGCCCTCCTCGAGGAGACGCCCGTGGCGGGCGCGGCCGAGGAGGCCGCGACAGGACTGGCGCGCGGGGCAGCGGCGGTGGCAGGCGCCCCAAGCTGACCCCCGAGCAGCTCATGAAAGTGACGAGATGCGGCATATGCAAGCAAAAGGGGCACTAGCATCGTGAATGTCCAGAGAAGGACAACCCCAAGTTCAAGCAGCAGGGCCAGCAGAGGCGCCTGGCAGCCTACACCTTCATCGGTTGCGACCTGAGCGAGCCGATCACCTCGGACATGCTCAACGGCTGGAAGATCGTGAACCAGGAGATCCAGAATGACGATGACGCAACGCTGGTGTACCTGTCCGGCAGCGCGGCCACCCAGGCCCTGGTGGACCCAGGCGCCGGTGGCGATCTCGTCGGCCTCACCTCTCTCAACCGCGAGTCGAAGGCTCTTGCGGCCGTCGGCCTCTGCTTCGAGGCGATCCCGAGGCAGGCCCAGAGGCCTCGGGCGGCGCACGGAGTGGGAGGTGCAGCACAGGTTCTAGGCACGATTCTGTTTCCGCTCTGTCTAGGCGCTTCTCTTGGCATAGTGGAAACCACGGTGCTGGCAGACGACGTTCCACATATTTTGAGCGTCAACCTTCTCGAGTTTCTCGAGTGCGTGATCGATTTGCCCGAGAATTCGATGTCCTCAGGCTTCCTTGGGACAGTGATCCCGCTCACCAGGCTCGGATCAGGTCACAGAATGGCCGAGGTGGTGCGGCCTCTCCCGATGCCTCTGGAGATACCCGAGAGAGCTCTGAATAAGTACCCGTTCTTGAGCAAGAATTCGTTTACCTTAGGCGACCGGTCGCCTCCTGAGATGCTGGCTTCAGGAGAAGTGCGTTACTACATCCTCCTCTGCCTCTTCCTCATCACTGTCGTGACAGGTCTCGTGAGGGCCGTGAGGGGGCAGATACGGTCTTCGGGAAGCACCAGCATCAGATTCGGCGGGTCCCTCCTCGGGTTGACGAAGTTCTGGACACTGGTGTTTATCGGGATCGGGTTGCCGCGAGCTCAGACAGCGTCTATTGATCCGTGCGGGGGCCTAGGATCAACGGAAGAAGCTAAGGCGAACTGGCCGACGCTCGAGCAGGGGGACCTAGGACCACTAGCGGCGCTCTTGGTTGGAGGCCTCTCCGTAGCCACTTTTGGCTCGAGCCTGACAGGCGCAATTGCTTTCACGTATAAGGCTTTCTCACGCGATCACTCTCCCAGCCAAGGGAGCGGAGACACAGGTCTCGATGGCAGCGAGGCTCGCGGCGATCATGATGCTCACGGGTGCGAGCGGCGCCTTGGACGGGAAGAAGAAGAAGCCCGCAGCCTGGGACGCCACGCAGCAGGAGCTCGAGAGGCAGCGCCAGGCGGTGCTGCAGCAGCTCCAGCCGCAGGGCCAGACCGTCACCGGCACGACCACACAGACAGAGACGCCTCAGACCGGAGTAATGCCTCCGACAGCCGACGCACCGACGCAGCTACCAAGCGGACATGTCTCGCAGGCCCAGCACGAGGACGACATCACAATGCAAGCAGGCATCGCAAACAGCCTGGGAGCGTTCAACCAGGCGGTGGGCCAGACTACGGGGGCAGCCGGAGCATCAGCGTCAGCAGAGGCGGGTACAGCGACATATCCAGCGGCAGCGGCCTGGGGATCAGCGTCGAGCTCAGGCACCGGCGGACCTCCGCCAGCTTTCTCGAACACGCCCGACCTACCAGGCAACACGTTCGGGTACTACAACCCCCAGGGCTACTTCGAGGTCGGTCGCCCAGGGGCTCTACAGCCAGGCCTTCGACCCAAGCCACCTCCCAAGCCGGATCCGAGGACGGGGTTCATCCCGGGCCCAGCTGCTCCTCCTCCGCAGCACACGCACATCCCGATGATGCAGACCCCGGGCGGAGCGGTACCAATGAAGCCTCCACCCCGGATCGAGACACCTCCCGGGGCGCAGTTCGGTGCCATGGCCGGTGGCGATCCAGCATGCGGGCATCCCGACAGGTGCATTCGCTACTACGGGAACCAACACGGGAGCGGGTCCAAGTGCACGAGGTGCGGAGTCCGCCTTACGTGGATCCCCCGGGGTGCACTGCCGAACGCCGAACCTGCGGAGCGTCCCGAGCAGTCAGCCGCCCAGGCAGCCAGAACAGCGGCGGCGCAGGCTCAGCGGGCAGTGGAGATTCTACAGGAGAACGACGGTTTCGCATCCGGCGCCGCGGCGCTGAACACGGTCAATCAGCTGGGTGGACTACTTCAGAGCCTACAGTGGCAGCTCTCGGCGGTGCCAGAGGGCATCCGCGCCTTGGCGAACGTCCAGGAGGTGCTGGACACGATGACCATTCATGCCCAGCAGGCCCAGAATGCGCCGGGGCAAGTCGAGGAGGGGATGCTACAGATACACCAGGGGGTCATCAAGATCCAGAGGATCCTGGGCTCTCTCGAGGAGTTCGGCGAGAGCATCGACTTCGTACAGACCAGCGTGGACCTGATCACCACCAACCTGGCGACGCTGCAGCAGAGCGTGGACCAGCTGACCCACATGATGATCCAGATGGGCACGGCGATCGGAGCGCTCACAGCGATGGCCGGGGTGATGCCGGAGGTGTCGACATCCAGCAACAGCTCGGGAGCGGGCCTGCCTCCTCAGGGTCAGCCACAGCAGTTTCAGCCTCTGAGCGGGAGCCAGGGACCGGCCCAGAGCGACGGAGGCCTAGGAGGTGGAGGTCACACTTCGACCACCACGACGACGCCTCCGGGCGGGTCGAGCTGGGAGCTCGTGTGAGCGACCCTCCTACGGCCCCAGCAGGCGAGGCGCAAGGGCGCCAGATTTCTGTGCTGCGACTGGCAGCAAGCTCTCCGGGCTGCGGCTGCTGCCCGACCGGAGGCCAGAAAACGGGGCAGCCCCCCTTCTCTCACCTCTCCTCTCTCTCTCCCGTCTCTCCACCAGCCTCTGTTGCTTGCTATCCCGTGGGGTTCTCCTCTCAACCGGCTATGCCCGATAGTGGTGCTCGGTCCCGGGGGCCCGAGGCGTTCTGGCTGGACGGAGACTGGTACAACGATGACCGTGAGGTCTCATGTCCGAAGCAGGTCACCTCTGCCCTCGAAGCCAACGCTCGGAGAGCCCTAGGCGTGGACACGGCCGAGACTGACGGCAGTAGTTTCCCGGCCGACACGAAGCATCGGGCCAAGACCACTTTTCTGGAGGTTTTCTCTCCTCCTCGAATGGCGCCAGAGGTTGAACGCCGGGGAGGGGCCCTGGGGGAGAGACCCAGCTGCGACAAGCTGCTGGGCTGGGACTCGTCACGGCCGGATCACGTCGAGGATCTCTGGCGTCAGATCGAGCGGGAAGGGCCCGAGACGATCTGGATGTGTTCGGAGTGTAGGGTTTTCTCGGCTATAAACCGTCTCAATAAGGACAGGAGGGACCCCGAAGAGTGGCACCGAGAGGTGATGAGCGGCCTTCGAGATCTCATCCTGTGTATGGAGATCGCTCAGTATCAGCTCGATCGGGGTCGTTTCTTTGCCTTTGAACACCCTCTCTATGCCAGCTCGTGGAACACTCAGGTGGTCTCGCACATAGCGTCCCTCCCCGGGGTCCGGAAGCTAAGGGTGGACATGTGCTGCTTCGGCCTACAGGTCGACACCAGAGGACTCAACAAGAAACCCACCGGCATACTTACCAACCACCCGGGGATAAGTCGGGTCCTGGACGGACATCTCTGCACGGGTGGCCATCGACACGCTGTCCTGGAAGGAAGCTGGCGGACCTCGAGGGCCGCACGATACCCTCCGCGTTTCGTCCGTCTGGTGGCCCGAGCGGTGACAGAGCTCTGGAGCGGGGGTTCAAGGAAGAGCCGGCCGACATGGGCCGAACTCACCGAGGTGGACCTCCCGGCGGCAGTGGCGGAAGGTCAGGCCCCTACTCTTGACGAGGTTGAGGGCGAGGAAGCTGGAACGGAAGACAGCGGGGACGAGCCCGAGACCCGTCAGCCTCACAAGGGTCCTGGGGCCGAGACCTTGCCGGACCCTGATCCGAGCGAGGATGAGAAGCGACTCATATACAAGCTACATGTTAACATGGGCCATCCCGACTCCAGAAAGTTCTGTCGTGTCTTGCGTGCGGGGGGAGTGAAGCGACACCTTGTGCGGTGGGCCCGGAACAAGTTTCGGTGTTCAGAATGTGAGGAGAAGCGCAGGGTGGACAACCACCGACGGGTGGCCCTGCCTAGAACGTTTCGCTTCAACCATATCGTAGGCATAGATCTCTTTTATCTGGAGTTTGCCGGGGTCACCTACCCATTCGTCAACATAGTCGACCACGGCTCTAACCTCCAGATTTGTATGAGGCTTGCCAACGCTCGTGCTGCCACGGTGTGGAGTGCGTTCGTCGCGTGCTGGATCCGCCCATTCGGGGCGCCCGATTTCCTGGTGTCAGATGGCGGTTCCGAGTTCGGGGAGCGTTTCGCTAGGGGCACGGAGCAATGGGGGATCATGCACCATGTGTGCGACGCCGACAGCCCATGGCAGAACGGCCGCGTAGAACGGCACGGGGGTTGGGTTAAAGACAGGGTCAAGGCCGAGCTAGACGCCGGCGCCTCCATCCCCAGCAGTGTTGAAGAATTAGACGACCTCGTCCACGAGCTCGTGGCCCATAAAAATCGTTTCTGGCACCGTGGTGGCTTCAGCCCCCTCCAGCTGGTTTTCGGGCAAAACCCTAGGTTACCCCACGACATACTCTCGGACGATGCTCGTGCGGTCCCAGGGTGGCAAGACATGGTCCGCCCCGCCTCAGAGCAAGACGCAGCGGGCGCAGAGTTTGCCCGAGCCCAGGAGGTGAGGGCGAATGCCAGGCGACTGGCCCTGGAGGTCACTGCGCGAGAGAAGATCAGCCGCGCCTCGCGAGCCCGGGCCCCAGGCTTCAAGGAGTTCGCGCCGGGACAATGGGTGTTCGTCTGGAGGCATATGGGCCGCACCACGTCGCGGGCCGACGCTCTGGGGCGTCGCAGAGACGGATGGGCGGGTCCGGGCGTGGTCGTTCTGTGCGAAGGAGGCACAGTATGGGTCGCAGTGCGGGCTCGCCTCTGGAAATGCTCTATAGAGCAAGTTAGACTCGCCAGCCCCGAGGAAGAGTACGGCCTGCAGCTCGCCCAGAGCCCTCAGTGGAGGGACCTTCTGAGGCAAGTCCACACGCGTAGAGCGACAGCCGTGGACGTCCAAAGAGAGGGTCCCCCCCCAGACGACGCGTGGGACGAACCCCTGAGGGTGGGTAGTGACACGGCGCCGAGGGTCCCAGGGCCCGGTCCCGAGCCGAGGGAGCCGGCGGAAGATGGTCCTCCTCCTCCTCCCCCCTCCGTGGTGGGGCCGGCGGTCGGTCCGGGACGTCTGGGTCCGCGTCCTCCTCCTCCTCCTCCTCCCAGTTCGGACGCTGGATCCGTGGAGGCCAGGGCCGGGACCGAGAGGACTAGGATGCCCTCTATCGCCGAGGACACCGGGAGTGACCCGGGAAGCGGTCCGGGGGGCTCGCCCGAGCTGACCCCTCCCGCTCTCTCTCGGCAGCCCACTCCGGGAGCTGGTGCCGACGGGGATCCCGGGGGACCTTCTTCCACCTCTCCTGACCCGTCTCCCGCTGCTCCTCTCCCGGCTCCTACCTCTCCTCCTCCTCTTCCCTCCGAGGAGCCCTCAGCTCGGCCTGCTGAGGAGAGACCAGAGGGCGGGCGTCCCTCCAGACAGCCTCCTCGGCCCAGACGGCTGGTGCAGCCGAACGACGTGCCAGGATGCATTCTGCGGGCCCGGCAGGATACCAGTGCTGGTTCGTCCACTCGGGCGATTTCGAGTCCGCCCGAGGTCAAGAGAGCGCGGATCGAAGAACCGGCCAGGGTCCCGGGGCCCCATCTGGACCCTTCCTCCTCTGCTCCCTCTCCTCCCGAGGCCCCTCCTCCTCACCCTCCCCCGCCGGGCTTAGAGACCGGGCCTGACGGGCGTGGGCCTATCACGCCCGGCGTCGAGCCCCGGCAGTCCGTGGCGGACCTCGTCCGCGACTTCGACGCGGGGAGGCACAGGCCCCGGAGTCGCTCCCCTCGGGAGCGCCTGGAGGACGGGCCGTCCCCTGCGACCGAGGACTTCTTCCTCACCTCCCCCTCCTCCTCCGGTGGTGGTGGTGGTGATGATGAGGATGACGGTGTCCGGGCCTGGCCAGTGAGTGAGTGGTGTGGCCTCGTGGAGTCGAGCGGCTGGGCTATGGCAGCCAGTCGAGGGGGAGAAGTTAGTTTGAAGAACCTGACCCCCTCGGAAAGAGAGCGGTTCGTCCTGTCCGACCGCAAGGAGTGGGAAGCCATGATGGGCACCGGAGCTGTCGAAGTCATCCCTCCCGCCAAGGCGGGCATTGTGAGGAAGTCTCAGCCAGACCGCATCATCACGAGCCGGATGGTCCGACGCTGGAAGCCTGTAGAAGGCACCGGATCGGAGCCCGCGGCCAAATCCAGGTGGTGCGTCCACGGGCACCGAGACCCAGACTCAGGCTCGCTCCAGGTCTATGTCCCCACGCCCCAAACTTCAAGCATCATGATGTTCACCCAGGTGCTCATGAATTTGGGCCTCTGGGCGGACATCGCGGATGTCAAGAACGCATTCTGCCAGTCCGACCCCATGACCAGGTCCCAGGGCCTCGTGTACGTCGAGCCCTGCGAGGGCATCGAGCTGCCGCGAGGTTCTTTGATATTGTTGCGTGTTAATGTTTATGGTCTTGATGACGCGCCCGTGGCGTGGAGACGCACAGTAGTCAAGTTCCTGGGCCAGCATGGTTTTCAGAAGTCGTTGTTGGAGCCGTGCTGGTGGGTCCGGTACGGATCCCGTGGTGAGATTCTCAACATGATCCTCCTAGAGGTCGATGACTTCTTCATAGGCAGCAGCACCCAGGCTACCCGGACCTGGCTCAGAGGACTTCTGGAGACTCGTTTTAAGTTCGGCAAGTACCGCGACTGTCATGCTGGACCCGTAGAGTTCGCGGGCAGACGTATCACAATCAGCTCTCAGAAGGCGACACTGGACCAAGAGAAGTATATCTTGGAAGAAGTGAAGCCTCTCAGCATGACCCGCGGGCGACTGTCGTCCAAGCATAGCCCCCTGGACCAGGCAGAATTTCGAGCGTTGAGGTCACTAGTGTACAAATTCAACTGGGTAGGTAGAGAGTGCCGTCCAGAAGCTGCTGGGGTGGCAAGCATACTGGCTAGTCGACTCAAGGCACCGACGACCGGCGACGTGATGTTGGCCAACAAACTGGTGAGACATCTTCGGGCCTCGGCCTCTAGGGGCCTTACGGTTTGGAGGCTCGATCCAGAACGAATGGCGTTTATCTCGTTTTCAGATGCTGGTGGGGTCGGTGCTTTTGACGACATGGTGGACGAGCGTGGTCTACCCGAGGACCCCACGCAAGGCGCGTGGATGGTCCTGGCTGCCGACCGCAGTGTCCTGGACAACTGCTCAGTACGTGCATCAGTGTTGGGATGGCGCAGTTCGAAGTTGAGACGAAAAGTACCTTCGACGCTCGCCGGGGAGACCCAGGCACTCTCCGCGGCGGTGGCAGAGGTTGAGTACCTTCAGATCCTGTACCGAGATATTATGTTCCAGGATGTCGACATCCAGGACCAGGTGAGGTGCTCCAGTCCTTTCACTACCGTCTTGCGTAGCAACTGCAGGCTGGGTTCCCGGGAACGACAAGTGCATGTTGTTGATGCAAAGTCAATATATGATACCATGCTCAAAGACGGGAACGCCTCGGCCAGAGACAGGCGTACCGCAATCGACTTGGCAATCATATGTGAGGCCCTAGAACGGGCCCAAGGGAAGGTCCGCTGGATTCCACACGGCAGAATGCCAGTGGACCAGCTCACCAAAGACGACGTTTCTAAAGGCAACGCCGCCCTCTTCGACCTCATGACTAGTGGCCGACTTATGCTGGTGGACGAGGGCGCCGAGGTTGAACGTCGCCGGGCGCAGCCCGGGCTGAAGAGCCGCACACAGGCAGCGTCTCGTAGAGCCCTGGACGAGAGTGTGATGATCTCGTGGAAGGACTTCCAGGACCAGGTCCGGGCTGGTGGTGGTAGTGGTGGTGGTACCTCCTCCCCTCCTTGCTCCTCTCATCCATCCTGTTCCCATGCTTTCCAATAATCTTGCGCTCATTCCGCTTTTCCTTAGCCCCTTTTCCCTCTTTCTCTCTGGGCACCAGCAGACAGGCTTGAGGCTGTCTGCTCTCCGCCGGTCACAGGGACCGGGCGGCTTGAGGGTACAAAACCTGGGAGAAAGTTGGACCTGTGTAGCAGGTCAGCTGATTTTATCGAACAGGTTTTGTTTAAGGGATCTTAGCATGTGTCTGACCGTATCGACACGTTGGCTCAAGGGAAAAGTACTTACTGCCACTGCTGCTGCCACAACTGTCCCCACTGTTCCCACCACCGTCCCCACTGTCCCCACCAGTGCCCCCACCACTGTCGCACTGTTCCCACTGTCCCCACCACTGTTCCCACCACGGTCCCACTCTCCCCACTTTCCCCGCGGCCCCCACCACTGTCCCACTGCCCCCACTATCCCACTGTCCCACTGTCCCCGCCACTGTCCCACTGAGTTGTCCCACTGTTCCCACCACTCTCCCCACCACTGTCCCCACTGCACCTCTGTCCCATTGTCCCACCGCCGTCCTCGCCACCGCCCTGACCACTGTCCCCACCACCACTGTCCCCACCGCTGTCCCACTGTCTCCACCACATTCCCACTGCCCCCACACCACTGTCCACACCACCACCGTCCCCACCACTGTCCCACTGTCCCCACCACTGTCCCACTGTCTCCACTGTTCCCACCATTGTCCCCGCTGTCCCCACCAGTGCCCCCACCAGTGTCTCACTGTCCACACTCTCCCCGCCATTGTCCCACCATGGTCCCACTCTCCCCACTTTCCCCACGGTCTCCACCACTGTCCCACTGTCCCCACGGTCCCCACCACTGCCGCTGTCCCACTGTGCTGTCCCACCGTCCCCAGTGTCCCCACCACTGTCCCACTGTCCCCACTATCCCCACCACTCTCCCCACTGTACTACTGTCCCACCACTGTCCTCACCACCGCCTTCACCACTGTTCCCACCACTACCGTCCCCACTACTGTCCCACTGTCCCCACCACTGTCCCACTGTCCCCTCACCACTGTCCCCACCACCACCGTCCCAACCACTGTCCGCACCACCGTCCCACTGTCCCCACACCACTGTCCCCACCACCACCGTTCCCACCACTGTCCCAACATCCCCACCACTGTCCAACTGTCCCGAGGAGCGGGAATCGTTTGCCGGCGGCGACGGGGGGCGACGGGGGGGGGAAAGGGTCGAACCGGTAGTGACCCCCCCCTGTTTTTTTTTTGGGGGGGGGTCGAACCCGTAGTGACACCCCCCCCCTTTTCATGATGGACCGGGGGGGGAGAGGGGGAGGGGTTCGAACCGGTAGTGACCCCCCCCCCCCGGTTTTCGAGGAGGGGGAGACGGGTTGGGAACCCCCAGTGACCCCCCCGGCTTTCTGCCAGCAGCGGTAAAACACGCTCTTTCCAATATCATCATCAATAGCCCCATCGCCAGTAGTATCATCACCACCAACACCATCACCATCATCAACCACGATAGCATCATCAGCATCATCATCATCATCATCAGCAGCAGCAGCACCAGCAGCAACATCATTCTCATCATCATAGTCATCATCAGCATTACCATCACAATCATCACTATCATCAGCATTACCATCACATTATTTTATTCTTCACCATCAATATGATCATCATCACCATCGTCATCATCATCAATATCATCATCATCATCAACATCAGCATCATCAGCACCACCATCATAATCAGCATCGTCATCATCATCAGCATCATCGTCATCAACATCATCGGCATCATCGTCATCGTCATCGCCATCGTCACCATCGATATCATGTGGTCCTCTTCCTTCTCCGCCTTCTCCTCCTCCTCCTCCTCCTCCTGCCGCCTTCGAACGCCGCGCGAGGCCCGTCCTCGTACTGCTTTTTAGCTGCGTTCAACTCCACCAGTCGGCGCCTACGGATGTCGAGGTTCACCTCTGGGATCGCCAAATAACCTCCAATCGCCCACAAATGCCCTGATCCGTCTCCCTCCTCCTCCTCCTCCTCCTCCTCGTCTGTCTTCCCCCGATTCGTTATCCCTTCCCTCCTGCTGTTGAACCACTTCAACGCCGCCAGTACCCTGCTTCAAGGAAGCCAAACGCAACGCCAAAAAGGTGAGGCATCTCGACCCCTCACAAAACGCTGCAACTGCAACGAAAATCCCACCAGCCCTCTGGGTTTGGGTGGTATAACGCGTTTTTGTCTTCTCTCTTCCACTGAAACACCTCCCCCTACCCCCTCCCCTGGGCCTGGAAGGGGCGCGCCGCGAGGCGTTAGAGCGTCCAAGATGGCCGAAGATTGCTCCAAGAGGCGTTCAAAGTCGCAAGATGGCCTCCAAGATGGCCCATGTTACTTCAAGATGGGTCAAAATAGCCTCCGACCTACCCCCAAGAGGCCCCAAGACAGCCCCAAGACGGATCCAAGTGCCCTTCGACCCCTCCACGGCGCTCTCCAAGATGCCCAAACCCATTCAAAAGCCTAGGGAAAATTAATGTTTTGGCATTCTCGCCTTTTCGCTTCCTAGGGGCTTTGGAAGCCTCAAGATGGCACCATGGTGGCCCAAAAGGGCCCCAAGAGGGGCCCAAGAAGGCCCAAAACGGTAGTCGTCGGGGTATACTGACTCTAACACAAAACGTGAGACAGGACCGCAAATGATTCAACATAACACAAAACAACCAAGACAACATGACATTTCTGAAATTTGCGACTGAAGGATCGCCAACGGCCTGTAGTGTCCATTGTCAGCCTTTATACACTTACAAACCCTGCGGTAAGCCTTGAAGAAATCTCAAGCTTGAGCCTGACAGCCTTGTATAGTATTATAGCCTGAAAATCGTGGATCCCTGCACCACGGTGGCGGGATCGGCCGCAGGCCCCTAGATATCCCGAGGCAGGATAGGCCGAAAGCCAGTACATAGCCTGCGGCGGGACAGGCCGAAAGTCATGTAGATAGCCTGGAGCTCTTGAATACCTGCAAGCCCGTTCATGACACTTTACCCCTGCAAGGGTTCGGAGGGCCCTAGTCCTGCTGTATTTTTCTCCGTTTTTTCATGAGAAAAGGCGGGTGCAATTCAGCCAACACGTTGCGCAACGCTCGACACGTCTACTGCACACGGGCGCGGCAGACGAAGCATCGGATGTTCGACTTCCAGGCCTCGCCAGGGCCCGATCGACCTCCAAAGGAAAAATGGCGGGCCCCCTCACCCCCTTGGCAGGGGGGGGACAGGGTTCAAAGTCTGCGCATGTCTTTCTGTGCTTTGTTGTTGTGCGTGTATGATTTGTGAGTGCTTCTGTTTTGAATGTGTGTGCATGTGTGTGACGGGGAGTGAGTGCCCTAATTTCGCAACGTGGCCGAATCGTGCCAATAAAAGCTCGAGAGTGGCGCGTATCTGGGGCACCCCGCGGCGGCCGCCGTGCCTGCATGTCCCCGAGCGTTAGCCGCAACGAGGACCTGCTGCCACGAAAGCGGGGCCAATGGAGGAGGGCGCGACATGCATCACAACAAAAAGTGGCGAGCCCGTAGGCGTGATGGGCGATGCGCACTACTTGCGCAACGCAGCCACATCGTGCCAAAAGCACGATGGGCGCGTGCGTTCCGCTCGCCGTCGGCGTCACCATTGACGTCGTAGTCGTCGTCGTCGTCGTTGTCTCGACGTCGTCGTCGTCCTGTCGTAGTGGGCTGAGCTACGCTCACTGCCCTCGCGGTGTAAGCCTCGCCATCACGTCCCAGGCCACGCGGAGCGAAGTGCAGCGCGCCGACCGCACCGTCGAAGCTAAAGGTGGTGCGAGAATGCCGACGACCGACATTCCCCACGCTCGCTCCAAGGAGCCCCCGTGGCTAGCAAGGGTACAAGAGCGCACGGGCGCTTCTCCATGCCAGCCGCAGGAATGTTGCTGGTAGGCGGAAACGATTGCTGGTAGGCGGAGCTAAGCTCACAGCCACACTGTAATACTGTGAGCCAGAATGGCAACAACGACGACGCTGGTCGGGAGAGATCGCTGGACTCGACGACGAACGCCCTCTGTCTTGCCTCCCAACTCCTTCACTCCCTCCTCCTCCTCCGACTCGTCCTCCTCCGGCTCCCCCACAAGGAGGCTGTACAAGGAGGCAGAAGGAAATAGGAGCAGAGGATATATGCGAAGGCAAGCAGACACACGCCTGCACCAAACGACTGTCCGCATGCTTCGCTGGGATTGCCGTTCGGAGATAGTAGTACTACTACTACTACTACTACTACTACTACTACTACTACTACTGCTACTACTACTACTACTACTACTACTACTACTACTACTACTACTACTACTACTACTACTACTACTACTACTACTACTACTACTACTACTACTACTACTACTACTACTACTACTACTACTACTACTACTACTACTACTACTACTACTACTACTACTACTACTACTACTACTACTACTACTACTACTACTACTACTATACTACTACTAGCTGTTACTACTAGTACTGCTACTACTGCTACGACTGCTACTGGTGCTAGTACTACTACTAGCACTACTAATTATAATGCGACGGCTACTTCTACTGCTACTGCTACTGCTAGTGTCACTGCTACTGTTACTGCTACTACTACAACTACTACTGCTACTGCTACTACTACTATTACTACTAATACTACTTCATCTGCTACTAGTACTAGTACTACTAATACTACTACTACTACTACTACTACTACTACTACTACTACTACTACTACTAACTAACTAACTAATACTACTACTACTACTACCACTACTACTACTACTACTACTACTACTACTACTACTACTACTACTACTACTACTACTACTACTACTACTACTACTACTACTACTACGACTCCTACTACGATGGGCCCGAACGACTCGCACGCGGACGAGGTGCCCGAACGCGTCACACCACGAGAAGCCCGAACGACTCACCCCAAGACGAGGGGCCCGAACGACTCACACCACGAAGAGCCCGAACGACTCACACCAGGACGAGGGGCCCGAACGACTCACACCAGGACGAGACGCCCGAACGACTCACACCACGAGGAGCCCGAACGACTCACACCACGAGGAGCCCGAACGACTCACACCAGGAGGAGGGGCCCGAACGACTCATACCAAGACGAAGGGCCCGAACAACTCACACCACGATAAGCCCGAGCGACTCACACCAGGACGAAGAGCCCGAACGACTCACACCACGAAGAGCACGAACGACTCACACCAGGAAGAAGGGCACGAAAGACTCACACCAGGACGAGAGGCCCGAACGACTCACACCTGGACGAGGGGCCCGAACGACTCACACAACGAGGAGCCCGAACGACTCACACCAGGAATAGGGTCCCGAAGGACTCACACAAGGACGACGGGGCCGAAGGACTCACACCACGAGGGCCCCCAACGACTCCCACCAGTCGTCGTCGTCGTCGTCGTCGTCGACGTCGTCGTCGTCGTCGTCGTCGTCGTCGTCGCCGCCGCCTTCGTCGTCGTCGTCGTCGACGTCGTCGTCGTCGTCGTCGTCGCGGTTGTGGTCGTCGTCGTCGTTGCGGTCGATATCGTCGTCGTCGTCGGGTGCGTCGTCGTTGTTCAGATCATCGCTGTGGTCGTCCTCTCCGCTAAGTCCCTCTTGCCTCCCACCGTTTTCTCTCCCTCCTCCTCCGCCTCGTCCTTCTCCCGCTCCCCCCACAAGGAGGATGTACAAGGAGGCGGGAGGAAAGAGGAACAGGGGAGATATGCGGGGGCAAGCGGACACACGCCTGAAAAACACGACTGTCGGCATGCTTCGCCAGAGTTGCTGTTGTGAGATGGGCTGGTGGGGATACGCGAAGCGTAAAGAATTCATATGAGTATTGCCCGCAACTTGGAAGGAAAGGCCGACGCCCCAGCCTGGACCAACCGTTCAAATCCAAACAACTGCCGAAGCCCCTGCGCGGCGGGACAAGAACAGCACCCGCGCGGCTTCGCCCCCCGCGGGTGGCCACGCATCATATATAGGGGGGGGGGGGGCCACACGTGAACCCTACCCCTACCCCCCACGATTTCTCAGGAGCGAAGTGAACCCCACCCTCCCCCTCAGAAATCGTGGGGGGGTAGGGGTAGGGTTCACGTGTGGCCCCCTAATAAATTCAGAGCTCGCAGACTGCCTCTCCAGAGAAATGTGAGCCTGGCCGGCCATGCCCCACGAAGCGAAAGCAGACAACAGGGGGGCTTCGAGAGCCGCGCCAGAAGCGCGGAGATTTTGGCACACCTCCCGGAGGGGGCGAAGACGGGGAAAAAGGAGCTCACGGCAGGCCTCATCGTCGAGAGTCAGATCACGTAGGAGAGAATTCTCAATGCCGGCGCCCACAACCATCAGGAGCGTCATAGCCCCGTACTCCGAGACGTTCAGGAGGAGCCCTGCATAAGATCCCAAAACATTCCAATCGCGAGCCTCCTATCCAAGCCTGCGGAGAGTAGCCAGGGCGAGCCCACTGGGCCTGAGGCCCGCTGCCAGAGAGGGCCCCCGCCACCGCAGAGAGCATCGAGCACCGCCTGCATATCAGCTGCCGACGCCCAACCTCGCCCCAGCCGCCGCACACCCCGAAGCTAGATGATCAGAGCTGACCACGCAGGGGGGGGGTCGGCGAGAGGAGCGGGAGACGAGATCAAACCGATGGAGCGACTCCTGCCCTCGGGCCCCCCGAACAGAGACCCACCCGCAGCCGAGCGCAGCTGCTCGGAGGCACGGCCGGAAACACACCCGTGACCGAGGCACCGAGCAGCCCTGCGCGCTTCATCCCTGCGCGGATGATCCCCGACAGCTCGCCAAACGAGGAACGGAGGGCACGGCAGCGGCGAGCTCGCTCCCGAGCCCCAGACCCTGCCATCCTGGGCCCAGATCCGGCCAGACTTGCCCACGGAGCAATCCAACCCCGGACCTTCGTCCGCGGATGCCCCCTGGAGACCCCACATGGCGAGATTCCTGGTTACCCGAGCGACGACAGACTGGTGGGTGGACAGAGTTTCCCCTTTGGTTCTGGCAAGGGCAAGATCCAACTTCCCCTACCTCTTGCCAGTCAATCGTACAACGTTGACCCGCTGAGTCACCGGGATCTGGAAACTGCATTGAACTTCCAAGGCAATGTAATCGACGACGTTGGCTGGCCTGGCCGCATCTAAGACATGCATCGGCAACCTCTTGAGCAGCGTGGTAGCAAACGCACAGCCCGCCACAATCGCTTGCCGTTCCACCACAGGAGCCGATGTCACATAATCAACCAATAGCAATGTAGGTTATCATCGATACATACGGATGAGAATAAACGCAGCACATCCAAGGATAACATACACGCAATGGCTGCCTCAATGAGATACCCAAGAAGTACTCGCTCATACGCGTTGGATAGACCCAAGAGCCCTGAGCCCTGAACCCACACACATGACTTGACAATGCGCGCGTGCTCAACAACAACAGCCCGCTCCAAAACCTTATCTCTCGCACGACTTGCTAAAATCTCAGCACAAATAACTGCGTGGATTGTCATTATCCCAAGATCTGGCGACGGCCCTGGCGCATCGACCCCCGACGTGGCCAAAAGTGGCTATGAGGCCCACGCGCCTGAAGCCGTCCTCTGGTTTTGAACATCCTGTCATGATGAGGGGAACCTGCGAGGGCACCCACCCTGCCAGTCTGCAACATCCAATCCAATGCCAAAGTAGACCAAACACTGTAAGACACCGGCCAGACAGCCACCGCAGATCACGAGGACTAACTTTGTCTGCTCCCAACTGCCGCTCGCTCCTTGAACGACCTCTGGCTGAGGCCCATATCTTCGCCTTCCAAAAAGGCGGATAATCCTGGGCAAGGGCCAGGATCACCCGGCGCGGGAAAGCACACTGGATAATTCCCCATACACGACCCCGCCCTGCACGCGGAGCTTCGCCTCGACTTGCGAACCCAACTCCGCGGGGGCACCGGCGGAGTCGGGGACTGCCGGCCTCCAGCCAACAGGCGGGCGGGAGAACTCGTGAGCTCTGCCCGCGCCCGCCCCGCACGCGTCGGCGACCAAGCGCCCCCTCGCCGCCCTGGCGCGCGAAGACCTGCTCGAGCAGACACGAACTGAGCTGCTTGAGCTGCTCTTCTAGAAACTTTTTAGATCCTCAGGACTCGGGATAACCACAGTGGAATGTGGCGGGCACCACTGTTCCCGGCGCTCAGGGGGCTTGATCAGGTGGCCTGCTGCGAGCGACTCTGAAGATGCGCCCAAGGCATCGCTTGGGGAATGCACCGCCAGCACGTCTGGCGACGCAAGCAAGCTCCTGATGCCGAATTGGGACATTCCTCCATCCACGGGCCTTCAAACATGACAAAGCATACGGGCCACCAACAATCTGGAGCTCGAAGACACGTTGGGAACGCCAACCATCGCCTCTACCACGGCATCGAGACCCTCTGGCTCCTGGAGGCCGCGCGCAGCAATCAGCTCGGTCTCTGCGAGCCCAAAGAATGCCCCACAAACTCTGTCAAGGCTACTCTAGTCGCAGTCAGCGGGGGGGCTTATTCCAACGATGAATATCCTCCTCGACCTCGCTCGACTGCAACTGCGTCGCAAACAATGGACGCAATGGGGGACCCAGCAAGAAAACGCTCGGATCCTGCCAACGCGAGACTCTCCGCCGGACCCACTCAAAACTTCAACGTGAGGGTCACAGGGCAATGCGGGACGATGGCCGCGTCGTGGACCGCCTGAACTGCAATTATCGATGGCGTAAGGCCTGCAGAAACAACGAAATCGCCGAGCTCCCTCCAGGCATCGCCCATCCTGTACGCGGCAATACCTGATGATGCCATGCGCCCCCCCACCCCCACCCCACCCCCTACCACCACCTCCACCCCCCCCCCTCCCACCCACCCACCCACCCACACACACACACACACATCTTCCCGACACAGCTGGAACTACAAAACTGAGACGGCGGGCATCTCCAGTCTCTGCCCACGATAAATGGCAACTCGAGCGCTTTCCCAACACACAACAAAAACCGAGCACTTCCATCATCAAGCAGATCTCCTGCCAGCAGGCAATTGAACACCGCGAGGAATCAACTTGGACAGGTTATGCTAACCCAGGACTTGGCCACCCTCGGTGCCGAAGGAAGCTTCACCCCCCCTACGAAGGCAATGGCAATGACATTCCAACATGGGATGGCACAGCATTGGCAACTCCCGAAGACCCCCCCAGCCCCAGTGACTCTTGAAGGGCTAATCAGCGCGGTCCACGACCACATCTTTAACTTAGTTGCCTTCTCATCCTTGGCCAGGGGGGTCACGCCATTCTCCCGGGGCAAGACAGCCGTCGGCCCCCGGGGCCTTGTTCTCGATGAGTGTCTGGCATGTGATCAATCACTAGTGTTAGCACTCATCATTCACAATGACCGCGCCTCCGCCATCTCCTTCCGGTGCCGCGCCAGCGGCGCCATGACCACCGTCACCACCACCACCCCATCCTACTGCCCACCGATGCCGCGACAGGCGAAGCTGCGGCTGGCGGCGCGACCGACCACGTTGCTGGAGCACTGGACGTTGCTGTTGCTGCTGCTGCTGCTTCTGCTGCTGCTGCTGCTGCTGCTGCTGCTCCTGTCCACCACGGGCAATCACACCATCATCTGTGCGGCGCGCCTTCTGCAGCAATCTGGCCCAGAACGCCCTCCGCTCAATGACCGTTCGTTGGGCGTGCTTCCTGAAGGCCCCGAAAGCTTGGCAGGCCAGGGCATGTTTCCCTCGCGGCGCTCGCTCCCATTTCCCCTCGGCCCCCCCCAGCCGGCCTCCTCCAGGCCCCCAAAAAAGCCACCCTCATCCAACTGAAGCCTTCCGAGGCCCCCATCCATGAGACCCTCCAGGGGCACCTGTGGTTTTGCTGCTGGGCGCTGCTGAGTGGCCTGAAAAGGGCCAGACTGTGGACGTCAATTCGCGGACTGTTGTGGCGTAGTTTCCTTAGCTTTCGAGAGGGCCTGGGGAGCATCTGCACTGTCCTGCTTGGCTTGCTCGAGCTCGTTTCCGAGACTATCTTTACCCTGCTTAAGCCCAACAGGGCTAGTATGATCAGAATGTACAGGTGGTAAACGTGGTACTCCTAGCATCGGTTCCAAGGAACATCTTGGGCTCGAGGATCCCCGAGAGACCACGGCGACAATGTAAATGGCGGCAGCCGTCGAATCATGAGGTTCGACTGTCCGTTAAGCGGATAAGGAGAAAAGGGAACGTGAGGTCGCGCGCTTTTCCTAATCCCAAACAAACAGCTGTGGATTAGTCAACTCACTGTTCAAGTCAGTGCAAATATATACACATACGGCGGCAGGGAGCGCATGGCAACGACTCCCCCCGCGGCGGCCTGGCCGCAGTAGCCAGCCAGGGCCGACGTAGCACCATCGGGACCTAACGTCTCCGACGGCGCCGAATTCGGGCGGTTGGAGGGTGAAAGTGGGGGTCGGCCGCAGGGACCCGGCAATGATGTCTTTATAGGCCATGAATGGGCGATGCATCCTCAATTGCTGTGGTCGGCGGGGGAACTAATGGAAGCCCCCCGCTTGCACCCACGCGCGAGACTTGAAAGGAAAGGAAGCAAGGGGGCGGGGGGCTCGGGAAAGGCGACGAAGGCAACGTGCGCTGAGGGCGCAAAAAGAAAAGGCTGGAACACACGAAAGCGGTCAGGTGAGTGTCGAAATCTGCCCAGCCAATCTGACATGCGGAACAAAACGCCTCAGTGTTGGGGATCTTGAAGGCAAGGGCAAAATGTGCATTCACATTGTGGGGAAAAGCAAAATGTGAATTCACATTTTGGGAAAAAGGAAAATGTGAATCCACATTTTGAAAAAAAAGGGAAATGTGAATTCACATTTTGGAATTTTGTGTAGGATTATTTATGAAAGGGGCCAGAATGTGAATTCACATTTTGGGAAAAAGGAAAATGTGAATTCACATGTTGGGAAAAAGGAAAATGTGAATTCACATTTAGGGAGAAAAGTGGACCCCATTCCAAATCTGTCTTGGGGGTCGAGAAGTCATCGTTTGGGAACATACACGATCATCAATCGCACAATGAAGACACACTTGCACTCCACTTCGCTGCCCCACGCGCAGCATGCAAGAACCCCCGCACGCATGAACGATAATGGATGGACGGCGCGCGCGCCCGCGCGGGCAACGCGCGGGCACGAACGACTGGCCCTCAATGACCGCCAACATTGGATGCCAATCGTACCCGTTCACATACATGAACGATACATTGAGCATACATGGGCCATTCAGCCCCCATTGAAGACCCCCTGTTGCAGACCCCCTCTTTCACCCTCCAAGGCGGGCCCGGGCGCGAGGCTCACACGGCCATCAGCAGCCCAGCTCGCCACATTGAAGCCACCATTTCGCCCTGGGCTGATGGTGCTTATACCGGTTTAGCCACCATCTCGCCATGGGCTTCTGGTGCTATCACCGGTTCCATCCGTCGCCGCGTCGCCATGGCCAGTCCCTGGCGTCGCTGCGGCGATCGCCCCAGCTGTCGCGACCGCCTTTGCCGCGGTCGCTCTTGCCCGCCCCCTTACTCCCGGCCTGGTTGGAGGAGCCCCTTCCACGCACTCCAGGCGCGGTCTGCAGGGGGTCGGCTTTGCCTCCGATCGTGCCAGGGGCGCGGGGTGGAGTCGGGCTGGTCGTGCTGGGGTCCGGATGAAGCTGCGCCGCTTCGGGCCGATTCGCGTACGCCCGTATAGCGGCATGGCCGCACCTCAACGAAGGCGGGGACGCTGCGCGGCCACCCCCCTCCGCGCGGGCACGTTTGCCCGTGCCTGTCCCTGCGGCTTCTGGAGGCAGCGGGGCCGCGCGACGTGGGACGGACGCCCCCTTTTCCGAACCCGGTCCGCGATGAGGCGGCCGCCCTGTCACCCCGCATCGATGGACGGCTAAGGGCGCGTTTGCGGCTGGGAGAGCGCCCCGACCTGGCGGCCGTCGCCTTCGGTCGATTTCTGCTCCTCACGTGCCATGGGCAACCGAGAGGTAGGGCGCGCCTGTTCAGGGTCTAGCGTCGCTACTCCATGCTGTTGCCACATGTTGAGAGCATATACTGCAGCCTCGTATATACGCAGCGCGCCTGAGCGCTTTTGCTTCCGACTGCTGCAGCCACTGCATGCATGCCTCATTCCATGGGCGCCAGTTGAGATTAGCGGTATATCCGCCCGATGCTGGCGCATGCCACGGAAGACCAGGGCCAGCATATCGCGATGAGCCTTGAATAGGTGAGCTCGATGTAGCAAACTTGCTCGGCACTGCTCGACCTCCGCAAGATGAGCGCGCATGGCGTCCTCATTCGCAGTCTCCCTGTCAATCTCGGTCCATCTGAAGTCCGTGGTGAGCTCGATGGCAACTCTGTAGACCTGCTCCGACATCCATCACATCTTCGTCGAGTATAAGTCGGGATCGTAGACAGAGAATTCTGGTGGCTCATACCACATCCCACGGACCTTTGCCTCACAGATAGGCACGTCGACTGCTTGATGATATCATTCAGGCTCATCTGCGGCGACAAAGTACGCGACGAGTTCCTCGGCCGCCCTCGCAACGCTGCAAGCATCAAGAGGTACCATATCTTCAGCATAATGGAAATTGCGCCCTGGGGCGAAGGACCTTTCTCGCCTGCGCATGGCGCGTCCACCAAAAAGCCCGGGACGCGTCTCCTGATCGTACGCGCCTTGCGCGGCTGTGGGATCTGCCACGCTCGCCATGGACAGCAGCAGATGACCTTACCGAGGCCGAGCGATTGACTCTTACCCTCTGGATGTTGTCTTCTTCTTCTCTTCTATCTTTCTCCTCGAAATTGGCCAATTCCTCCTTTCGTTGCCAATGGCAGTCAACATCCTCTTGCATCGAACCCCAAAGTGCCCATATTGTCTGCGGCAGATTGTGGCGACTGTCGTGGCACCAGGCCTCCCATCCCACGCTGGGAACGAACGCCTCACGGGCGGCGGGGGGCGTGGCGTCCCAGTCGAAGATGTTGAGAATACCCATGTCTGTGCCCAAATCGGTTAAGTCAACCCGTCTGGACAAGTACGCCCACCACCTTCCATGACGGGCATGTGGCATTATAGCCGGTAGGCCGCTCGTTGCAGCACTCCTGGATGAGCATCCATCTGCGTGCCAGCGCATGTCCTTTCACTTCACGCGCCTCATTGCCATGGGCAGGGCGTTTGTCCGTCGGTGACGCCGGGACCCAGGCGAACACTGACCTTTTCCGATGAGAGGGTAGCCGTTTTTCCCGCCATCGCAAGAGTAGCATCGAGTCAACGCTGCCTTCGGATTTTCCTTTTTTCCAATGTTCTTGCCAGCGATCCTGAATTATATCTGAGTTCTGTATCTGGATCGCTCTTGGTTTCTGTCTGCTCGCCCTACCGCCGCGTTCATGGAACGTCGTGGTAGGGTTCGGAGGCCCATCTTTGATCATCCCTACATGTTTCCAGCCCACTGCAGGGTGGAGCTTATTGGGCTGCCACTGGGCCGCCTCGTAGAGGATTTCATCTTGACACACGGCGCATGCCATCATGCCGTATCGGGTCTTGTGTCCCAGACTACAGACGAGGCGCACGTCGTCTTGCCATGTGGGGGGCTCTCTGACGCCCTCCCACAGGACGACGTCCAACCTATCCTCGTGGACGCCGCTCCTGATTTGCTGGCCCGGCTCCAGGAAGCCGACGCACCCTGTGTAGTTGACAGGGGGAACTTGCAGCATGGTCAGGCGCCGGTCGTAAATGACGCGCCACGTGAATCGATCGTTTGGGGCCTCCGTCACCGCAAAGATTTGCCATATCTTTCCATTGAGGAATTCGATCTGTGAATATTTGGCCCGATGGCAGAATCCAGTGCGGATGGGCCTCAACATGCCCTGAGCTCAGGGTGGCTAGGTATGTTCCCTCGATGATGGTAGGATCAAAATCAAGGACGGACATATTGGCGCCGCCGTTGTCCCTCGACTTGCCGTTCTGGTGAAGGAACGTTGGAAAGATGCCATCCAGCTCAGAACATATGTTCCGATCATCTCGATCAACAAGTTCCAGAGCCTCTTGATAGCACAGGGGCTCGTAAACCTCTTCCAGCGCGTTCAGATCATGGATCTTCGTCGCGCGTGGTGAGAGGGCGACGGTGAAGGCCACCGTCCCGCACTGACGCAGTCCCGTTGCTTTATCATACAGCGGAGCCGCTGCACCGCTCTGACTACGCCGCACATCTGCGGCAGACATCGGCAATTGGACCGCCCCGTGCTTCTCGCTCATGTTCGGGTCGTACCGCACGTTGCGCCTGTACGGGCTAATGACTCTCAAGGTGTCACCGTACACGGCTCTGACGAGAAGTGCACGAACGGCAGGGACAACGAATATTTGCTCTTCGTCGCCTTCTGCGAGGGCCGTGTCCGGGTCGCCAGCGGTTCCCGATGCTCCAACCCCTTTGAGGACAACCTCAGCAAAGCTGTTATCCCAGTCCATGGGACGGGATGTCGGGCCAGTAGTTGCCGATTCCATGTCAACTCCAAGAAATTGAATGTCCTTCGAATTAAGCATCGACATGGCGTGCAAGAATCTGGACCACGGGCGGTCGTAGCCGACGTGCGTTAACATTCGTAGCAACACGTCGACCTCCACCCATCCTCCCGAGCTCAGCACATGGGCTGAGCTGTGGCGGAGCAGGTGGATTACCAACCTTCCCAATCGTAGAGCTTCGTCCCGTCCCAGCTTACTCGCGATGGCGTAGAGCTTGGAACGCATATGAGGATACATTGGCACCAGATCATGGTCTGGGCCAGGTAAGTTTGCGCTCTCGACTGCGTTATATCGGGCCCTAAGATAGCTCTCCACCCTGGCGCGCTCGATTGGACCAAGCCGCCTGATACATTCCAGGAGCGGGTCGGCCACGCAGTCTGCGCATGCGGACAACCGGTCGCTGATCAGTGTTCGGCCGAGTCGTTGGCGCAGGAGTCCGTCGTTGTGGAGTTCGTCAACATAACGAGCTCGAGGAGGGGAAATCGCCCGCAGGTTTTCCTTGATGAACTTGTCCGCGGCCATTATCAGACGACGCCTCCCGTTAGAGAGGAGACCCAAGTAGGTCAACTCCTGATGCTCCAGCCGAGGCTCGTCGATGTCCAGCCGGCCTTCATGTTGTGCGTGAAGCTGCTTGAACTCGTCCTCCGAGACCTGCTTGTTTTTGGGGAGCGGCAGGGTCCCCTCAAACAGGAAATAGTCCACGCCGAACGGAGATCCCCGCCTGCCAACGCATGGCCTTGTCTCAGGGTTAATTTGAATCAGTGGGATGTCAACATGGCCGACCCCATCGGATGACCCTTCTTCCTCTTCCTTATGTGAGTCATCAGCATGGCTGTCCTCCTATGATCCCACTGATTCCCTGGACTCTCGTTCCCTGTCGGTCTCGAGGTCGGACGAGGCGCCGAGGTCGACCCTGATCCCCTCTCTAAGCCACTTATCGTATTGCTGTCTCTCGTATTCGACGATGTTGGGCGGTGCGCCTCCGCCATGGGCGTCAGCCCATCGACTGTATTTCCGATGCCTCGGGGGACACCAATCCAAATGAACGGCCGTCCTCTTTTTGCAAGCACGGCATTTGCGCACCAGCGGAAGCTTTATCCTGACGGACTGCCCCTCTGGTAGTTCTGAAGCAACCAACCGCTGGGCATATCCAAATCTGCTGCATCCGAGCTGCAGCGGGCGAGGCCGTCACACTCTTGCGGCGCATGAAATTGAAGGCATCCCCCGACAGGGGCGGGGGCTGGAATACAAGAGCCCCGTCTCTAGGATCAGGCCGTTGATCATCCGGCATTCCATGGGGGAACTCGAAGCGCTGCCGGCTGTCCACGCCAAATGGGCGATCAAAGCCCGCATGCCCGATATTGCCCCAGCCTGAGCGTCTTCCACCCGACTGACTTTCACGCCGTCTTTTGGCCGCATCCGCGAGAATGATCCCATGACCTCCGCGGCGGACGACGCTCTCGGACCTCGTCGGCCCTTCGGGTTCGACGCTGCCTGGGACATGGCCCGCAGCAGGTTCTTCGGGTATTTTCTCGTTTTCCTCTTCCTTTCTGTTCTCAGAAGAGCTCCCAATCGTGGTCCGAGATCCTGGGCATAGAAATGTCCATATTCATAGTTCGCAGTGCTGGGCGCTCACGCGATAGCCCAGCCTGCAGGGGAGCAATCATTATGTCCTGAAGACCATGGGCCACAAGGATTGACCGTTCGAATTGGTCCGTAATCAGGGCATTAGCGCACAACTCGCGATATTGCCAATCCTTTATCTGAAGAAACTCAATGTGTTTCTTCCATATATCGCCCAATTCGGCCACAATCTCCCTTTGTCTCTGCGATTGGAACTGCGCTCGTACCATTCGCCGAATTCCAGCCCGTTCCAGGGGGGGGCACGAGGCCCTCTCCTCAACATCGCATCTTGAATGGCGTTGTCGATTTGCCACATCGGAGCCCCTTCCTCTGGTTCGGGGGCAGGGTCGACCAGCGCCTTGTAGTCGATATCGAAGCGGCGGGAGTGCTGCGGATGGAAGACCCAGATTTGACGCTCGTCGGCTTGGCTCGGCGTCATGAAATAGAGCGAGTCTATGGGACGGACGCCTCCTCCTTCTGCTGACGGGGTAGTGATCTTGAAGTCCATGGTGACCAGGTCCCCGTCATCCCAAAGCTCAGCGCCGTGGCTGCACTGCTGGTGATGCATTTGAACGTACTCGGGGTCACGGAGGGCGTAGACCCCTTCGGCATAGCTTTCGGCATCCGACTTTTGGTCTGTCTTGACCCTCATGCCCCCTTCTCGCTGGACGGAAAGAATACACCAGCGTTTAAGTTTAGTAACGAGTAGAGCTTACATTTATGAGAGGCGCGGGAGAACGCATCCCGACCACCCCGCCTGACTCGGTCATGGGCACTCTCAGGCAAGAGGACGGGAATCTGAAGCATGGAATGAGATTCGCGCTCGGTGAACGTTGCCGTGTTCTTGTCGAAGAGAGCCGAACATGATACATTCTCGAGCGTCGTCGTGCGCAGCCGCCTCGGGGCCAAATATTCGATGGCCATCCTCAGGCAGCAGTCTCGTGCAATGCGCGGGGAACGTGCTAGCCGCATTCTATTGATGACCCACTCGCGGGCTGCAACTCGACCGTTTAATGAGTCGTACCATTTCTCGTTCTCGTAGAACTGCTCGATTAAATGGCTCGTTCACGTCAGATTCCCTGTCGCGACTGATAAGCATGAGTTCATGGTTGACAGTCGGGCGGTCGCGAAGTATGACTTCGTTTGGCGGCTGCGCTTCAGACCCAGGCCTCAATTCCATGATTACGGCCTGCTGATGTGACGCGCATGCCTCGAAGAAGCGCGGGCATTTAATGCGACCGTTCCCGAAGTTACAAGCAATGTGCTCGACCTCTTTATCGAAGGTCGAATGATGGAGCACACTCTCGATGATCGCATCCCAGAGGGGCCTGCCAGTGAGATTGGAACTGGTGGTCTGCGCCTCGGTAGCGGCCCGCGCCGCTTCCCGCGCGGGCGGGGCCGGCGCGGGGCGCGATGTGGCCGTAAACACCATTGCCGTGCCCTTCTTGGCTGCATCCAACACCGCTGCCAGTCTGTCATCGATGAGCAGGTCCTCCATGGGACTACCTGCCTCTATCTCCCTCCCGTAGATATCCACTGCGTCGTCATGGGGCACAGCGGTATACCGCCGGTCCGCCCATGCCTGCCTTTTGTCGCGATCTTCCGCCAACCACGCCTGAAAGTCCTTCGACTTGACGTTGGCGGACTCAGACGGCAGGTATTCTGGTGCCCCGATGTCGCCGAACGGCAGCAGCACTCCCACCTGGCAGCTCACATGGCGGCCGCCAGCAGAGATCACACGCTTCATCATCGGGCCCTCAGCGCCTGGGAGCCGTAGACGGCGGTGGAACCGCAGGCGGCGGTGGAATCGCAGGCTGCGGCGGGGCCGCAGCTGATGGAACGGCAAAAGGAAAGTCCTTGATGTCGAAGGCGGGGCAACACAGCTCGTAGCATATCCTGGCAGCATCCAAAATGTACTTTGCGCATTCGGCTGCGTATGTGTAGCTCTCCCCGCCCGGAAGGAAGTGCCAATCGTCGCCATCGGGATGTTGTCCTCGGTGATGTAACTCGGAGCCGCGGAGTAACAGCATTCTGGGATTCCAACCCGCCTCCTGATAGAGCATGATCCTGTTCTGCCCCCACTCGAAGACGCGGGAGGCAAGGGCATCCCAGATGTGCCGGTCGGAACTCCCTGTTTGGGCGCCTCCAGCTCTGGCCATCACCCAGGACCAACATGAAGAGCATGGCTCCTGTTGTCTGGGCAATGCAGGCTTGCTCGTCCACGACGTCATCTATCATGGATAGAGCGTTGCTTTCCAGTTGGTCGTAGTCGGTAGGACTGTCCTTTCGTCGAGCACCCTTGACTCGCCGATGGTCATCTTTGTGGTCACAAAGCTCGTTAACGTTCCACACGATGACCCTGTAGCGGGTTGAGCAATTAGTCTCCCAGTTCATGGAACGTAGAGACGCCCTTAATTATGCCGTCCAGGGTTGCACCACCCCGAATAATGGTGGCGGATCCCCGTGAACGCGCATTGATCTGCTCCTTACGGGCGCTCGCCAATGCAGGCTTCCGTTTGGCCTTGACGAATGCCATGATGGAGTCTGAGGAAATGAAGTATTCTAGCCCACCCCCGCGCGCCAGCCGAAGGGTTGGAACCGAAGCCCCCGCGCAGCACACTGGCTACATCGAGCCGTGGTTGGAAAGTTAAGGAGCAGGCCCCTTGAGCCAACATTCCAACGGAGGTCTTCCCTCCCTCCTCCTGCTCCTGCTCCCTCTCCTCCTCCTCCTCCTCCTCCTCCTCCTCCTCCTCCTCCTCCTCCTCCTCCTCCTCCTCCTCCTCCTCCTCCTCCTCATCATCATCATCATCATCATCATCATCATCCATCATCCTCCTCATCTCATCCTCCTCCTCCTCCTCCTCCTCCTCCTCCTCCCTCCTCCTCCTCCTCCTCCTCCTCCTCCTCCTCCTCCTCCTCCTCCTCTCCTCCTCCTCCTCCCTCCTCCTCTCCTCCTCCTCCTCTCCTCCTCCTCCTCCTCCTCCTCTCCTCCTCCCTCCTC
>CAUYUJ010014697.1:195596-263096 GCA_963575745.1 Prorocentrum cordatum
TGACAGTCTGGCCTTCGACTACCCAGAACGAACAGCTCGAGCCAGGGGGAGTTATGGGGGGGAGGGAGCGCGAGGGTTGCGCATTGCGGACAAGAGAGCGGGCGAGGCGAGGAGGACAGAGGTGGGAGAGAAAAACGTAGGGGGAGGACTGGCGAGAGGGGGGAAGAGGAGGGAAGACGGCGCAGGGTGAGGGCGAGTGAGACCGCGAGGGGCCGGTGGAGTGGAGGAGAGGGGGGGGGGGGAAGGAATGGGAGGGAGGCGCAGCTGCAGCATGACTGTGAGCCTGGGCTCGAGCGTTGAGGCGAGACCGTCAGCGTTCGGGGAGCCACGACGCGGGAGGCGAGCGGGGGCCTCCTTCAGCTTGCAGCTGTCCGACGCAATCTGGGAGTCGTTCTGGCGGGCGCCCTCTCCTCTGTCCCCACCCCCGGTCGTCCTGCCCCCCCCACCCATCCCCTCGGCCTCCCCGTCCACCCCACGTGCTCCTCCATCCCCGCGCCGTCCCACGCCACCCTCCCCCGCTGCATCCCCCCATCCCACCCCACCACGCGCCCTCGCCCCATCCCCCCTCTCACTCTCTTCTCCCGCTCCCTCCCCGCTCCTACCCCCCTCACACCCCCGCTGCCCTCCTCCTTGAAGGGCACACCGACAAGCCTGCTTGGATCTGACGGACGCTCCATCCCACCCCTGGCCTTCGCGTTCTCCAGAACACCCTCCTGATTCTCCAGCGTCGACTCTTCAACGTTTTGTCGATTCGTCGGCCTCCTCCCTCTCCTCCTCCTCCTCCTCCTCCTCCTCATCCCCCTCCTCCTCCTCCTCCTCCTCCTCCTCTTCCTCCTCCTCCTCTTCCTCACGTGGCCTCCAAGACGGCCCCAAGACGGCCCCAAGACGGCCCAAGGGGCCTCCAACACGCCCCAGATGGCCTCCAAGACGCCCAAGATGGCACAATCATACAAAGTCATAAAAATGTTGCTTCGAACGTGGATTGCTTTCGGGGGCCGTCTTCGGGCGTCCTACGGGTGCCTGGGGCCGCTCGGGGCTCTCGCGGGGCCGTGTGGCCGCCATCTCGACTGATTTGGGCCCCTTGGCCAGGTCCAGCAGGAGCAACCAAGAAGCCCGCAAAGCCCAAACGACCGTCTGCAGGGGCGTTCCAGGAGCCCATTGGACCAAGGATGCGGGAAGTCCCGTCTGGGGGGAGGCCCACAACCCCCCACCCCGCTCTCCCCAGGATTGCAATCAGATCCCAGCAGGAGCATGTTATCGGAACGTCTTCCTGGGTAGTCGAAGCCAATCTGGCGCCAATATGGCAGGCCCAATCTGGCAAACGGAGGCAATCTGGCAAGGGATCCAACGCGAATCCAGTCTGGCGACTCACCCAAATCGTCCAGCTTGGCCAGGCCAGATTGGCCCTTGAGGCCCAATCCAATCTGACAGTCTGGCCTTCGACTACCCAGCCCAGGGTTGCAATCAGATCCCAGCAGGAGCATGTGATCGGAACGTCTTCGGCATGGTCTTTCCCTGCGTTTTTCCCCTCGAATCGTGCGTGGTTCTGGACGCCCGAAATGGGCACGGAAAGAATGGGTACAATGCCCAACAACAAGTGTTGTCCCAAACCAACAGCGGCCGCTGTTGGGCAGGCGGCCTTCATTTCGGGCGTGCAGAGTGGTCGTGTGCCTTCGGCCGTCACGCAGGGCGCTCCCGCCTCGGCGCCTGCTGCACTCCTGCCCCTCACTCTGCCCGGTGCTGGGATCGCCTCTCCCGCGGGGCACAGCCAAGACGTCGTCGTCGTCGTCGTCGTCGTCGTCGTCGTCGTCGTCGTCGTCGTCGTAGTCGTAGTCTGCGTCGGCGTCGGCGTCGGCATCGGCATCGGCATCGGCGGCGTCGGCGTCGGCGTCGGCGTCGGCGTCGTCGTCAACCTGTCGTTACCGTCGTCGTCATCGTCGTCCTCCCCCTCCTTCTCGTCCTCCTTGTCTTCCCCCCTATTTTCCTTTACCTCTTCCCCCCAGGCCTCTCTATCCCCCTACATCCCGCTCCTCCATCCATTCGCCTGGCCCCTGACCCCATCGCGCTGCAAATACCATTCAAAATTTCACTCGACACCTGGATTGACGAATCAGCAAATTATTGATCACCATCCACAGGATGGGAAGGAGGGGCAGGATGCCAAATGTGTCGTTCGCACGCATATGTTGCCCATGTACGCTCTCCCCTCTTCTCTCTCTCTCTCTCTCTCTCTCTTTCTCTTTTTCTCTCCCTTGTTCCCATATCCCCCCTACTCTAGTCTTCCCTCTCGCTCTCCCTTCCCTCTTTCTCTCCCTTGTTCCCAGATCCCCCCTACGCTAGTCTTCCCTCTCGCTCTCCCTTCGCTCTGCCTCTCTGCCCTGACAAAATCCCCGGTTTACTCTCTCATCCCGCGCAGTGATTCCACACACACACATGATGTCGAAAGTGTGCTTATCATTCATGCTTTTGTCCATTAACACGTTTCCCGTCCATGAGAACGGCACTCCGGCTGCAGCGTTGGCAATCTTTCTGGATGGTTGTTTTGCTTCCGTCGTTCGAAATGGCGCTCTCGCCACAGCAAAGGCCACATCGCGGATCGGATTCCTGCCTGATCGTTGTCGTCCCCATCCTCTCCCTCCTCCGCTTTCCCCTGATCATCATGCTCCTCCTACTCATCCTCCCCCTCATTCCCCCTCATCCTCCACCACCTCATCCCTCCTCCTCAACATCCACTTCCTCGTACTCCTCCAAGCGCAAAAGAGCCCACCTCTCCGGTTGCACGGCAAACGATGAGTCAAATCGTGCAACTGCATTTGGGAATCAAAGTCCTCCAGGACACATCAGCCAGCGGATAGAAGTGGATGCTGCGCAATGGAAGGGACGGGAGGGAGGGGCAGGATTTCGAACGTGGCGGGAGCGCATCCAGCTTCTCTTCTGCCATCTCTCTTTCTTTATTTCTCTCTCTCTCTCTCTCTCTCTCTCTCTCTCTGTCCTCTACCCTTGTCCCTATCTCCCTCCTGCCCTCTTCTCTCTTCCCTCCCTCCCTCCCTCCCACTTCCATCTCTCCCTCCCTCTTCCTCCCTCTTCCTCCCTCCCTCCCTACAGTTACATGCTGCTGAAGACTACTGTCCTTCTCTGTCCCCCGACGACGTCCTGGAAGTGTCCCGCCCTCTCCGTGTATTGTTTCTCACACGCAAGATTTCAACAGGCGGTCGTTCATAGGTCTGTTTCCCATCGGAACGTTCTCGGTGCTTCAAAACGGCGCTGCAGCTGCATCGCTGGCCGTATTTCGAGTTCGGCGCTTTACTCTCATCGTTCAGCATGGCGCTCTCGCCCCAGCGCGGGCCACATTTCTGGATCTGAGTGCTCCCTCGTCGTTGTCACCTTCCTATCCCCTACCACGCCATCCCATGGTCCTCCTGCTCCTCGCGTTCCTCCTGCTCATGCTGCCGCCATTCCTCCTCGCCATCCCCCTGTATCCTCCGCCTCCTCCGCTTCCTCCTGCTCGTCCTCCTGCTCATCTGCCACCTCCTCCGTCCAGGGCAACTGTGACACCCTTCGACGGATACAGGAGAAATCACCGCAACGCGAAGGGATGGGTGGGAGGGGGAGAATGTCACATGTGGCGCGAGCGCACCTGGCTCGCCCCTCTCCTCTCTTCCCTTCCCCTCCCCACTCTCCCCCTCTGCCCCTCGCCGCCGGCGCCGCCGAGAGAGGGCCGGCGGTCCGAGTGAGACAGCCCCGAGGAGACCCCTTCGGACAGCTGGACCATGCCTCCGTCCCCACGCCCCTCGAGGTGGCGGGCGGCCGGGAGGGAGGGGGCAGCGGGGAGGGGGTGGCGCGGAAGGGGAGAGGACGGGCGAGGCAGCAGAGACGGGAGCACGGACGAGGCGCGGAGAAGGGGGGAGAAGGGGGGAGGAGAGGGATGGGGAGGCGAGCAAGGAGCAGGGAGCAAGTAGGGGGAAGGAAGAGGTCGGAGGGAAGAGGGAGGTGCGGGGAGGGATGGGCGAGGAGCGAAGAGGGATGAGGGCGGAGCGAGGAGGGAGGGGAGGAGAGTGCAGGGTGGAGGGTGCAGAGACAGGCTCTGACAGAGAGACAGACAGACGGACGGTCAGACAGACAGATAGACAGGCCCTCGCTCGAAATCCCACAAGCCCTCTGGGCGTCGGAGGTTTAGGGCGGTTCCTCTTCCACCCCTCCTTATTCCCCTTCGGGGAGGGGGTTACCCCTCCCCTATACCCCTCCCCTGGACCTGGACAGGGGGTTCCGCGAGTCGTCGGAGCGTCCAAAACGGCCTTGGCGAGGAAGCCCAAATCATTGGTTTTACTAAGATTTTGGCCCCATTGTGGCCTCCTGAGGGGGGGGCTCGTTGTGATATGGAAGATAATCGCTGGATATATTTGACTCGCGCGGCGAGGGGCGTAGCTCTAAGGCCAGGGGCCCTAGTTCGAAATAAAAATGGCAGCGGCGAGCAAGGAATGAAACCACAGGCCCCTCGAGGCTTCTGGGGGAAACCCTCTCGGGCCTCTTACATCCCTGGGGAGTGAGCTTGATTCACACTCCTCCTAGTCGCCGTCGGCGCAGACCCTCTGTCGGGCGCCTGAGCGGGGACTATAACAAGTCACTCGCAAAAGCTTCATTACAAACGGAACAGATTATCTTGATAATCCATCGCAAGCAAACGGCTCGCACGGCATGTTAGCAGGCTGCCCTCTGGGGCGATTTGACGGGTGCTGCTTCACGCACCTGCTGAAATCCGCCGACCCTGTCGGCGTGTGGAAGACGCATCCCGGTGTCGTCGTCTTGCGTGGATCACCGTCGTCGTCGTCGTCGTCGTCGTCGTCGTCTCCGTCGTGTCCTCGTCGTCTCCGTCTCCGTTGTCCCTCGTCGTCTTCGTCGTTCCCCGTCTCCTTGAGCGCGCGAGCCAAAGCGACATTGAGCAACGTCGTAGTTGAGTCGTGGCGAAGCCCCTCCCTACCCTCCCCGCCGGGGGGGGGGGGGGGATCGCCGGGGGGGGTCGCCGGGGGGGGTCGCCGCCACCCAGATACGCATCCTCCCCGGGGGGTCCCGGAGCTCAGAAAAGCTTCAAGACGAGCCAAGAGCGACAGAAGACACCCCCAAAAGGGTACAAGAGGGCCTCGACTCGACGAACGATGGCCCCAAGACGCCCAAGACGGCCCGAAGACGGCCCAAGAGGCCCTCAAGACGCTCCAAGAGAGCCCCAAGAGCACACCCAAGAGGGCCCCAGGCGCCAAAATCGTCAATTTTACATCGGTTTTTGAATGATTTTGGCCTTCTCGCCTTTTCGGCTTTCCGACACTCCAAGACGGCCCAAGAGGCCCCCAAGAGGCCCCCAAGAGCGCCCCAAGAGGCCTACAAGAGGGCCCCAAGACGGCCCAAGAAGGCCCCAGGACAGCCTAAGAGGCGCCCAAGACGGCCCAATAGGGCCCCAAGACGGGCCCAAGAAACGGCCAAGAGGGGGACGAGGAACCGAGAATTCGAGACTTCCGCCCTAAGAGGCCCCCGGGAAGCCCCAAGAGGCCCCCAAAAGGCCCCAAGAGGCCCCCGAGCGGCGCCAAGACGCCCCCAAGATGCGCCGAAGACGGCCTCCGGAAGCCCCAAGAGGCCCAAAAGAGGCCCCAAGAGGCCCCACAACGGCCCCCAAGAGGCTTCAAGTTGCCTTCCAGACGCCCCCGAGAGGTCAACCACGAGATCCCAACCAACATCCATAAGGCCTCCTCCTCCTCCCCCTTCACCCTTCCTCCTCCTACTCCCTTCCGCCTCCTCCTCCTCCTCCTCCTCCTGCCCCCCCCCTCGTGTTGTCTTTCGTCATCTTCAGGGTGGGCGGCAACGGCCGTAAGGCCTTCGCAATAAAAATTCTCGGCGGAACGGGCACTCGGCTAGGATCTTACTACTTAGTAATAAGATGAAACCCTTGGTAGCAGAGCAATCTCGCTGGTGATCGTCATCACCATAAAACAGAGCACACACAGAGGCTGATCAGGCCAAGCGCTATGAAACATACAGGCTGCGAAAGAAAGCAGCGTCCGGGTGGTGGCGAAAACACACTGAATGCGGACTAACGTGAGCGGCTGGCAAGCAGCGTCGGGCGGCGGCGAAAGCAAACGAAATGCGGATAACCGTAAGCGGCTGCTGGCAGCAGCGTCCAAATAGCGGCACAGCAAGCTGAATGCGGGAAACTCATTCACGTGGACTTCTGAGTCCCCTTTCTCCGGCGTCGTTCGGCTCGGCGCGTCGGATCCCATCATCTGAGCCCATCGATTCTGGAGCTCATGCTTCAGCGAGTGGTGCATGCGCGAGAAATCGGGCTGATGCACTCTGTGGTTCCGGCGAAGCCACGACGAGTGGCGCCTGCATGTCCTGCAGGTCGCGTAAACGCTGCGCGGGTTATATCCTACGCGAATGTTGTGCCCTGCCACGGCACACTCGTTGATCTCCATCGGCGAAACCGTCGGCGTGGAGTTATTCAAGGACACGATGCTTGCCGATGATGAGCTGGATATCGTCATGGGCGTGCTCGGTGACGATGATGGGGCGAAGCTGTCCTGCGGCGATGCCGGCGCGGGAGCGGTTGAAGGCCTCGGAGCCGGACCTGCGTTCTCTGTCGATGAGCTGCTCTGGGCCGCGGCAGCAGCAACGATCTCCTGGGCGTCGGGCATGAAGATGTCTCCGTCGGCGTCCTCTTCCTCTGGAATCGCGGGCTGCACGTGGTTCCGCCTCCCGAGACGTCTCCCGTCCCAGCCTGGGTGGCGATCGCCCTCGGCCTTGCCCTCCTGCGGCGGTGGCTTCAGGGTGTTCTGAGCCATCGTGTGCCTCATAAGGGCGAAGATGCTGAATCCCACCATCATTCCCACGAACATTGAGAAGCACGTCAGGTAGCACGCGTACCAGTAGTAGTTCATGTCGAATGGCTGCGGGGGCGAAGGAGTCGGCTGACCCTTGACCTTGCCGATACACGTGGCAAGCACGGAGGCGATCATGGCGGCGTTGGGCTGCCTGGTGCCGGAGTTGTGTTTCTTGGCGCCGAAGAAGGAGAGCAGCAAGCTGGTCTCCATTACCTTGGTAAGCGAGTCGGCAACCATGCTCCAGGTAGGAACCCAGGTCAAGCGCAGCTCGCTGTTGGGATGCACGGACTCCTTGATCATGGAGGCGACGATGCGGAAACGCTTGCCGGAAGACTGGCCCACGTCGGACTGGATGTGGGTAACGAGACCCTTGCTGACGCTATAAACCTCCCCAGGGCGCTTCAAGCTGAGATCGTCGATCTCCTTGAGCGGCGTCTTGGGGTTGTAGGCTTCGGTGAGCAGCTGGCGAAACCATGCGTTGATTTCGGTCCCCTCGAGGGTGGCGCAACCCTCCGCGGCCAGCGTGGACTTCACGGACCTCTTGACGGTACCCGAATGCCAGGCAACTGGTAAGCATAGATCGTATCGGCCTCCGACTACATCGCACGGTCGGTGGGCAAGGCCCATGGCGATGCCCCACTGGCTCTTTACACCGTCGATGTTGGCGAACGCGGCGTCGCTGAAGCAAACGGTGGTGCAGGTGTTCAGGTTGATGAGATTGCGCTTCAGCACAATGGCAAAGTCGGGGGACCGTGAACGTAGTTGACCGTCCTGTTGAGCATCTTGGCGTCGGCAACGGTAGCGACGTTCGTGCGCCTGGCAGCCATGCTGACCGGGCAGGCGATGTCGACTCGCGTCTGAACAGCGAGCCAAGGTAGTTGACCCAGGGTGCGTCGATAGCTGGATACCTCCTCCATGGACAGCTTGTCGTCTGGGGCGCGGCCCTTCACGAAGGAAATCTCGACAGGGTCGACCTGCTTGCAGCCGTGGCCTGCGTGACGCGAAACTTTTCGTCAGACTTTGAGATCGTACGTCCGCAATATTTGATAATGCCTTCAACCTTCTTGAGATGGAGCTTCCTCCCAAGGCTATCAATGATGCGCTTCCACTCTGTTGAGTCCTTGAGCTGAGCAATCAAGAAGTCGTCCACATGGGAATGTACGACGGCGGCCAGGCCCTTGGAGTCGTAGAAATAGTAGAGACCCTTCTCGAGCTTGCTCTCGATTAAACCGTGGTCCTTGAACACCTTCTGGGCGTAGAGATACCACTGCCGTCCTGCGTCACGGGCGCCATAGATAGCACCGGTCGCCATAACGATTTCACCAGGCGAAGTACCCGGTGGGGGGTTCTTCGCAGGCATGCGTAGCAGTAAGAGCCTCTCGATGTTGCCAGACTGGAGGTAGGCCGTCATGGCATCATACGAGGTGAGGTCCCACCCAGATTGGGCAGCAGCAGCAAGCGCAAGGTAAAGGGCGTCTCGAGATCCTGTAGGTGCATCAGTGATGATCTGTGACTTGTCCTCCTGGCACTCTTGAACTACGAGGCGGGCCTTCATGAGGTTGAGCCCCTTGCTGGCGAGCACCCATCGCGTGCCCACCGGGCGAATGCCAGGATTTCGCCTTAAGAGCTCCTTCAACTCCTTCGGCGGCAGCTTCTTGTAGGCCCCGAACTCTGTCCACTTGGACCACTCGACCTTCATTGCCTCATCCATGAGCTTCTTCTCCTTGGTGGACGAGTTGTCGTACTTCAGCTCCTTGGCGGCCACCTTCCCAGTAAGGAAGACTTCGCGTAATGAGGGCGCAAACTGCATCTCGTCTGCGTTGGCCTTGAAGTAGTTGTCCAAGTAGTAATATGTCTGGTTGGTGTCGCGGGGCTTCTTGAAGCACTTCGGTAGGTCGTCCAGCAGCTCCTTTCTCTTGGCGGCTCGAAATCGAGGATCATCACGTTCGTGTCGGTCGCGTCTAAGCGCCTGAGGGGCGTCTTCTTGTTGATCACGTCGCTGTGCCTTGGCTCCTCGTTAGTATTCATGATGTCGGGGGCGACGTAGTTCAACCTCCTCCTTGACTTGACTCTCCATCTTCTCGGCTATCTCGTTGATGAACTCGGCGACCGAGCTAATGGTCTCGACTTCTCCATCGTCATCAACTGGCCCTTCTTGTTGAGGTTCTGGTAGTTCTTGAGTCTGTCGATCGCGGTCGTCTTCTGCTGCTGGAGTTGGTTCAGGATGTTCGGGCTGTTCGGGTTGAGGTGGGGACGGCGGATGCGGCGATGGCTGGTCGGCAGGTTGGTCGGCAGGGCCGGAGTCGAGCGCAGCTGCGGCCGCAGCGGCAGCAGGTAGTAGATGGTCTCCCCCCGAAGGTCCCGGCGCCGAAGCGCTTCCACTGACTCCTCCAGTAGGAACAAAGTCGTCGTCACCGTGTTTACGACTGAGCCATTCGAGAAAGGCATGTTGGCGTCGATTAGCTGGCGCATCTGCAATGTTGCCGAAACTTGGTGGAACTGGTATAAGTGGAATTGGCGGGGAGGTCGGTGCGGCAGGTGGCGCTGGCACAGCATCTGTACGCGGTTGCTTTTGGGGCGCGGGGCCGGTGAGGTCCATGAACACGTCCTCGTTGGTGGAGTCGTCCGCTGGCTTGCGCGGCGGTGGAGGCGGTGCGCCTCCTGGTCCTCCTCCACCTCCTCCGTGATCGTGAGGGGGGCGCCCGTCGGGAGCATCTCCTGGAGGGTGTCCAGCTGGTGGAGGTGGCCGGCCGTTCATGGCATTTAGGACTTGGCCCCGTGGGACGAGGTCGGAAGCCGTGGCATGTCGTAGGTGTCCACGGTTGACCTTCACCGTGGTAGATCGGTGGCTGACCCACACGTTGGATGCGCCCTCGAAACCGATGATGACGCCTGGCCCGTGCCACTGGAGAGCCCATTCGCGCTTGGGCTTGCCGTTCCCCCGCCAGTGGTACACCTGGTCACCAGTCTGATAGACGTCTTGCGCATGCCGTGCGCCGTCCGCCCTCGACCGGGCTAACAGCGCTCTCGACAGAGACTGGTTGAAGCGCAGGTGCTGGATGGAGGTCTGGGCGGCCTTCATGATGGCTACCCTCTCGGAGAAAGGCTTGTCGGACACGATGCGCTCATGTAGCGATAGTCGGCCAGCATTGTCCAATAGGCAGCATGGCAACCGAAGTCCACGTCCAAGAACCCATTGGGCAGGCGAGTAGCCGCTGGCGTTGACTGAGCTGTTCATGGCCCAGCACACTGCAGCGAGCAACCATTGAATATTGTGCGCTTCGGCTGGCTGGTCAAACCTGATGCTAAACTGGTCGATCAGCTTGCGAGCAAGGATCTTCCAGAGACCACCACGGCGTTCTGCGGTGTCGCAGCCGATGTTGTCATAAGCTGGCAACCCATGTCTCCGAGTTCCTTTGAAAACTCTATATCAAACTCTCCTCCTCCGTCAAATATTACAAATTGTGGGGCTCCAAACGGTGCAACCCAGACCTGTAGGAGCCGTGCAAATACCGCACTCTGATGTCGTGTCGGAACCGTTCCGCACATTGTGAACCCGGATGCGAGATCAACAATACTCAGGAAAACCAACTGGTTTCCAGCGTAGTCGGCAAGTGTGGATAAATCCACCCCAATTGAATCGTTGGGATCTCTATCTAATCGAATCCTTCCAGGTAGATGCGGTAAAGGTCGCTGATGGGCGGCACAGACTTCACAATGTAGGTTGAGAGCCATCTCGACCGAACGCTGGGATCCGCCAGTAATGCGGATAGCCCGTGCCAGCGACTCGTTGTACGGGTGACCCGTGTTGACGTGTAGCTGCATGATGGCGGACTTCAGGGTGCGCTCCTCCGCTGCCGTCAGAGGTGGCTCGGCGGTAGCGGCAGGGGCAGGTACGGTACGTATTGCTGCCCTCCTCCGCGTTGGCTGCGCTGGCTGAGTTGGGTTCGCTTCCCGTGGAGCCGGCTGGTTCGGCTTGCGCAGCTGCTTGGCGAGGGAGCTGACGAGCTCGTAGGTGTAGTTATCGCTGTTCTTTGCGTGTCGACCACAGGCTTCGACATGTCGGCGGGTCCTGTCGCAGAACTTCCTGAGCGAGTTGTCCATGCCAAAATGGTCGGTGACGGTCCTCCATGGCATCTTGATCGGGACTCCCTTCTTGGTCTTCAGGCTGTAGGCGCATCCGTCAAAATCGATCACCCTAGGAAGTTGACGTCGTAGCTCGTTGGCAACTGGATTCTTCTCGAGGTTCCAACCGTCGCAGTAGCGTGGCCACTCGAAGGAGACTGCGAGGCACGGGCCGAACTTCTTGCGAAGTCGTCGTATGGACCGTAGGAACAATGAAATCATTCTCGTCGGCTTCCGTCTATCCGCCTCGAGCTGCGTGATCTTCTTGGGACCGATATTGACAATGAGCCTCTCTAGAGATGCCCATGGTGTGCAAGGAAATGCAGCATGTACTCGTACGTTGTGATGCTGCATGAGCTTCGATCTGATCTGCTTCACAAGCTCGTTGACAACTGCTGGTCGGGAAAGATCGTGCCCGGGTAATCCACAGCGAACTGCATCACCTCCAGCTGATGTCCATTTCTTGCTGAGCTTGCTGCTGGGATTGCAGCACCATTCGAACAAAATCGCCGGCGTCGAACTTGGAACTGAACTAGTCCTCGCAGCAGACTGTGATAGGTCTGTCTTGAGAGCCTGGTTCACCACATTCGGGATGATGCCGCTCTTGTTGGTGACGATGGCCGAGCGCCGTCCTGCAGTGAGCAGCGGCTTCGTCCCCTTCTTGAGAGTGCGGATCCTCAGCTGCTCCTCCTCCACGACGTTGACCTCCTTCTTGGTGTCGTTCTCGATGCCGAGCGAAACCGACGAGCCGAACACGCACTCCGGGCAAAACCCCAGGTGTAGGCAGTCCTCGTACGGTGTAGACCCACAGGCGACGCAGTCGTTCGTGGGCTCGGTGTTGTAGGCTGTTCGTATAGGAGTCGAGGTAGTCGGTGGAGTGGCTGCCGTAGAGCAGCAGGCCAGTGCAGATGCCACTGCGGCCATCAGCCGTGACCCCTTAGATCTCCTTGGCTGGAGACGCCGAGGTACGTCGATCTCCTTCTTCTGGAGCAGCATCGAGATGCGTTCATGAAGCGTAGTGTCCTTCGTGGTGTTGTTGACGGTCGGCAGCTGACCCTTGCGGGCGAGGTCCGCACTGGAATCCCTCATGGCGCCCCAGTCCTCGGGCTGGAGCTGAATGGCGGGATGTCCCGCGCTGCTGGTGACAAGCTTCTGCGAGGCGTTGCCGATGCGGATCTGACCCTTCCAGAGTGAGACGTCGATCTTAGAGGGCTCGATGAAGTCGCGGCCGATGAGCAGCCCGAGGGCGGGGCTGTCCACAGCGCTGAACACGATGCGTCCAGCACGGCCGCAGAGAACGAGCGGGGCTGTGACGCGCTGCTTGCTGGGCAGCGCGCCTCCATTTCCGAAGCGGTAGACCTCGTCCTCTGGCTCCTCCAGGATCTGATCGCCAAGGCCGATGTTGATAAGCTTGTCCTTGTAGCGCTGGTACCACTTGAGACCTGCGACACAGAATAGGCAGGCGGTGTCCATGACGCCGACGCCGTCGTCGTTGGGTCTTGTGCCGATATTGGTAGTGTTAACCGTGGGCAGGTCCGGGATGACGCGCTCTGAGACGAGGGTCTCTGGCGGTGGGGTCACTAGCCCTTCAGGGTGCAGGGCGACCTCCTCGTCTCCGAACTCGACCTGCTCGGTGATGTTCGCCTGGCGGTGGGAGCGTTCACCACGTCCTCCACCCTTGGGCTTGCCTTTGGACGGCGCGAACTTGCGGGCTCCCGGCGCAGGGCACTCCGCATCGCCGGTCCAGTGGCCCTTCTCGCCGCAATCCCAGCACTGCGATGACTTCTTGCGCTGGTCGACGCGGCTCTGCAGGTTCTTGGCGGGCGGGCGTCTCTGGCGCGATGCCTTCCCGCGGCCCTCGAGGGCGCCCCGAGCTGACCTGATGGTGGCCATGGCTTCGGGGATGGCGGCCAGATCGGCCGCAGCGGCCTCCACCTTCGCGGAGACGTCGCCGTCGAACAGCTCGGAGATCTCCACGTTGGACGACTCCAGCTCGGCGCTGAATGCCTCGAGCTCCTGGCGGACGATGTCCTGGACGTCGGCCTCGGTGTTGTCGTCGTCATCTTCTCCCTCCTGCTCGTCGTCGTCCTCGGGCTCCTCCACGATGTTGGTGGATCGGGCCCGTCCAGGTGGTGGTCGCTGCCAGCTATGGCTGGATCTCGCAGATGAAGGTGCCCACGAACGCGCGGGCACGCTGGCGCGCCTCTCGGACGCGTGCAGGTCCGGGAACATGCGCACTAGCAGGGCGCGGATGCGCTGGTAGGAGTAGTGCTCGTCGGGTAGGTTGCCCACGACGCGCTCACGCCGCTCGGCCGTCAGCCCGGCCTTGCGAAGCAGGAACCACCCCGCCACGTCGTCGAGCGCGTTGAGGTCCACCTCGTTCTCGCGCAGCTGCTGTAGGCCGGCCTCCAAGCGTACGAGCCAGTCCGTCATGCGTTCTCCACGCCTGCGGTGATGCTGCGTGGACTCGAAACACTTCTCGAGCGTCTCGCCCTTTTGTACTGGCTTCTGCTGGCCGAGGTGCGTCTCGAGGTGGTCGAGCACATTGTTGATGCCTCGAAGGTTGCGATCGCGCCCCCGTCCGGTCGGGTCCTCGATGTCGTCGTCGGGGATCGGGTGGAGCTGCTCCTCTGGCATGTTGAGCGCCGCCGAGCGGGCGGCACCAGAAAGGCGAAGCACCAGCTTCGACGCGAGGCAGTGCGAAACCTCCAGGTTCTCGCTGAGCTTCCAGAGCTTCACCTCCTGCTGGAAGTCTCGCCACTTAGCTGGGTCGCCGTTCCAGGTCGGAATGACCTGATTCATACTGCTGAAGTTGTTGTGGTGGTCAGCCATCGCGATCACCGCGTAGCTGTAGATGTCGAAAGGGGCGTCGCTGACGTCCTCTAAATTGAAGTTGGCGTCGCTGACGCTAGCGGCCTTGTGGAGCTTGTAGTAGCTGGCGTCGCAGACGCTAGCGGCCTTGTAGAAGTTGGAGTAGCTGGCGTCGCAGACGCTGGCAGCCTTGTAGAAGTTGGAGTAGCTGGCGTCGCAGACGCTGGCAGCCTTGTAGAAGTTGGAGTAGCTGGCGTCGCAGACGCTGGCAGCCTTGTAGAAATTGGAGTAGCTGGCGTCGCAGACGCTGGCAGCCTTGTAGAAGTTGGAGTAGCGCAGGGCGTTGGACTGGGCGTCGCTGGCGTCCACAAAGAGCAGCAGCAGCTGCAGGAAGGCGCTGGCCTTCGATTCCGCGATCACTTGCCTGGACGGCGTCGTCTTGGCAGAGTCTTCGGCGCGCAGCGCCGGCAGGGCAATATGGACAGCGCGCGTGATGAAGAAAAATCCCTTTTTCCTCGAAGCTGAAACGGCTATTGCGCAAAGCAAAGTGAGAGTAAGAGAAAGAACATAGAATACAGAAGAGTAGAGAGCATGATGGGGAGTAACTTCAACACCCCTCCTAACATGGAACTGGTGACTGTACACTACCAGTGACATGTTCTATACGCTCCTAATCATCTCTGTGGTTCAGAACCTCCCACGGGGCTCGCCGCGAGACCGTTCTTACTGTACAACACGAACATACACGAGCTATTACTTAGATGAGCTCCTTCTCGTTTCCCACATCATCCGTCTGAGCTAGAAGGTCCTCCTCCCCGTAGCCGCCCAAGCCGTGCGAAACCTTCAGCGCTTTTGGATGACGTCCGGCCTCCTCCTTGAATCCCATGCCTCCCATAAAACGAACAATCAAAGCCTCCTCGACGTCCTTGGTCCCAAGATCAGCTAAGTTAGTTTTACCGTCTACTTTGTGCATCTGGATCTCCCCCTTTCCTACCTGGTGCTGCATCCACAACAGCGCCGCGTCCAAATGTCGCACCTTCCCGAGACCGATCCGGGAAGCGACCCCCTTGGAAGCTGTGCTGTCTGTCCGCAGACGGATCCGCAGCTCGTCGCCGAAGTCCCGGGCCATGGACTGCATGCCAAGAGAATGGCTCCCTCCTTTGACGTTCGCTACAAATTCCGCCTCTCCTGAGGACAGAGCTGGACTCGTCTGTGTAGCAGTCGAACATCGTAGGCAGTGGTTGCCAATCATCACTACCGTGCAGCTCACAGACTTCCGGTCTGTTGGGTCTGACGCCCAATCAGAATCTGTCCATGCGTCAACATACCCCACAGGCTCCTGCATCTGGAACTGCTGAACCCACCGGGGGTGGCCCTTCAGGTAGCGCACCGCGCGCTTGAGCCGGTTCCAGTGGCCCACGGCGGGCTTACTCATCCCACGGGCCAGTCGATTTGCAGAAAACTGTAGGTGCGGCAGATCTGCCGCATGGTACGCTATACGCATAGTACATGACCTGTACAAACTCACGGAGCTATCCGCGAGCGGCTCTTCCGAGTGGCAATCGCCGCGCTTTTCGCCTGGCGTGCCCACTGCTTTGACCCTGCTGCCGGTCAGTCCAAGCTGGTCTACTAGAAGATCCACGTGTCGAGGATCAGGCTCGTAAGTGACTGTCGGCACACCGTCCTTCGTGCAGAAATCAACCAAACGGTGCAGAATGGTGATGCGCGTGTCGTCACCATCCTCAAAACCAAGCACGCCTCTCTTCTTAAGGATCATGTGCTTGCCGATTTCGTCAAACAAGCTGTACATGTGGTCTGGTTCACCTATGAACACAAGGTCGTCTCCGTGCCTCCACCCAATTGACAGTTTGTTCCTGTGTCTGTACAAACATGGGTTTGACACGCCAACGTCGTAGCCCAGCTTTGCGATGATGTCGTTAAAGAAACTGTCCCATTGGTTCGCTGCGTCGCGCGTGCCGTAAATGGTGCGAAGAAGCTTTCCGACCATCCCTGGGGTAGCATCCTCCTCCGGGAGGCGGATGTACATCTCCCGCACACACGGCGCATGGAAATGAGCTCTGCTCACATCCATCACCAACATCTTCAAACGAACCGGGGCGCCTCGCACCCGCCTCGTGGTTGTCATGAAATGGAACAGATATTTAAGGCTCTCTAGTGGTGGCGTCGCGGCAAACGTGCCTTGCATGAATGGGTCTTGCCACTTGTACTCCCTGCCGACCAGCCGGGAGCGAACCTCCAAATTATCATCATCACCTTTGTTGACATCACACCAACGCACAGAAACCATGTTCTTGCCTTTCGCCTGTGCTGCTGGCACCTTTTCGTACACAGGGAAACCGCGAAGAAATTCCAACTCGGCGACTCTCGCTTTCCGTACCAGCGGCGTTGGTAAGAGCTTCCCAGAGACATCGTCGTAAAACTTCGCAAGGTCTTCCTCTGGATACTCTGCGGGGTCGTGGCCTGCGACCCCCGGCTCGAGGGAGGACAACGACAACTCCCCGTCTTCCTGGAGTTGCCGCCGGAGGCCACGCAGCACCGCACATACCAGCGCGGGCGTGCACCCCCCTGTCCCTGCAGCCTTGGAACCCGTTCTGTTCCAAAACTTGCACGTCGCAAGCTCCTCGGCGATACACCTGCTGTTGGTGAGCCAACCGGCCCCCTGCGCCGCCAGCTCGTGCCCGCCTCCTTTGGTGGCGATGGCCTGCCCCATCCCACGCTCGTCAGTGCGCACCCAGAACACATCTGGCTGCTCTAACACCCCCTGCGCGCACGGCTCCTGCAGAGACGCCGCGCCGCCACGGTGCTCGTGTAGCATGTATCGAGCAGCGTCGATTTGCTTCCTGCACAGCGGACAACACGCCCGGAGTTGCTGCCTGCTGCGTGCCCCGCGCGCGCCCCGCGCGCCTGCGCCAGCGTCGTCCCTGCGCTGCCGGCTCCAGGGAGGGCCGTCAGTGCCCCCCACTAGCAGGTATGGCCGGATCTGCTCCTGCATTTCGTCGGCCTTCTGCTGTTGCCCTGGGACCTCTAAGTCCCACCCTGTGGTGAAGTCAAGCACGCAGCCCGGGTGAAGGCCGAACTTGCCCACCTGCGTGGTGAACCTGCTCTTGCAGAACACCTCGCCCGCAGCTGCCTCCCAGCTGCTGTCCGGAATCGGACCGCCCCTCGCGACCGAGCACACGGACTTGATAGACGGGCCAATTGCCGCGCCCATCTGCCGAAGATTCGTCTGGATACTACCAAGATCCATGTCGTCTTCGGCTAGACCAGGAACTGGCCTATCCGCGGCGCTGGGGTCCGCGTTACCAAGCGATTCTCCTTTGTCGCCGTCTCGAACCAACACTGGCTCTGACCCGGCCAGCGCAGCCTCGACGCTGCCAGGCCTTAGCGGTGCAGCCGGCCCTGCTGTAGCCGAAGCTGTCACCCCAGAATCGGCTGCCGCTGCTGCCGGCTCCCCTCCTGCGCCTGGCGCAGACTGCCGCGGCGCTCCCCGCGACGGTCTACTAGCAGGCATATTGATGAGCCGCTTCGGCTGCTGCGAATCAATACCTCCCTGCTCCTCCCTTGGTGCTGTCCGCGGTGCTTCCCGCGAAGGCCCCCCCTGCTCCTGCCTATGCGCCGTCCGCGGGGCTTCCCGCGAAGGCTCCTCCGTTGTGCTGTCTGGCCCCAAAACCTCTCCAGGCTCCAGGGTTTCCCCTGGCGCCTCTCGCGCCCCCGGGACGCCCGCTGCCTCCCTGTGCGCCTCCGCCTCCTCCAGACGGACGCCAAGCTCGATATCTTGAGCCATGGCGTCTTCGATCCTTTTCCTACACTCTTGTGTGTGCGCCCTCGGCTTGTGACCAAAAGCTGCTGCTAGGCATCCTTGGCACCCGTCTGTGTACCCAAAACGGGCAAATTCGACATCTCTTCGGATGTATACGCGCCTCGGGACCCAAGGTGCCGCTGGTGGTGGTGGCAGGTGTGGTGGTAATTCCGACTCAGGCACGACTGGTTCCGTCGCCGCCATCACGGGTGCGCACCCCGGCTCCTCCGCGTCGACACCCTCGGAGTGGCTCCACGGATACCCCCTGATGGCCTTCACCAGCTCCGGGTCTTTAGCCTGGACCGGGGGCAATCTCTTGACGCAGTTCACCTTCCGGACACCCTGTGGCGCCCCGATCAATACCATGTTTGAGCGCTCTACCAGTCCAAGGTAGACTCCCGTTTCCCATCGGTCTTCGAATTTGCGCCTCTGCCGCTTCTCTGCTACTCTCAGAAACATCACTGCTTCTGCAAAGGCTGGAAGTTTGCGACGGTACGGTCTGCCTTTCCTCAGCTCGTACGCGGTGCGGCCATCTTTCAAAGCCTTTTGACCTCTGTTGATGACCTGTGAGGCGTACTCCACTGCCCAAACACGGACAGGATGAGTCAAAGGAAGTTTTACTCCATGGAACTCCTGGGCCGCATGGACCAGAGTCCGGGTTTTGGACTCTACCTCCCAGATGGCCCTCTCCACCACACCATTTTGTTGAGACTCCCCGGCCCCACTCTCCTCCATCTTAACTGCGATGGCCTCCCCACATTTGGATCGAAGTTCTTTGACGGCTGCGGTCTTGAGCGCCTTGGTGGCGTTTTCGCCGTCTGACTTGTAGATGAAGTGCTGCAGACCACTCTGTTCCAGGTCGTGCGCCGTGACTTTGACGGCTCATTCATCTACTCCTTTGCGCCTCACAACATGTGACGTCAACCACCTATCCTGGAAAAACTTATGTACAATTATAGGTAAACATCGATCACACATCCTCTCCTCCTCCACCGACTCCCCCATGAAACAGTAATCACAAGAGACACAAGGTATTTTCAGATCGTCGCTCTCCCGCCTAAAATGACTGTCTGCCTTCCCACAACCAGCCGCGCACGATCTACACCAACTCTGGCACGGACAATGATCGACATTATGCCTTGCAATCTCCTCCGCCGAAGGAAGACTTGGGGAGGGGAGAGCTCGAATGACCCCGCCTCCAGCGTTGGCCATGTGAGACTGGAGATGATCGCCGCCATCCCCTCCTTGGCCCGCGGGGCTGCCCGCTGGTGCCCTCGGCCCCGCGGCCGGCGCAGGTGCGCTCGCGGGGCCATCCGCCGAGCCACCTGGTGAAACTGACTGTGAAACATGAGGCCCCGCTGCTAGTGCTGCCGGAGGGGCCGCGGAGCTACCCGCGACCGTTGGAGCACCTGAGCTTGCCTCCTCCACGGGACTTACGGCCAGGCCAGCCCGTCTCAGTTTGACGGCAGGATGATTCTTGCGTCGAGCTCATACCTGCCCCCTCTACGATGTATCTCCAAGACTTCGCCCGACTCCCTGCGACGAGCCCACCGACGACCGTCGACGAAGAAAACATCGTGACCGTGATCTAAATCACACAGCGCTAACAAAGGTTTGCGGACCGGGACGATGTGAACATTAGCGTGCCTGCGAACACCACCAATGTCTAACTCGTACACCCTCTTCCCGAGGTTCGGCAAGGACGGCGCGACGGTGTCCCCAGGGCCGTAGTACTTCACGCCGCGGCGGGACTCTGGGGAGTCCTTGGTTGGGACTTCTGGGACCAGCTCTGGGGGCCAGACGGTTATCTCCGCGCCGCTGTCGAGACCAATCGTAACCCGCGGGTCTGACCGCGAGTACGACACAGCAGAAACCTCGCTAGCCTCGATTGCCGAGATCCCAAGACCCCCCACCTCCGAAGGCCCCGCCGCCCCGGATGACGACCCAGAAAGGCCCTGCACCTGCAGCGAAAGCGCCGCCAGCTGCTGTTCGAGATGGGAAATCTCTGCTCGAGTGCGTTTCTTGCACGGCTCCCCGGTGCCTGTCCTAGTTGCTCCTGCGGCGTCCGCGTGCTTCTGGCGGCAGTCTGCGGCCTTGCGGCCTGGTTTGCCGCAGTAGTCGCAGTTTCCCGAAAAGTTCCCAGCAAAACGCTTGGCTGCCGCCTTCGGTTTTGCCTTCCCAGCTGGTTTCGCCTTGGCCTTGGCTGCCGGGCTGCTCCGGCACTCGCTGGCCCTGTGGCCGGTTTTGCCGCAAGCCCAACAGTCGCCCGAAAACTTGATGGTAAGCTAAAAACTTGCCGTCACCGCCCTTCCCGCCAGCCTGTCCTCGTCCGCCCCCCTTCGGGCCCCCTTTAGCAAGAGCGTGCAGACCGCCCGCAGACCGCCCGAGAAACCGGTTCGTGCCGACGATTTCCCGCAACTCTTGCTTGATCTGCTCGTACGTCTCGATCCGATTGCAGTTCAGAACGAGATGTTTCGACAGATCCCGCTGGTCTGCGTCTCCGTTGGCCAACGCACGGAGAATCACACCAGCCTTCGTTTCGTCGTCTACGGTCTTCCCGGACCCGTTTTCGTACTCCTTGACTAAGTCCTCAAACTTGTCTAAGACTACCCAGACGTCAGCGTCCTCGGCGGCGTAGCCGAAAACGGCCTGGCACTGCACCATCCGCCGGCTCTTGAACTGCTTCGGCTCGTAGTCCTGCGCCAGGGGCCTCCACAGCTTCAGCCCTTCCCCCTCGTTCACCTTCTTGACCTTCAGCAGCGCGTTGCCCTCCACCATCAGAGTGATGATGTAGTACAGCTGCTTGTCCAGGGCGTCGTCGCCCCGGGCTAAGTCTCCGCGCTCTATGGACTGCTGCAAGTCCTCAGCGCGCCGGAGCAGGGACTGCATCCTCGGCGAGATGGCCCCCACGTACGCGCGGAACACGAGGCTGAACAGAGCCCAGTCGGACTCTTTTCCGCTGAACATCCTGGGTTTGTTCAGGACCCGGGCGTCCACGGTCCCGGCTGCCAGCCTCCGCGCCTCGTCGTCTGGCTCCCTCCTCTCGGTCTGTGCCGCGCTGCTTGCGCCTGCCCGAGAGGCTTCTGCTGCGGCGAGGTCCGCCCGCAGCCGTTGGTTCTCTGTGCTCACTGCTTGGAGCTGAGCCCCCATGGCTGCGAGCCTCGCCAGCACCTCCTCCATCGCCATTGTCGTAAGCGGTGGACCAGCCGTGCGTCAAGTAGTGCTCGTAAGCGTCGTCGTTCCCAGCGGCGACCTTCAGCACGCGAAAGAGAGCGCTGGCTCGCACCCTTGGGTCGTTGTTGCGCTCACAGTGCTCTATGGCCTCCCTGCGGAGGTCCTTCGGCACCTGGTCAAGGAGCTCCCTCACCCACTTGTGGTAGAAGGTCTTTTCCTCCTCCGTGAGCTCTTCGCCGCTGTCCACCTTTCTGAGCACAGAGCCTTTCAATGCTCTTCTCTCGAGGGCCTCCTGCGTGCGACGTTCCCCCCTAGGGCGCTGGCCGCGGCTCCTCTTCTTGGCCACGTAGCTGGCCGCCCCTGGCCGCACCACGGCCTGCGAGGGGAACTGTTCCAAGATCCGCCTCTGCACCGCGAGGTTCCTCGAAGCCTGTCCGAAGCCCGGGCCTAAAGCCGAGAACTCCTTGGGCTCCTCCCGCGGCGCTGGCGGCCGAGGCCGCCCCGCAAGGGGTACAGGCGGCGGCGGCGGCGGCGGTGGTGGCAACCTCGGCCGCGGGGCTGACCGCGACCAAGGTGGCGGAGTAGGCGCCCGCTGCTGGCGCCAAGGTGGCGTCCGCGGGTCTGACCGCGAACTCGTTGCCGTGGATCGCAGAGCTGAGCTCTCAGAGCTCCGCTACCATGATGAAGAAAAATCCATTTTTCCTCGAAACTGAAACGGCTATTGCGCAAAGCAAAGTGAGAGTAAGAGAAAGAAGATAGAATACAGAAGAGTAGAGAGCATGATGGGGAGTAACTTCAACAGCGCGGCGGCGCTGGGGTAACCGAGCCTCGCTCCAGGCTACCACTGCGATCTGGAAGATAATCGCTGGATATCTTTGACTCGCGCGGCGAGGGGCGTAGCTCTAAGGCCAAGGGCCCTAGTTCGAAATAAAAATGGCAGCGGCGAGCAAAGAATGAAACCACAGGCCCCTCGAGGCTTCTGGGGGAAACCCTCTCGGGCCTCTTACATTCCTGGGGAGTGAGCTTGATTCACACTCGTGACCCCCCCTCCTGCGATCGATCTCACCCAAGATGGCCCAAAGATGGTCCCCGAGGCTCCCAAGGGTGCCCCAAGAGGGCCCCAAGAGGTGGCCAGGAAGCCCCAAGAGGCCCCCAGGATGCCCCCAAGAGGCTCCCAAGAGACCTCCAAGAGGCCCCAAGAGACCCCCCGGAGGCACCCAAGATGCTCCAAGAGGCCTCGGCGAGAATGCCAAATCATTGATTTTACAAAGTTTTTAGCCACATGTTGGCCTCTTGGGGGGGCACTGATTAAGATGACTCCAAGAGCGCCTGGGAGAGCCCAAGATGACCTCCAAGATGGCTCATCCCAAGATGTATCATAATGGCTCCCTCGATGCTCCAAGATGCCCCAAGACCGCTCCAAGACGGCTCCAAAGAGCTCCCCCAGGAGGCCCCGAAGAGGCCAAAACGTTGAGAAAATCCATGTGTTTGGCTTTCTCGCCTTTTCGCTTCCGATGGCCATCCGAGGCCTCAAGATGGCTCCAAGGTGGCCCAAGAAGGCTCCAAGCGAGGCTCAAAGAGAGCCCCAAGACGGCCCCAAGAGCGCCTAAGAGCGCTCCAAGAGCGCCCCAAGATCGCCCCAAGAGGCGATGTTTTGGGCCCCCAAAGGGTAACGCTAACTAATGCTCGCTGCTTGTTTGATCGATGTCCTCCAAGATGGCCCCAGGAGCGCTCCCAAGGCTCCCAAGAGCGCTTCAAGAGGGCCTCAAGAGGCGCCCAGGAGGCCCCAACAGGCGCCCAAAGGCCTCCAAGATGCTCCCAAGAGACGCTCTCCGAGGCACCCAAGACGCTCCAAGAGGCCTCCACTGGGGGACCCTTCCTCTGTGTGCTGCCCACTTCCCGGATCGAGGCAATTCCTCTGGGCATCATTTCTGGACGGGCTGGTGGGTTTTTGTTTGTCAGCAGCCGCTGGCGAAAGCGCAAACGGCGAGTCGAGTCAGAGCGGGCCGCGCAAAGACGAATTACCCAAACCTTCAGAGTTTTTCGTCTGGGCCACAATTCTGCCCAGTCATGGCACCAGGGTGACCGGAGCATAGGCCAGCGAGGGAGACGCAGAAGGGGGGCAGGCGCAAGCACAGAGCTCAAAAACGAGGATGGTGTCGCGTGTCAATAGAAGCGCACGCCTCGGGGCGTCAAAAGCTTCGGCGTCGTGCCGCCGGTGAGATGGAGAACAGACGGGCGCTGCGTGATGTGGCGTGGGTAACGGGACAATTCTGCACGCCAATCGGGGTTGTGGCCTTGTCACCGATGTGGAGGAGCCTGCTCGAGGGGCACTGCTCGTAGGTGGGAGGGACCACGTCGTACCGAAAGGTTGCAAAATTCTGTAAACGGTGGAATCGTGCTGGTCGCATGGGAAGTGGTATTGGACGTCTTGCACGTCGAACTCGGTGATGAGAATATCGGTGCGCTATACGTGTGCGACGTCCGCAAAGCCACGTGTCGCATTCAGATAATTGAGGTGTAGGGGGCGAAGGGAAGCATGCAGCGAATGTCAGCAAAGATTGCAAACATTGCTGTAACATGGAGGATGCCAAGAAGCGCCAGGTCTGTTGGACGATCAGCTTGAGCTCAAAGCCTGCGGTGCGTTGAGCGAAAAGGACAGACAAATCCGGACTAGGCTTGGAGAGAGTGGGGGGGGTCAGGGAGGTAATTCAGGGGCGCAGGTCACCCACGGCTGCCAGTGGGGCAGGTGAGTCCAGGGCCACTGACCTTCGCCTGGCGAGCGCGTCGCGGCAGGAACCTCTGGAAACACAGACTGGCAGGCGAGCAATTTCACACCCCCAACCCTCCTGTGTTGTTGAGTACTCGTTTTGGATCCGCACCGTCCCGCGTCTCCTCACTCCCGCCTTTCCCCCCCCTCCTCCCTCCTTTTCTTCCCGTACTGCCGACTCGGCAGGATGCGTGCCCCCGTAGGGAGCTCCACCTACGGCCACAGCAGGGGGGCTCGCATGCGTAATCCCGCTCACCTTGGCGTAATCCTCGTAGGCATCGTGCCCCTCTTGGAGTCCATCTCGCGCAGATTTTCACCCCAGATCCGTTGTTGACTGTCTGGGGGCCCGAACGTGCCTCCTGGAGGCCGAAGTAGGCACAAAACCTCCTCGAATCCAGAACCTCGAACCTTCAAGGGGCCCAAGGACACACAAATAAATACAAATAAAATGATTCCCCATAGTTTTCCATATTTACTGGGTTTGTGTCTTCCCGCCCAATTCCCATATTTTCCCATCTTTTCTTGGGGATCGACGATTAACTTTGTCTGTGTGTTTTTCCCCGCCTGAAACCTGCCCCCCCGTTCCTGCTGGCCGGAACCAACCCTGGGCCACCTCAGACCCCCAGCCCGCTCCAAGTCCCGCCCGCCCGTGGCACACCCCTCACAGGGATCGCGCTTAACCACGGGAGAGCATGCTGCTTCGCATGACGCTGACGCCAACGAGGGGAATAGCGGATTGGACCCGTAAGTGGATCGGGCTGGTTCTCTGATGCTGGAAGCTGTGATGCTTCTTTGAATTGAGGGCCGGCTCATGATGCCACCCTGCCCACCCCGTCCTGTCTCCAGGGACTTCGCATCCCCATGTGATGGTGGGATGGGGAGAGGGTCCGCCGCCCCCTGCGCTGCACGTGCCGCGTAGGGTTGGATTGAATTCAACACACGGTCGGCAATGCCCCGGCCCCCATCCCTCCGCGGCGCGCAATATGCGAGTGGAGGGCGGTGCTCTGCGCTACGTGCAGCTGCATCGGGTTGGACCTTCGCCAAGTCCATACCGCGCCCACGACGGCCCCAAGACCACGACGGCCCCAAGATCGACCAGAGGCCCCCAAGATGCCCCAGGAGCCCCGAGGGCCCCAACTGACATGTGAGAATTCAGACTTCGATTTGCTGCGCGCTGTGCTCTGAAACTGCCACGTCTGAACCGTGCGGCGGTGAGGGCTGCCAGCGAGCAGGCCCCCCCTTGACACCTTTAAAATTGTACGGTTCCGTCTGGACGTGTCGGGCGGGAGCCGCAGGCTCCTGAGGGGGGCGGTGGCCCCCCCACCTTCCAATTCTTGACGCTTCGCGAATCCCCACCAGTCCGTAGCCCCCCTGGCTCAAGCCCCCCCTGGCTCAAGCCCCTCTGGCTCAAGCCATTTCCCGGGGGGGCCTCCTCCCCCGGGGTCGGGGCTCGAGGTGGCCGGCGCGGCCTGGGCGGCGCGGCTGGGCCGTGCGCCTCCGCCGCCGCCGCCGCCTCGGCATGGCTGGCCTTCCTGAGACGCCCGCGGCGCGGCGGCGGCGGCAGGCTCGGAGGGCGTTGGCCCGCCGGCTGGAGGCCGCTGCCGCCGCGAGCGCACCGCCGGGGCTCCCTGGCGCCGCCGGCGCCGCTGGGGCCGCCTCCGCTTCGGGCGCCGCGCGCGCCGCCGGCGCCGCCGCTCCCGGTGGCGCCGCTGGCGCCGGCGCCGCGGGCGCCGCGGGCGCCTCCGGCGCCGCCGGCGCTGCCGGCGCCGCGGGCGCCGCCGGCGCCGCCGCTGCCAGAGGCGCCGCGGGCGCCGCGGCGCCGCGGGCGCCGCGCGCGCCGCAGGCGCCGCCGCCAGCGCCGCCGCTCCTGGCGGAGCCGCTGGCGCCGCGCCGCGGCGCCGGGCGCCGCGGGCGCCCGAGGCGCCGCTGGCGCTGCCGGCGCCGCCGGCGCCGCCGGCGCCGCGGGCGCCGCGCGCGCCGCCGGGCGCCGCCGCCGCCAGCGGGGCCGCGGGCGCCGCGGGCGCCGCTGGCGCCACCGTGGCTGCGGCCGAGGCCGCTGCCGCCGCGGCGGCTGGCTGCCCGGCCGAGGCCGCGGCCGCCGTGGCCTGCGCCGCGGCCTGGGGGCCGGCTGCCGCGCACGCCGCGGCCGCGGCCGCCAGCGCCGCTGCCGCCGCCGCGGCCGCGGCCGCGGTGGCCTCCGCGGCCACCGCTGCCGCCGCCGGCTCCCTTCCGGCGGCGGCGGCGGCGGAGGGCGCGGCCCTCGGCGCGGCCCTCGGCGAACAGCCGCACCAGCAGGGCAGCTGCAGCAGCAGCAGGGCAGCAGCAGCAGCAGCCGCAGCAGCCGCAGCAGCAGGGCCGCAGCAGCAGCCGCAGCAGCAGGGCGGCAGCAGCAGCAGCAGCAGCAACAGCTGCAGCAGCAGCAGCAGCAGCAGCAGCAACAGGATCCAGCAGCTGCAGCCGCAGCAGATCAAGTTGAATTCTAGACGCTTAGACGCCGACAACGACTCTGTCAGAGACAGGCAGACAGGCGTTCCTACAGCTCCTCATTCCTATCAGCGTCAAGCGGTTGGGGCTCAACATGTGGCGGCACGAGCTCAAGCTATCACATTGCCAGTCGCCGGGGCCGTCGGCCACCACCTCATACCCCATTGCCCCCCCCCCCATGGCAACAGTCTTGTGGCGACAGGTGGGAGTGCTGCTGAGGGAGCGCCCGTGGTTGGAGACCATTCTCCTCCCGACAAGAGGTCCACGACGCCTCCCCGAGCGGATGGTGGAGTCTCCACAGGCAGATCTCACAGCTCCAGAAAGGACGAGCCTTCGGCTCGAGAACCAGAGACTTCAGCCAATCAGCTCCCTGGGCAGCCTGACCAGACGCCTGCCCTGGGACCCGACTCGCATCATAGAGGCTAGCGCCTTCACTCCGCTGAGCGCCCCCCCCTGGACACTTCTATGCCGAGAGAAGCAGCCTTCAGCTGCGAATGGGCCAACCCTGCCACCACGGAGAACCACGCCTCATTTCCCATTGCTCCCCCCCCCCTGGCTACCGTATCGTGGCGACTGTCCAAACGGCTCTCGCCTTCCGCCCGTCGCCCCCCCTGGGCACGTCCACTTGCACACGCAGGAGGCGGACCTTCTGCCCGGGGAGCGCTGCGCGAAGCAGCTGGAGCTCCTCATTCCTTTCAGCGTGTGGCACGAGCTCAAGCTAGGGTCGGGGCCTCCCCTGAGGGTGGCCGCGGGTGCGCCGGGAGGGGAGACGGGCCGACGCCTGCCCTGGGACCCGACTCGCATCACAGAGGCTCCGCCTTCACTCCGCTGAGCGCCCCCCCCGGACACTTCTATGCCGAGAGAAGCAGCCTTCAGCTGCGACAGAGAGAAGCAGCCTTCAGCTGCGAGGTCATAGCCCATCGCTTGCTCAAGCTATCACATTGCCTGTCGCCGGGGCCGTCGGCCACCACCTCATATCCCATTGCTCCCCCCTGGCAACAGCATCGCGGCGACAGGTGGGAGGGCTGCTGAGGGGGCGCCCGCGGTCGGAGACCAGCCTCCCCCCGACAAAGACGCCCCTTCAGCCCGGGGAGCAGCGTGCGAGACAGCAGGGTTGGACGAGGACGCGTCTAGACAGAGATGAGCAGCCTTCAGCTGCGAAGGGGTCGGTCCTTCCTGGCTTTGAGCGTGGTCCATCCTGCTCGGTTGCATTGCTATGTCTTCCCGAGACGCGCTTGCAATTCCTGGGTTTCTCTCCCAACAGCGGCCTTCAGCTGCTCCTTGGATGACAGACTCGCCTGGCGGCATCCTGCCGCCCCTCCTGGTACGTGCACTTCCTGCCTTTGGATCCAAGTGTGCGTGCCAGCAATACCGTCCGCATTGCAATCTCGCGTTGCGTGTGGCCATAGTGGCCTCTGGCCCCACTGTAGTTGTTGTCACCTTGCCAGGCTCTGCCTGGCGCGCAGCTCTGTGACCGACAACCTGGTGGTTTTCGCCCCGTCATTCCCAGATCTGCGCCGCTACTCCCTGGGTTTCCCAAGATACTACGGCCTTCAGCAGTGCTCTCTACCTTTCCTGGGTGCGACGCTGGGCTCGGAGGTCCAGGCAGTCCCTCGTCGTTGACTTTCTCGCACGGAGTCTGGTTGCTGGATCGCTCACGGCGATGCCAGGATCACGGGGGGCGAGGGCCCCACTCCAGAGCTAGCGAATCCCCCGACGGACCCAGGCTTGCACGGGTCGCGAACGGACGATCGACAGAGAGATGCCCGTCGACCAACCCAGGGGCCTCAACGACGAAGAAGACGGGGGGACTAGGGTTGGGGCCTCCCCAGAGGGTGACCGCGGGCGTGCCAGGAGGGGAGACGGTCGACGCCCGCCCTGGGACCCGACTCGCATCACAGAGGCTTGCGCCTTCACTCCGCCGAGCGCCCCCCCCCTGGACACTTCTCTGCCGAGAGAAGCAGCCTTCAGCTGCGAATGGGCCTACCCTGCCACCACGGAGAACCATGCCCTCGCCCCGCAGCCGACCCCCCCCGCGGGCGTTGACTGAGGGCTTGATGGCTATCGCCACAAACCCGCCGCCCCCCGCGAATGCAGCAGAATGGACACAGAAGATGGGCCTTCAGCGCTTGGAGCGACCTGTGAGATAGCAGAGTTGAGGGAGTCTGCTGCTAGGGACTCCTCAAGTGGACTGGCGGGCGCCGACTGCGACGCGGCGGTCAGTCGCCCCCTTTGGTCACTCCCGTAATCCCGAGGACTCTCGTCCGCCTCCCGCCCCACAGGCTGGCAGTCTCAGGCGGGACGAACCTCTTGCTCGGGACTCTCACACGGAACGAGCCCCCAGCTCGAGGCCCCAAGACACGTCGAGCAACCACAGAGGTGAAGAGCCTTCAACTCGAGAATCGGAGACGGCACCAATGGTCGTCGGGAGCGCCGCTGGGCACTTGGCCACGAGCGGCGACGGGAGTCGCTGCGCGCCCGCCGCCCTTCCTGGAGTTGACAGCACTGCGCACGTAGAGAATGGGCATTTAGCCCGAGGAGCTCACAGCGAGACAGCAGCCTTGAGCGATCCTGCAGCTTGGGACGCCCCAGGCGGACTGTTCGGCGCCGACGGCGATGCAACGACCAGTCAACTCCCTGGGCACTCCTGTAACCCCGAAGACTTTCGCCAGCCACCCGCCCCCCAGTTGGACAGTCGCGGATGTGGCGAGCACTCAGCTCGAGACTCTCACACGGAACGAGCCTTCAGCTCGAGGGCCCAAGGCGTACCGGGTAACCACAGAAGTGACGAGCCTTCAGCTCGAGATCCAGAGGCAGTGCCAATGGACTAGAGAGAGGCGCAGAGGCCGTGACCACGAACGGGGAAGACTTCGACCCTCCTGGGACCCCGGGTGTTCCCGCGATGGGTCCTCCCCATCAGGTGGACCCTCGCGCCAGCTGCCGGCGACCGACCGACCGCGCCGACCTCGACGTTGACGGGGCCAGCCCTGCAACGGGACCACCCCTGGGAAGGCACGCCGAAGACCGCGCGGCAGGCGCAGACAGCATTACGAACAGATCAAACGGCTTCCGCCGTGACTCCGCCGCCCCTCTCCCTGGAGACACGGGCGCTGACACCAGCGCCGCGCCCAGCCTCCGCGCCGCTAACCTCACACAAGAGACTGGCCTTCAGCCAGGAGGAAGGGAGCAAGAGTCGGGGGTGCCTGGCAGCAAAGGCCACAGAGAGGCACGCCCTTCCGCTGAGGCGACCGCCCGTAACCGACCTTCCCTGGGAACGACGACGGGGTTGTCCATGGGACGGCCTCACGCACCCAGCGCTAATAGGGTCTCTGCTGATCCCGCCGTCGGGACCGGTCCCCTGGTCGATCCGATCGATCACATCGGACCTCCGATCGCTGCCGCTGGATCCCCCGCGCCTCCCTTCCCTCGCCCACCTGCTCCTCTCCAAATTTTTTCCCCTCCCGCCCCACCCCCTAGGAAAAGACTACGACCCAGCTTGCGGCTTTCTGCCGCCCCTCCCGGCACGCGCACTTCCTGCCTTTGGATACAAGTGTGTGTGCCTGCAATACCGTCCACACTGCAATATCGTGTTGCGCGTGGCCATAGTGGCCCCTGGCCCCACTGTCGCTGTTTTCACCCTGCCAGGCCAAGCCTGGCGCGCAGCCTGCGGTCGACCCGGCGGTTTTCGCCCGTCCCCAGATTGCGCTCCCTGGATTCTTCAAGGTACTACGGCCTTCAGCCGTGCCTCCTGGGACTATGTGACTGTGAGGGGCGCGTCCTTGGGTATACGACGTCCTGTCCCTCGGGCGCTCCACACATGGGTGCGTGGGCTTCCTGGCGCTGGGTCACATAGTTGTTCGGTGCACTTCCATTCCCGAGCGACCCCGCGTTCTCACTGAGTGGCTCCGTGTACCCCTGCTGCGTCCAGGCCAGATCGCTGGTCCTCTGAACGCAGGCGCATCTCTCAGCAGTGGACGGTTCTTGCCTTAGCCCGTTCGGCCCTAGGCTTCCGCTTGCGTGGATGCGTGTTCTGATGCTGCGACGGCTCGCTGGCGCTGTCAGAGTACTCCTCCTGCTGGACGGCGTCACCAGTTTCAGTCTGCGTATACCCGTCAGACTCCCTGGACTGACTCTCCCGCACGGAGATCGTTCCCTACCTCGCGTTCGTCTCGACACGATCACGACCTGGAACGCCCTGCGCGCAATTTTGGCCGCGCTTGGCTCACCCCGGTGGCTGGTCTCTCAGACTCCCTGGGCTTGCCGCTTGCACGACCGTCTCAGGTGACTGACCTTTCAGACTCCCTGGGATTGCACGACCGTTGGCCCCTCAGACACCCTGGGTTGCCGCTTCCCGCCGCCTGAGCCGCGGCTCCGCGCGCGCTCGGGAATTTAGCCACGGCCGCGGCCCGACCGTGACTGCTCGCCGCTGTGCGCTTCCGCCTGCGGCCGTGTATATATATATATATATATATATACATATACACATATACATACATACATATATAAGAGAGAGAGAGAAGGGGGGAGAAGGAAAAAAAAAAAAAAAACAAAAAAAAAAAAAAAAAAAAAAATCCCCACCAGCTCAGCGCCGACGGCCCGTTTTCCACCACCAGCAGCCGGTTCCCCGGGCTGGTGCCAATTGTTTGTCTGGGGTGATGTTCGGAACTTGGCGCCGCAAGGGCGACGTTCCGTAGCACCCGCACCACTGTGCGCTCGGTCTTTTGGACCGGGCGGCGCCTAGGTGCGCCACGGCGAGTGTGGAGCATTTTGCTCAGTGCACGTGCACCGCACCTTGTGCGCAATTAGCCTGCACCGCCGTCCCGGACACGCTTGTTGCCGCCAGACCGCAGTCGCGCGGCCGCCGACCAAAAAAAATACCCCCACCAGCCGGTTATTTCTACCTGTCCCGACAAGCACCTTCACCGTGATGGACTGACGCCGCAGCGCGCAACACAGAATTCCCTGGCATTTTGCCACGTGGCTGCACGATGCCCAAGTTTCCCTGGGCGTTGCAGTTCAGCCAGCCAGCCCCCCGCCGCCGCTGCCGCAGCCGCTGCTTTTGCGAGCTGGCCCGGCCGGCTCGCGCTGCGCCCAGGAGCTAATCAGGACACCCTGTTCGCCGCCTGCGCTCTTCGCTCGCGGCCGCGACCAAAAAAAATATCCCCACCAGCCAATCCAGAATTGATTGCCAGTTTTCTTGAAGCCTCTTTGGAGGCTATTTGGAGCCATGCTCGGCTATTGGCTGTCGGAGACTATGTTGAGCCATGCTCGGCTATCTTGGGCCATCTTGAGGCTGTCTCGAGGTTTCTTGGAGGTCTGTCGGAGGCTATCTTGAGCCATGCTCGGCTATATTGGGCCATCTTGAGGCTGCCTTGAAGCCTCCTGGAGGTCTGTCGGAGGCTATATTGAGGCATGCTTGGCTATCTTAAGACATTTTGAAAACCATATTGGCCGATGTAGGGCTCTCTTGGAGCCATATTGGGCCAAACAGAGCGGGGTGGAGTGTCTTTGGGGAGAGGCCAAGAGGCCTCTTGGGGTCATCTTGGGCCCCATGGCTCAACAAGAGGAGGTCCCTCAATTAGCATCGCTCCCTCGGAGGCTTTCAAGCGGCATCTTGGGGCCCTCTTGGAGCGCTCTTGGGCGCGTCTTGGGCGATCTTGGGGCCGTCTTCGGCCTTCTTGGGCCCCTCTTGGGCCTCTTTTGGGCCATCTTGGGGCCATCTTGACGCTTCCAAAGCCCATCGGAAGCGAAACAGCGATAATGAAGGCTTTGAAGGGTTTTTGGCATCTTGGAGGGCGCCGTGGAGGGCTCGTAGGGCACTTGGATCCGTCTTGGGGCTGTCTTGGGCCCTCTTTGGGGCATGTCGGAGGCTATCTTGACCCATCTTGAAGTAGCATGGGCCATCTCACAGGCCATCTTGCGACTCTGAAGCCCTCTTGGAGCCTTCTTGGGCGATCGTGGACGCCGCGGCGCCTCCGCCCCCCCCCCCCCCCCCTTCCCAGGCCCAGGTGAGGGGGTAGGGGGAGGGGTCAAGTTACCCCCTCCCCGCCCGCAAGCCGCCTCGCTCACCCCCACCCGCCCCCCCAACACATACGTAGCACCCGAGTCTGGCCCGAGCCTCGGCATATTCAGCAGTCGTCTTTGGATGGGCAGCTACTGGGGGCCAATCCGCCGCCGCCGCCGCCGCCGCCGCCGCCGCCGCCGCTGCCGCCGCCGCCGCCGCCGCCGCCGCCGCCGCCGCCGCCGCCGCCGCCGCCGCCGCCGCCGCCTGCCGCCGCCGCCGCCGCCGCCGCCGGCCGCCGCCGCCGCCGCCGCCCCCCCCCCTGTCTAACCGCCGCCGCAGCCGCAGCCGCTGCCGCCACCGCCGCCGCCGCCGCCGCCGCCGCAGCCGCCGCCGCCGCCGCCGCCGCCCCCGCCCCCGCCGCCGCCACCGCTGCCGCAGCCGCCGCAGCCGCCGCCGCCGCCAAGTGCACCCTGCATTGTTTTTTTGACAGGGATGGTGGGGGGGCCGCATCAAGTTGGCTGCGCACGGTCCGAATTTGGAGGCAAATTGTGTTTTGTATTGTTTTTTTTAAAGGGATGGAGGGGGTGTTTATTAATAGGGAACAGTGGTAGACAGAAGAAAAAAACGCGCTATACCACCTAAGCCCAGAGGGTCCAGGGTGCGGCCAAAAATGCGGCTTGGGCCTGGGTTCCTCCATGGCAAACTGTTTCTGGAGCGGTGTCCAGTGGTTCCCTATAGGTTTCCTGGAGTTGCCGCGCTTCCCCTCCAAATCCCGCTGCGCTTCTACACAAGCCGAGCGCAGAGACATCGGCGTCGCCTGGGACACCTTCACCTGCTTGCTGATATCCTGGGTAGTCCAAGCCAAACTGGCGCCGATCTGGCAGGCCCAATCTGGCAAACGGGGGCAATCTGGCGAGGGAGCCAACGCGAAGCCAGTCTGGCGAACAACCCAAATCGTCCAGTTTGGCCAGGCCAGATTGGCCCTTGGGGCCCATATCCAATCAGACAGTCTGGCCTTCGACTACCCAAGTATCAGCTCAAGTTTCGGCAATTGCGAAGTGGGTGTCCTAAGCCCCCACTGTTCCACTCAATCATAGTTGCGCTTCTTTGCGGGATTTACATCAGCAAATCTTCATTGTTGCGTTGGGCGTCCTCGCAAAGGTCAAACTCCGTGACAAATCCGCTGCGCTCCTCGATGGACTCGGCAGAATCCCCCATTGCTCTGCGCCGACAAAGACGTGTACAATCGCAATGTCGGGTGCCGTGTCCGCATCCATCTGGGCTCCGACGACGCAGACGCCACTGAGGTTCGCTTGGAAACAAGGGCGTGCTCCAGCCAACAAAACGCCAGCTCGAGCCATAATTCCTACGGAATCGAGCTCTCCGACGCTTTCGGGTTCCCAGCGGAGAACCAAACAATCGAAAGCAGAACCCCCCCCCCTGATTGATGAAGAGGGCAGGCCGCTGGCTGCGCCAACACTATGGGAGAAGAACATATCACCCACCCACCCTCCCCCCTTCACGGGTCCGACGTCCAGGATTTCTGCCCCTCTCCCTTCCCGATCCGTCGCCCCAGCTCCGCCTCCTGGTTACCAGACAGGGCACGGTCACCCACTCCCTCCTTCAAGCAGAAAGTTGGACACCCTCCTTCCTCCACGTGTGGGCCCCTTTTTCCGGCCCGGAAAAGAACCTCCTCCTTCCATCCAAACTCCCCCAACCTCGACCGCAATACCGAACCCTAACCTTCCAACCCGACCCTAAGCAGAAACAGAAACCTGAATCCTAACATCAAAACCCTACCCCCTAAACCCCCGAACATGCCCCCCCTGAACCCAAACCCAGATCCCAGTGCGAACCGAAGCACTAGGACCCCAACCATAAAAGCTGACCCTGACACCCTAACCCTCACTCTGAGCACATAGCGCGAGATCGGTGACAACGTCTCCTCGACCTCCCTCTCGCCCCACCCCTTTCCGCATCTCTCTTCCCCTCCGCCATTCTCAATCCCGCCAGCCCTCTGGGTTTAGGTGGTATAACGCGTTTTTTCTTCTCTCTACCCCTCCCACCCCCTCCCCTGGGCCTGGGAGGGGGGGGGGCGGAGGCACCGCAGCGTCCAAGATGGCCCAAGAAGGCTCCAAGAGGGCTTCAAAGTCACAAGATGGCCTGCGAGATGGCCCATGCTACTTCAAGATGGGTCAAGATAGCCTCCGACATACCCCCAAGAGGCCCCAAGACAGCCCCAAGACGGATCCAAGTGCCCTACGAGCCCTCCACGGCGCCCTCCAAGATGCCAAAACCCTTCGAAGGCCTAGGGGAAAATGTGTTTTGCATTATCGCCTTTTCGCTTCCGATGGGCTTCAGAAGCCTCAAGATGGCCCCAAGATGGCCCAAAAGAGGCCCAAGAGGGCACAAGAAGGCCGAAGACGGACCCAAGATCGCCCAAGACGCGCCCAAGAGCGCTCCAAGAGGGCCCCAAGATGCCGTTTGAGAGCCTCCGACGGGGGCGATGTTAATTGAGGGACCTCCTCTTGTTGAGCCATGGGGCCCAAGATAACCCCAAGAGGCCTCCTGGCCTCTCCCCAAAGACCCCCCACCCCGCCCTGTTTCGCCCAATATGGCTCCAAGAGAGCCGTAGATGAGCAAATACGGTTTTCAAACTGGCCCAACATAGCCTAGCATCGCTCAAGATAGCCTCCGACTGACCTCCGAGAAACCTCAAGACAGCCTCAAGATGGCCCAAGATAGCCAAGCATGGCTCAAGGTAGCCTCCGACAGCCAATAGCCGAGCATGGCTCAAATAGCCCCCAAAAAAGTTCAAGAAAACTGGCAATCAATTCTGAATGGACTGGCGGGGATATTTTTTGTCAGCGGCCACCAGACAAAGGTCAGGCGGCAAAGGCGACGTCCAGGCCACGAACGAGGCGAATTTGCTAGAACAGCGCCGGCCGGCCCACTCAGGCGGCAGCTGCAAGCTGGGTGGGCTGAACTGACTGGCACACTGCAAGCACGAGCACGTGCACTGGACGAAATGACCAGAATTCCAGCGGCCAGGGCAAACCCCGCACTAAGCCCGCGGGAGAGTCATTGTGCAAGGTGAAGGGCGATGGCCATTGGAGTGAGTCGCCACTGCGGCGCCAGGCTCCAAGCGGACGACCTGCGCAAGCCAGCCAGCTAAACAGTCGTGAGCCGTGGTGCAACGCACAGGGGGGGCTGAAGGTGGGCCTGTAGAACTGTACCTGTTGCGGGAGGCTGAACCACTCAGCACACTAGCCAGCCCCGGTCAGCCCCCTCACAGTGCCGGAGGGAAACCCAACAGCCGACAGAACGTCGGTGGTCCCCGTGGCCAAGAGCGGGGGACACCCGCCTGGCCCCCGCGGTGGGAGGCGGGGGGAAAGCCGCCTCTCACCTTGGTAGGCCCCCACCCACGTGGGATAGGGAAGTGGTTGGTCCAGGGGGTCGCAGCTGATCGCCGCTCAGGTATGTGAGTGTTGGGCGGCCCTTGCAGGTTGGCCATGGGGGTCGCAGCTGATCGCCGCTAGAGTCGACATTGCCAAAACTGCGACCTGAACAGGTCGACCCTCGGGTGCGCGGAGGGGGGCGTTCCCTCGGCCGACCCCCCGCCACCGGTGGGTGGGTGGCTGTCGTCGTCGGACAGCAAGGTGGGTGAGCCCGGGACCTGTCTGCCCTGCGGGCGGGCCCCCTGTCGTGTCAGGCGGGGTGAGAAGTCGGGCGCAGGGGGGGGGGGCCCGCGCTGCGCCCGAAAAGGAGGGTAGGTTCACTTGTCCAGTGCGGGCTGTCTAGCTATGCTGCGCCGTGGGTGAGATGCAGGGCAACCTGCGCCTCAGCGGAGGTTGCCCCTAGGTATTACGGCCTGAGCCGGGCGCGGCGAAGTGAAACTGGCCCCTTAGGGGCAGAAGAGCCGGTCGGGAGGGACAGTTTTCGCTGGCCAGGAGCGCCAGAGGTACTGAGGCGAGTAGCCAGGCACAGTCAGCCCCGGGTGTAGGAGTCGCCCCTTGCCCACCAGCGGGCGCGCTTGTCCGCCTACCGGTCATCCCCCCTAGGGGAGCACAGCTTGCCCTTTCCCTTCCAATATGTGTCCGCCCATGGGGCCCCATGCCGATCCCACGAGGCCCATTCTTGCCAGCCCTGCCACTGGCTGGGGGTGGCTGTACCGATGGCTCCAGCCCAGCGGTCGCGTGTAGCTGCGGGAGCGGCCGCTCTGCCCTCGGCTGTCCATGGGGCGGGCCTGCTGCTGCTGTCGTAGTCGCGCTGAGCGCGTGCCCGGGAATCGCGGCGCATGATTTTCATGTGCTTCTCCCTGACTGTCGCCCAGTTGACGTAGAGCCCGAGCTCACTGCCCATCTTCTAAGCATCGTGCCCTGCGCCTCTCCAAGCCTCGAGGAAGTCTGCGCACGTCTGGACCGCGTTCAGTTTGGGGTTGCTCTTGTGGCCTCCCACGGGCTCCAGTCTCAGGGCAGCCCGCTTGACCCATGCGCCCCATATGCCATTGAACGCTCCTCCCAGCGTCTTTTGTAGGCGGATAATATTGTCCTGCACTGGTTCGTCCCTTTCCATGTCTGCAGTTGCTACGGTACACATGTACATGGGAACGCCTCCCATGGGGTCGTTCGGATCTTCGCGGCGTGGCTGTGCGATCCTGACGTCTCTCCAGGGCGCCTCGTGGATCTCCGTTCGCGCGGGGGTGCCCCTTGGTGATTTGGCGGCACGTCCTTCCACGTCCTTGGTGTCTTCTGACGCGGGCCGGCGGCGCCCCTTGTCTCCTGCCGCGCGGCTGAGGGCGTGGTCGCCCCTGGCACCCGTGATATCCCAGGCTGAGCTGCTTGCCTTGGCGGAGCTGTCTCTCGCACTCCGAACCTCCCGGGTGGCAGCTCGATCGACGGTCTGCGAGTACAGGGTCCAGGCGTTGCTCCTTGGGGGCGAGTTCTTAAAGACGTTTAGGGGGTCGAGGAGGTCCTCCTCCTCGCCTTCGTCCGCCACTGGTGTCGGGCTAGCAACGGGGCTCGTGTCCTTGGCTGTGTCTGACTCGCTCCTCGAATCCTCGTCCCAGTCGGGGGCATCCGGTTCGCCCTCGGCCTTTCCTGTCTGGTTGGAAGGGCCCAGTCCTTCCGCTGGAGGGTCGTTGGCCCCATCGTCGTCTGGGGCATGGGGGTCTGCTCTGGAGGGGCAGCCCGGGGCAACATCCCGCTCTGGGCCGTGAATGTCTGCTGGGGGGGGTGTCTGCTGCCTCGCTTGCTCTGTTCAGCCAAGATGCCGCTGGAGAGTCGGCTGCAGCAAAGCAGTCCGCTCCTGTCTCGACTGGGTCTCGGTTGGCGAGCTCTCTGATGGTGCCGTCGGCGAGGGCAGTGGGACCCATCCCCATTAGGTATGTCAATAAGGTGCAGAGCCGCTGGAAGAGCGGACACTGGCCCGGCTGTTCAGCTAAGTCGGCAGCGTACCTGCGCCACCTGGCCTCGTACATCCCGTTGGCTCTCGTTAGGTGGTACACTACTCGCGCCGCCGCTGCCCGCTGGCCGCCCCATGGGATGCTGGGGGGGCGGCAGTTGTCGAGGATCGTCTCTCCGTAGATTTTGACCAGGAACTGGCGAAGACAACCCGGGGGCCACGAGCGTTCGTCGGTCTTATCGTCCGGCACTCCGTCGCCGCATTGCACCACGTACTCCATCCATGGCCCGTAGATGGTGGGGTTCCACTCTAGCAGCTACTTGACCAAGGAGCGCATGGCACCGTCTGATTCCTTGCCTGTGAGCCTGGATGTGGAGTGGGTTGGTAGGGGGGGCCCGCCAGCGGGGAGATCTCGGGGAACAAGGATTTGATGTCCCGTGCGGCGTTCCCTGACCCGTTACTCCCCCGACTGCGCCGCCGTGGTCAGCGCTGTTGGGGGGGGGCGGCGCCCCGGCTGTGACGGGCTGCCTTGCGTACGCATCCTTGGCGACAGCGTCGACACAGTCCGGGGTGAGGTAGACGCTGATGTCGTGGCTCTCCGTCTGCACTTCTGTTGCCGCTGCCCGCTCGGCTGGCGCCGTGGGGCATACGCGGGAGGAGCGTTGGTCCAGTATGCGGTCGAGCGTGCCTGGGGCCACGTTCCAAATGTGGATGAGGCACCGTCTGCACGCCCAGCCGGCGTTCCACTGCTGCTGGGTCCAGAGGGTGGGCATGAGGTCCCGGGGGGGTAGCCCGGTCTCGGCGACGGTGGGTGCTTCGGGCTCTGGGCTTCACAAAAAGCAGCCTAGTGCTGGGCTGGTTACCGACCACTCCAGCAAGAGTGATCCTGCCGGGCAGGTGTCGCATTTGGCAGAGTAGGTGTCCGCGCGGTGCGAGTCGAGCCCGAACCTACCGTCAGACAGCTTGTGAGCTGGTAGAGTGGTGCCGATGGCCTGGGGCCTGTAGGCTGCGGGGGCTCTCATGACTAGGTCGCCCAGGCTGGTGGGGGCCTGCGCCGTGCCGGAGCGGCCGTATCCAATCGGAAGTCGATGCAGGGACGGGAGTGTGCGTGACCTCTTCCTAAAAAGTGCCTCGTCCAATGTGCGCTTGTACGTCTGCAGACGCTACAGAAGTGACATCTTGTTGCCGCAATCGCACGTGGCGAGGGGGACCTCGATGTCTTTCTTTTCCGAGGACTTGACCCAGCACTGCTCGCAGGGCCACTTGCAGTTCTTGCCTTGCAAGTACGCCCGGGTGCGGTTGTTGTGCGAGGAGCTCCCTTGTGTCGTCGTCCCGCCAGGTGCCCGCTGAGCCCGTGATACATGTCTTGGGACAGTCATCTCCATTCAAACGAAGCAGCCATCCTCTTGTTCGACACGGAACCTGTCGTCGCACACCCTTCGCGGGATAAGCAAGGTCCCGGGGGCCGGGGAAGCGGGGGAATCTTCGTCGAGCCGCCTGTTGGGCATGGCGATTCCTCCTCCGATATACTCCAGGTCTGCCATTGAGTCCAGGCATCCGAGCCCTTCATCTAACCCGCTAAGCTCATTGCGGAGAGTGCTGATGAAGCACCTGCCCTTGCCCAGGGAGCCGACCACGGCGGGTTTGACTAGCTCCTCTAGCACCCTCATGGGGGCCTCCAGGGGGAACTTGCTCCTCGGCATGCCGGCCCAGGTTTTTGGGCACCCATGCTCGGCTGCAACCTTGTGGTGGTGGGCGTACGTGGCGAGCGTGCTGATGTGCTTGATGGTGTCCTCGATTCTCCCGTGTAGGGATGAAAGATCACTGCTTGCGAACCTGGTTCTGTACTCCTGGTGGACATTCTGCCAGGGGAAGCAGATGCCCATGGCTGCTTCTATGATGTCCCCAGTGGCCTCTGGGCGTGGGAAAGGCCAGAGCGTCGCCCGAGGCTCGCGCAGTTGGAGCATCATGACAACGAGGACGACCCGGAGTGCGGGGGTGTCCAGGGGGCGACCGTCGCTGCTGAGAAGGGAGCGCCTTAGCTCTGAGTTGGCTTGGCCTGTGCGAAGCAGGGACTTAAGGTGGGTGCTGCATCCCTGGGCGCGCGCGGTGTCGCCTGCATCTCCCAGTCTCTTGGCCCCATGCCCCTGGGAGCTGGTGTAAGACTTCGGGGGGGGGGGGGGGGCAACGGCCGGCGCCCTTCGGGCGGTGGCTGACGCCCTTCACCTTGGGCAGGGGGGGAAGCGACACGTCTGGAACGGCTAAGCGCATGTCGCCCCAGGGGGTGCCCAGCCCGAGGAACCAAACCAGGGCTGCCCAGGTCAGGTTGTAGACAAGGTTGCTGGCGTCCATGCCCAGTTCGACGTCGCAGCAGAACCCTAGGTGGCTCCATGCCTTGCGGTCGAGTAGGCCTGGCTGCCTTGGTGTGTCGGCTATGGAGTACTGGTGGGGGTGTAAGCCAGACACGGTGAACAGAAGCACCCCCATGGCTGGGTCCTCGACGAGCATCTGTAGGCTGCTGCGCATGGCGCCCCCGAGGCTGCTCCACGAGAACTCTGAGACCAGCGAAGCTGCAATCTTGTCTGCGAAATTCTTTTCCATTGAGGCTCGGGTTTTCACGATCGCGCTGCCCGGCCCTTGGATGACTTCGTCTCCCGTGTGCGAGGGGGGCTCAGGGATCCAGGAGGTGAGGTCCTTGATGGGGTCGAATCTTTCGTCGACCGTGAGTGCCCAAAGACTGCCGCTGTTCTCCGGCTGCAGGAAGCGCACCCACAGCTTGGCGAAGCGGCCGTACTCAGAGAGCTCACGGAGGCAAGATCCCGCGGCCGTGCCGAACATCCTCCCGTCACCGATGATGACCACGTTGCGGGTGGCTCTGGCGTTGTCCATGAATCCCCAATCATGCCAACTGTTGGACCTGGTTGTCAGAAAGATGACGAGGTCCGCTTCGCCGCCCTGGCTGGAGTCAATAGTCGAGAGGGTGCGCCTGCCACTTGCGAGCTGCTTCTCTGCAATGCGCCGAACGCCTGGGAACCGCAGGGAGATGCCTGTGAGTCCTGAGTCTCTCTGATCGAAGACGCTGGCGTAGCCACTTGAGTCGGTGGAATGCGATGGGGGGTGGGCTGTGGGGCCCTTACTCTGAGGTGTTTCTTCTTTCCCTGTCCCTTTGCCCGTGGCCTTGGCCTGCCCGAGGGCACCACTGACGCTGCGGATGCTCTGGGGCCATCCGTTCTCGAGGATGGCGCACTGCAGCTGGTAGCCGACGACCACCCGCACCGTGACTCCCCCCTCCATGGCGGGGAGGAGGACTCGAATGATGTCTACCGTCTGGGCTGCCTCCGACAGGTTGGCGCATCCTGCGCGTAGCTTCGATGTAACCTCCAGGGAAAAGGTTGTCAACCAGTAGGAACCTGTGCCGTTCCCCAGCGGGTTGCCTTCCTGGGTCGAGGTTTCGCAACATCTGGTCCATGTCGTCGCAGGTGGCGCGGGCTGCCCCCGCTAGGTCTTCGACCCTGTTTGTGCTCCAGGGCTGGAACTCCAGCTATGGTAGGCCCTTGACCAGGGGCCTCTGCGTCAAAGGGTCGGCTAATCCGGTTCGCACTGTGCCGTTGAAGAAGACCCAGTTGGGCCATGCCAGCAGCAGGGGGCGCACGCGGTAGCATAGGCTGAGCTGCACCACGGCGGACTGGCCCTCTCCTAACGCCTGGTGTAGACGGTCGAAGATGGAGAGACATAACCCTTGGTCTGCTGCCTTTCTGGAAATGACCGCGGGGGGGAGCTGCTCGGGGTCGCCAACCAGCACCAGGTGTCCTCCTGAGCGGATGACGCCGTCCAAGGACATGGCGGCCATTTGCTCGTGCGCCTGTCCTGCCTCGTCTATGATGAGCAGGGCAACTGGGGCGGCCTTCTTTAGTGCTTCAGCAGATTCGCGCGTGGCAACGACGGTCTTCGCGTCTTTGAGTAGCTGGGTCCTGCAGGCGGGGAAATCCTTAGAGGATGAACCGCCTTCGTAGGGGGGCCTGCCGTTGGCCCTCTGGTAGCGCCCTCCGGGGGTGAGCTCTGCCAGCTCCCTGGCCAGCTTAAAGTCTTTGGCGAGGCGCGCGCACTTGGACGGAAATCCCGAGACGGGGCCCAGTTTGTCGGCTTTGTGGGCTGCGAGCAGGGCCAGCGCCGGCTGGTCGGCGGCCGCGTTGGAGCCTGCTGCCAGGGCGCCCGTCAGTCCGGGGAAGAGCGAGTCCGACCATGCATCAATGGTTGCGACAGAAATTATCCCGGCAAAGCAACCTAACAGCGATGTGTAGAAGCATAGCTGGAAACATTGCCTGTGGTATTCATATAAGAGCGCTGTTGTAGAATTCTGGTGTTCTCGCAGTCGCATTCGGATTCGCAGTGGCAGTCGCAGTGGCAACATCAGCGGCAGTCGCAGCGGCACTGCCAGTAGTTGCAGTAGCAATAGCTACACTAGCAGCAGCAACAGCAGCAGCAGCAATAGTAACAGTAGTAGTAGCAGTAGAAGCAGTAGTAATGGTAGTAGTGGTAACAGTGAAGTAGTAGTTGTAGTGTGTGGAGTGAACGAGTAGGAGTGATGGGAGCAGTGGTAGTAGCAGTAGAAGCACTGATTTCGATAACGGCATCTCCAAATGAGATCTTTGTATAAATGCATTGAGGTCTAAACAAGACACTGCTATCAACGGATGCGATTCCAAAGTGGAAGACACACGAGCACGAAGTGGCGTACAGTTGGCTCCGGGCATCCAAAATGTGGCCCGGGAATGGAATTCTGGGAAATCCAAGAGCACGAAGTGGCCTACAGTCGGCTCCGGGCATCCAAAATGTGGCCCGGGAGTGAGTTCTGGGAAGTCGAAGAGCACGAAGTGGCCTACAGTTGGCTTCGGGCATCCAAAATGTCGCCCGGGAATGGAAATCTGGGAAGTCGAAAAGCACGAAGTGGCTTACAGTTGGCTCCGAGCATCAAAATGTGGCCCAGGAATGGAGTTCTGAGAAGTCGAAGAGCACGAAGTGGCTTACAAATGGCTCCGGGCATCCAAAATGTCGCCCGGGAATCGAAATCTGGGAAGTCAAAGAGCACGAAGTGGCCTACAGTTGGCTCCGAGCATCCAGAATGTGGCCCTGGAATGGAATTCTGGGAAGCCGAAGAGCACGAAGTGGCCTACAGCTGGCTCCGAGCATCCTAAATGTGGCCCGGGAATGGAGTTCTGGGAAGTCGTAGAGCACGAAGTGGCTTACAGTTGGCTTCGGGCATTCAAAATGTGGCCCGGGAATGGAGTTCTGGGAGGTCGAAGAGCTCGAAGTGTGTGACTGCTTGCTTAAAACGAGCCCGGCCCCGAGCCCGGCCCTCGCTGTCCGGATGCCGCCCAGACCTCCCTTCTGAGTCATCACATGCTCTCTTTTGACACCACTAGAAACCTATCAGTATTCGCTGTTAAATAAAAACTGTATTGCCTGTGCCCGGGGTGCCGTGTACTATCGCCACGTGATGCTGGGTGGAGGCTGCCAGGGCCCTTGTGGCGTCACGGTTGAGATTGTGGCGCTCGGCTCCTTCCTCCAGGGACTTCTGCGCTGGCAGGTCCCAGGCGCGCCGGAACAAATGCCCGGCGGCGCCCTCCACCTCTGATTCGGAGAATGGGGGCGCGGCAGGAAGCCCGGCGGGGCGGGCGGGCAGCGCCGAGACGGCACCAGGCGCAGGTAGGTCGGTGCAGGGGAAGCGGACTTCTAGGGTAGCTTTGGCACGTGCCAGTAGGGCCTGCCCACTGGGCGGCGTTGAGGACGTCGTTGGCGATGGCCTTGTCCTTTTTGCAAGCGGTACGGAAGGTGAGGAGGCAAGTGATGACGTCCAGGGGGGTCCCAATGAGGTCGCGGGGGACTTGCTGCAGCGTGTAGATCTCGGTGATTGCAGCCGAGATCCGCCGAAACTGAAGAGCGGATGGCGCCCTGTCCAGCCTGTGCCACGGTTGACCCACGTAGGTGGGCCGGTCGATGCTGTCGCCCGCGTGGAACTCCCCAAAGTTGTCTGCGTTGTAAGCTACGATGCATTCGTTGCTGGGGTACCGTGCGCCCGTTCAGAAGCCCAGAGCCTGGCAGTCATTCGGGGGGGGGGTGCCTCCGAGGTCGCTGCTGGGCTGGTGAGACTGAGAAGGAGTACGCGAGCGTCTTGCCCCGCATCCTGGCCTTTGAAGATGACTCTGAACACCGAGGGCCAATATAGATGTAGCAGCACCTTTCCTTCCTGGGAGTGACATGCGCTCCTCAGATTGCACCGGTCGAGGGTATCACACTCTGAATTATGGTTGCTTGGGGTGACGCAAAATCCTAGGGCGCAGCTCTGCCATCTCACGAAGTCCGCCCTGGCCTTGATGGAGCTGTCCCAGACCAAGTGGGCGCCATGCACTCGGCCCAGGCCAGCCTTTCGAGAGCGCGCCCTTTTTGCCTCAGATCCTGCGCCCACTGGGGTGGGAGGTGGACGGCGTCCGGGATTTGCCCCAGCGGTGCGCGCAAACGGAACTGGGCAATTCCACAGCTGGCGGGGGCGGGGCATAGCTGCCTGACGGCCTCGGCTGCAGCCACTGCCAGAGACTCCAGCGTCACTCTCCTCACCCCCTCCGGGGGTGCGCCGCCGCAGCCGTGGCACTCTTCTCCCTCGGGTGCTCCCGCACGCGATCTGTCGGCTGACTCTTGAGACGATGCTCGGCTGGAGGCGTTGGGCCTGTCGTCTCCCGCGGGGTGCCTGGATGAGGGGCGTAGGTGGTGGGTGGCGGCTTGGCCGGGGGTATCCCTGTCCCTGGGCCCGCCCGACGGTCTCGGCCCACTCCTGGCCGACCTCCCCCAGGACCTTCTCAGCTGCAGGTGAGGGCGCGTTTCTGCGGAGTGGGCGGCGCCGGCGGGGGCGACGAAGTCGAAGGCGTCATCCCTGTAGGGGAAGTCGACGGGAAGGTGGCCCCAGTCGTCTGGGAACGACCAGCTGGGGAGGTGGAGCTGCCCTTGGATCTCCACCGGCACCGTCGTCTTCCACCCGTGCACATGCCATGAGTACCTCTTGACACTGCAGTCGCGGACGTGGACGCCTTCCTTTCAGTTTGTCATGGCCCACAGGTTGCCCGCCGATACGAAATCCTGGGGGTCGGGCCACCCGTTGTCCCGCTGTCTGTCACCTTCGTGCCAGTGGTCCCACAATAGCGGGTGCCCCTTACCATCACAGTGCTTCTGACAGAACTCACACCACCAGCACCATTCGCCGTTGAAATGCGCCCAACGCAGCCAGGGGCATTCGCGGGCACGGCATGGGAGGAGGCCGTCTACCTTGACGGGGCCGTCTGTACGGCATGCCTCATGCGCTGGCCAGCGGGCCACCGGTCCTTGGTTGCACTTTTTCCTGAGCATCTCGGGGGTCGCAGCTGATCGCCCTAGAGTCCTTTGAAAAGCTGGGGGGTCGCGGCCCGCTTCCCGGCGGGCCTCGGCGGGCGGTGCGATCGACCGATCAGGGACCAAGAGCGAGGGGGGGGGGAGGAGGGGGAGGCGGAAGGTTTTCCAGACGGAAAGCAGCGGCGGCACATGCCATAGGATCGCAAAGGTCAATGTCTAGACCGTGCACAGTTGGGAAGTGGACGGGGGGGGCGGCGCGTGCGTCTGCCACTTGCATGTGAGCGCGGACTGCGAGGTCGCCTGCGCTGAGTAAGGCACCCGCCCAGAACACCCCAAGGGTGGCAATGCTGTCTGCAGCCTTGTTTAGGCGGCGTCTCACGGCCCGCCAAGACAGCACCCAGCCAATGCTCTCCGCCTGCGCGAGGGCGCCCTCCATTCGCTGAGCCAGGTGTAGCCTCCTGTACCTGGCCGCGCCGGCCCCGTATCTGACGGCCGCTAAGGCGTCCAGCGCGACAGCCGGCTACCTCGATCGGCCATCTGTGCGCTGCTGCAGCCGGGGGGCGCTACTACGGCAACCGCCATTATTTTGGGGGGTGCCTGTAGCTGGGTCGTGGTGCCACAAGATCGCGCCTGCGCCTGAGACCTCGGCGCGGCCTTCGATACTTCGGGCGCCGCCATCGAAGGCGACTTCGCATGGCCACTGGGTGCTGTCTGTGTCTGGGAAAGGGAGCTTCGGACGGTAACTTCGCCCCCTGGCTCAAGGTCGGCGTTCGCCGTCAGCGCTGCGGCGTGCGCGCGGCATTCTCGGCAGCATGCCGACGTCCAGCTCGCCGAGGGGTCGTTGTCGGTTCTGGGGCAGGGGAACCAGCCCTGGCCGGGCAGCATCCACCCCGCGCGCATCTGGGTGGCCTGTATGACTGCAAGCTTGTCTCCTGCGGGGTGGTGTCCGGTGACAACCGGGAGCCTGCGCGCCTCTCCTCCCGCACGTCGCGCGTGGCGGGTCATGCGTGGCCTGGCAGCTCCGCGCGCGACCCCGCCGGGGGTGGCGCGCGGGTGGCACGCGGGGCAGGTGCCTTGCATTGTTGCCCACGCGGCGGTCTCGTCCGGGTTGTCCTGCCTCGGTGGCTCGTCGCCGTCGTGGACGCCCTCGTCGCTGTCGCCTATAGCTGGTCGGCATCCGCGGCGACGACGCCTTGAAGAACGAGTCTGGCCGCGTCGCTGGCCTCGGGGGGGGCGGCGGTGAGGTTGACGCAGTATCTGAAAGAAATATGGTGAAGCACCTTCACCAGGAGGGGTTGGCGGTCGCCGCTGTGGGCGATGCCCACGCGAGGGGCTCGGGATCGCCCGGGCCCCTTGCCGCGCGCCAGGCCAAGGCGGCCGCGGGGCACCAGTGCCACACGTGCTCGGTCGATGCCTCCCCGAGCCCGCAGAGCGGGCATTGCCCATAGGGGCCCGCTCTGGTGGGGGCCCGTAGGCTGCCCCGCGCGCGGGCGCATGCCTCGGCCAGACCACGCAGGGTGAAGGGCAAGGAGTCGTGATCTAGTAGCTGCCACAGCGCAGCGGAGTGAAGCCCTTGACCAATGCATCTCGCGCACCAGGCGGCGCCTTCGTCGCCGGGCCCGACGCACTTGGCGAGCGCGCCGCAGGGACGCTGGCGCCGGAGCCTCTCGACCTCACTTCTCCGCCTTGCAGAGCCTGGAAGGCCGTTGCACAGTGCGCGGATGACGCGGTGGGCCTCCGTGAAGGACGCACAGCGGTGCAGCAGGCCCCACTCTCCCCCGCTCGAGGGGTGCCATCTTCTTTTTTGGCTGGTTTCAGTGAGCCACTTGGCGAACAGCGGGCTGTGCGTTTGCGCCCAGGCAGCGGCGTGGACTACCTTCCCAAAGTGTTTGCCCTTCCAGTAGCTCGGGCTGCCCGCGGGCATGGTTGAGTGCAAGCGCCGCCTTCCGCTCTGTGATCACTCTGGGTTTGGGAGAAGACGTGCCCGGTTGTCGTGCTGCTTCGGCAGCCCACCTCAATAGCTTATTCCACCGTGTTCCTGCGCGCTTTCTGATTGGCGCAGGTCCCCAGAAGTCGTTCAGGGCGCGAGCTCTGGCAGAGACGGCCCGAGCTGTGGCAACTGGGAACCTTGGGGCACCCGGCACCTGGAAGCGCATACCTAACCCCGCGAGGATGTAGTCGGGAACCCATGACGCCGCGGCGAGCCCAAGTGCGGTCCTGAGCTGTGCGCGTAAGACGCGCTCTTGTACGACGCCAGTGGGGCACGGGAGGCCAGGTACGAGTTCCAGGCCGCGGCGGTGCAGGTGGGTGACATTTTGGCGAGATGTAGCGCCATGGCCCTGTCCCTCATCTTGAGGAGGGGGCGCTCCCAGGTTCCTCTTGCGAGTGCGTCGCACTGCCCCTTCATGAGCCGCCCCCCAGGGGGGGGCCGTTCACCTTCCGCCGCACGCGAGACCACCACGGCGCAGCGGCATGGCCACTGATCCCGCACTGAGGAGCTCCCGAAGGGGGTGTATTCCATGAAGTTACGCCACCACTCGCGTCGTCCTGCGGGCACGAGGGCAGTCTTGAAGGGGGCGCATAAGTCGATGGAACGTCGCTCCACGCGTCCCTCGAGGAGGGCCAGGATCAGCTCGCCTGGAAGCCCGGTGATCAGGACGAAGTCCCCGTCTTGCTCGTAGTGTACTGGGGCCTCCTCAGGAGCTGCCCTGAGGACCTCTGAGTCGGCAGCCCTGATCCCTCTACGTCGATGTGCCTCCACCAGGAGCCCGGCAGCGCGCGCAGCCCAGGGAAGGGCTATGGCGGCGCGCAGCGTCTGCTTCGTGGTGCTGAGCAACGCAGCTAGGTCATCGACGTATGTGGGATCGTCGTCGGCGGTGACGCTCGAGAGGGCGGAAATGAAGGGGTCGTATCCCATGCACCACAGGAGCGGGGAAACCGCGCCTCCCATTCCAACAGATCGGGGGGGGCGCCGCTCGGGCCCCTTGTACTGTCCTTTGCAGGTTTGCACTCTACGTCCTCCGATGAGTGAGTTCAGTGCGCGCAAGAGCCAGGGGGCAGCCTCCATTTGCGAAGGAGGCCCCCCGTCCACTGCAGGGATCCTCTCGAAGGCCTTGTTCTGATCGCAGAAGATCACGGCTGTGCTCGGGGCCTCCCCGACCCGGGAAGCTGCCATTTCAATAAATATTCCAACGGCGTCTGCGTGCCTGCCAAATAGTGCCTGCCAGGAAGGACCCGGCTCTGCGGGGGGCTTGGGGGCTGACCACAGGTGACGGGTGACCTTGGTGATGTTGGGCCCGCATTGCCCTCCTCTTTTGGCAGCCTGACTCAGGCTCAAGAGGGGTTCCACTGCCGAGCCCATCAGATCGGCCAGGGAGGCCCCATACAGCCGTCGGAGGCATGTCGGCAGCTGGAGGGGCCTCATGTCGTTGGGGTTCTCTGCTCCGGCCTCATGTCGTTTTGCGAATCCACACCAGTAGATCAACTGACGGGCCAAGCACGGCATCCATGAGGGCGGGATTGAGCTCCGCAGCGTGCCAGGCTTGCGCTAAGAAGCAGGCGACGAACCTGGCCCCATGGTGGTAGGCTTCGTAGGGTTCCCCATCCACCCCAGGGGCGCTTCCGCTGGGGGCGAGGACGATGGAGGCCAGTCTGCTCCACCTGGGCCGCGGCCTGCTGGGGACCACTATGCCGGGGTGCTGGTGGAAGTGAAGGTCGAGGAGGCGCGAGGTGGAGCCTGGTAGGGGGGCGCGCCGCGTGCCAAATCTTACTGCGACTGTCCCACAGGAGGCGGTGGACCTGTTCGGGTCTGTCATGCCAAGAGCCTGAGGTGTCGCGGACTCCCAGGATGGCGCGGGTCTTCCTGTAGATTCCCCTTCCGGTTCTGTGGTGGGCGGCCAGGGGGGCACGCTCCGCGCCTGGACCCTCTGGGCAGGTGTCAGCCTGGCTGCCTTCCTCTGAGTTGTCTCTGCGTCCCACCTCCTGAGCCACTCGGCGGCTGCTTCGGGGGTAAGGTCTCGCCCGTCCCACCCATACTCGCGCAGCCACGCAGCCAAGGCACCCACCGGCCGTGTCGGTTCGCTCCTCCGCACGGCAGCCGTCAGTAGGAGGCCTGGAGAGGCCCGTGTATTGTTTTTTTCTCAATTTCTTCCACCAGTCCTGCAAGGCAGCGGATAACTGATGGGTTTTTTTTTTTGGTCGGCGGCCGCGCGACAACGGTCTGGCGGCAACAGGCGTGTCCGGGACGGAAACTGGTGGGAATATTTTTGTTGATCTGCGGCCCGCAAGGAAGAGTCCAGAGGGCGTGTCAATCGGGCTGGCTGGGGCACAAAGCCAGATAATTTGCGAGCCCAGCTGTCACTGTCGACAGCCGACCGCACGTGCAACATGCAGAACAAATTGGGGAAAACGGGCAGACGGAGGCAATAAGCCTAAGAGATGCGGAGCACCAGTCGAGAGTCAGCCGCACGTGGCGACGTTGCGCCAGCACCAGGAAGCCGGGCGCTGGTGGGGATATTTTTTTTTATTTGCGGCCCGCAAGGAAAAGTCCAGAGGGCGGGATGATCAGGTGGGGATACGCGAAGCGTCAAGAGTTCCCCACATCCCATGACGCGCCCTTTCTCGTTATACCCCCCGTATACCCCTCGCGTTCAACGCTCAAGACATCTCACTCTACACATACCCAGCTGCTGGTGCAAACCTCACCGCCGCTCCAGCACAGCACCGAAACGTATGCGCCATGGTTCTGGGGTTCTACCCGCGGGGTCTCCGCAGGGTCAAGGTTCTATGAGGCCCACCCAAACTTAAGACAAATGTTTGAGCCGTCTCGGGCGTGATGGTTCCCCCGAGTTCTCCCGAGAAGGCGTTGTAGAACCATCCTCGGGTCGCCTTAAAAACTGCATCATAATGCTACAGCTCGGCGCGGCCGTACAGCTGCACGGTTGTCGCGTCGCCTTTCCGGGGCCTCACGGGAGCTTTTTCGGGCCCTGACTATCTTTAGATGCCCATTCTGGGGACCTTCCTGGAGCTACTCGCTCCACTCGTGCGTCGAACCTGAGTCGAACCTGAGTCGAACCTGAGTCGAACCTGCGTCGATCCTGAGTCGAACCTGAGTCGAACCTGAGTCGAACCTGAGTCGAACTTGAGTCGAACAGATCCATTGGGTGGGCCCCAGGAAGGTCCCCAAAACGAGCATCGGACTATCTGGGGCCTCGTTGGAGGCGAGACGAGGCGAGGCGCGCGCGTCCGCCGGCCGGCGGCCGGCGGAGCCCGGGGGGCCAGCGCCGGCAGGCCGGGGCCCGACTGTAGCTAGACATTGGGGTAGGCAGCGAAATCCCTCTCCAGCGAGTGCCAGAATACAGTGTCTGCGGCAAGTTCCGCCCAATTAGCTGTACTATCCCCGGCGGTATTGTAATGTATGAACTGCGCGATGTCGTCGTTCCAGCGCTGCCGCTGTCCACCGTATCTGCACGATCGTCTCCCTTCCTGCTCTCAAAATCTCTGCAGTGAGGCCAGCTGTGTCTCTGCATTTGCCGTTTTTGCAATGTTTCACTGCTTGGTTTACTTCGACGGTGGCGACAGGTAGGATGGCTTGGTGGATTCGCCTGGTCGTTCGTGGGCCTGTCGGTGTTGGTGGAGCGCCAGTCTATTAATTCGTAACAATCAACAATTATCCCAGTGCGACGCCACCTAGGAGTTGGAGCCTCTAGGAAAGCAACATTAGTAGGAGCCGTAAACGCCGTCCTCCTCCTTCTCCTCATCGTCGTGGATGCTGTGCTGCGCTATGCTATGCTATGCTATGCTATGCTATGCTCTGCTCTGCTCTGCTCTGCTCTGCTGTGCTATGCTATGCTATGCTATGCTGCGCAATGCAATGCTGGGCTAGGCTAGGCTATGCTATGCTGCGCTATGCTTTGCTGCGCTATGCTATGCTATGCTGCGCTATGCTATGCTGCGCTATGCTATGCTATGTTATGCTATGCTATGCTATGTTATGCTATGCTATGCTATGCTATGTGTTTGCTTTGCCTTCGCTGTTGCCTTCACTTTTGCCTTTGCTTTTGCTTTTGCTGGGCACCCAGGGAGCGCAACTGGGGGAACCGCTCCCAGGGGACCGGGGGAACCGCCCAGGGCGGGTTCCACTGCCTGGCCCCTTAAGCCAACCGAGTAAGAACCCTTCTAGGCAGAACCTAGGTAGGGAAAAACGTCTGCCATCCCTGTCATGTCTGTCTTTCTGGCCTGTCTCATCTTGCCGTGCACAACCGTCATGGCTTGTACAAGGTCTTGCTTCCAACTTGCTGGATTTGATAAAAACATAATTTGAGGTCGCGAAGCTTGATCCTGATAACGTTGAGTGCCGCTTGCCTTTGACTCCTCTTGATGGTCCCGTGCTGTCGTAAGATACGCTTGCTGAGAGCTCTTCAGGTGATCCTGTCAGTGTGTGCTGCTTCTGCGCTGGATCAGGAATGTTTGTGGTAGTCGTGGGGCCTCATCCTCCTCACGCGCTGTGAGTGGCTGGCTAAAGCAGTGACTCGTGCTCTTGCTGTCGCTGCTGGTCTTCGTTAGCTGCTCTGGGTGCTCGTTCGGTGCGTGTGCAGGCTTCTTGCAGGTAACCTAGTGGACTGTTGCTCGCGAGGTGCTTCTTCAAGTAGCGCTGAAAGTCGGAGCCGTTGGGTCGTGGTGGTTGCTGATGCTGATGATTGCGTCGTCGTCGCCGTCTTTCTCGCCGTGATCGGCGTCTTTTGGATAGCATCTTGAAAGAGAGAGCGCCCACGGTTGCCCCGAAAATTAACCCCAACAGGCCCTCCCCACCTCCCCCCCTTCAAGGGGGTCTGCTTTTATCCGCCCCTCCCTTCCGCCCCGTCCTCCCCGTCTTTGCGCCAGCGAAGGGGGGGGGGTCAACCAGAAGTGCAATGGACTCCATCCGACCTGGACGAATCGGAACCATGTCAGGGCGGGACTCAACCCAATGGTACTAATCCCAACCAGGAAAGGTACGAGATTATCGCGTTGCCTGAAGACTGTCTGCATCCTGCGAAATTGCTCTGACTTGGGACTCCTTTAGGAATCCCCTGGGTACGCTAAGTTCTTAGGGGAAATCCCTGGGCTTCCTTGGGAACTTCAAAAGAAATCTTAGGACTCCCGGCGAATTCCTTGGGGCATCCTGCAAACTTATACAGAAATCCCAAGTTCACTGGGACTCCTTACGACAGACGTTGGTTGGCTGGGCTGACTTCGGACGCCGACTGCGCTTCCGCTTGCGGCCGCGACGGAAAAAGTATCCCCACCAGCCTTCGTGCCAGCTACGGACAGGCACAGTGTACGGAGGATGCTAATGGAGCGGCATGGCAGGCTGGACAGCAAAGCCCGTGCCAGTGGCGGCGCGGGAGGCCCCTCCCCGCCGTTCGCGAGCTGCTCGACACCTGCCAGGCGCATCGGCCCCCTCCTCTTCCGCCAGCGAGAGCAGACACGATTCCGGCAGGAATGAAACCGATATGGCGACGACGGCCCGCGCTGCTCCATGGCGGCCGATCATGCGTGCCAACTTCTCCATATTCTGCTCATCCTCCCCCCCTTTACCACATTCCCTCTGGCAGCATGCAAACGTGTTGAGCATCGTACGCAATCACCTATCATCAATGCCACCCTGCGAATGCCAATCACAGCCGCTTGTATCAACCAGGACGTCGTTCTTATAAGCACCACCACACTTAACCGACGTCGCCTGCGGAATTGGGGAAAAAAGCGGCGGTGACCTCGCATGAAGACCCCTACCTTCTGGTGGACGTTCTGCATGGCCTCATCGAAGGCGCAGAAATCTCTCACCTTGACAAGCAGAAGGGTCAGAGGACTGAGAGACGTCGCAGAGCGCCAGACAAGTCGGAGGGAAGGCGCGGAGGCGGGTGGGGAGGGGACAGGGAAAGGTAGGGGGAGGGGAGACTGCAGGACTGGGCCCCACACAGATCTCACACTGAGTATGGGGGATCCGATACAGATCCTATACAATCTGCCGATACAGATCCCATACGGCCTGCACGGGTTCCGATACTGATCCCATACGGCCTGTATGGGATACAATCCACTTCCGATACGGCCAATACGCGCTCCAATACATATCCCATACTGCCTGTATGGGATCCGGTACAAGTCCCAAAGGGCCAATATGGGATTCCACACAGATCCCATACGTCCTGCACGGAATCCCACACAGGTCCCATGCGGCCTGCATGGGATCCCACACAGATCCCGTACGACCTGTATGGGATCCCACACAGATCCAATACGGCCTGCATGGGACCCCAAGCAGATCACAAACGGCCTGTATGGGATGCCGCATAGATCCAATACGGCCCGTGTGGGACCCGATACAGAACCCGCACGCCCTGCGCATGGGTCCCCACACAAATCCAATACGGCCTGTATGGGATCCGATACAAATCCCATACGGCCTGTATGGGACCCAACAGACGTCCCACACGCCATGTATGTAATCCCACACAGATCCCGCACGCCCTGTAAAGGATCCGATACAGATCCAATACGCTTGCATGGGATCCGGTACAGATCCCATGCGCCCTCTTATGGGGTCCCACACGAGTCCCGTACGGCCTGTATGGGCTCCCACACTGATCCCGTACTGCCAGTATGAGACCAATACAGATCCCGTACGCCCTGTATGGGATCCGATACAGATCCCATACGACCTTCAAGGGCCTCCCGAGCAACGCCGAGGAACCTCGCAGCAGCCTCGAAGGGACCCCCCGAGCAACACAGGGGTCCTGCGGGGCCTCGGCAAGGGCTCGGCGAGGACCCGTGGCGTTGTTCGGGGGAGGGAACCTGCAGGGCCCCTGCGTGGCTTCGTGGCGATGCTCGGAAGGGGGGGGTCGAGCAACCAGCCCCGAGTAGCGTCCTTGCGAGCAACAACGACAACAACAACAGCAGCAACAACAACAATCGTTTTAAGAATGTTCACCCTTATCTGCTCGAGTGTCCAATAACGCGTGTTTCCCAATTCCTCGATACCCGCCCTCTTCGTTTTCGAGCGAACCCCTTTTGGGGGGTATACCTTTCTTCCCTGGAGGGCGGGCCCCGGCAAGCGGCGGGGCGGCCGCGGACCGTCGGCCTGGCCAGCGGCAGCGCTGATCGGCGAGGCGGCCGCGGATTGTCGACCCGACCCCAAGAGGGACAGACAGGGGACCGACCACGACGACGACCACGACGACGACGACGTCGACGACGACGGCGGCGAAGACGACGACGACGACGGCGACGACGACGACGAGCGAAAGGGAGAGCGAGAGAGAACGACAGCAGGGCCACGAAGGACACGAAGTAGGCGACGAAGGGCGACAGCGGGGACACAACAACAACAACAACAAGAACAACAACAACAACAACAACAACAACAACAACAACAACAACAATTACTAGCACGTGGGGACACTCCGTTCTCACCAGTGCCAGGGTTTTCATACGACGCCCGCCAATACCCCCACTTTGTGGGGGGGCCGGTTCAAGCTCTACCACATTTCCAAACGACTCTTCGCCACCACCCACACCCAGCTTCCCGCCCTATGACGTTCGGACACTTCACTTCGTGGCCTGCGGACGACCGTGGCTACTACACTGGCGCATGGGTACAGTGACTTGTTGTGGTAACATTTTCTGGACGCTAGCTTAGTATACGACTTTTCCCCCTGTTCCAACACTGGACACCTGTACTGGTTTTTGGTGGTAACGTGAAAAACCATTGGTTTTTTAGGATTCGGACAGCGCGCGCGGGTAGAAATTTTGAAAATTCGTACAGATGTTTTTCGAGGACCTACGGTGCGATTCGTACGAATTTATGTTGCGCGGTGCTAAATTCCTAAGAAACCCAATGGTTTTTGAAGATTTCCGCGTGCGCGCGCGAAGAAAAAACGAATGTGTCCCGCATGGTATTATTTGACAGGGATGATGGCCCTGGCAGGTGCGCAACCGTTGTTGGAGAAGTTCGAAGCACGTGAAGTTGCTCGCAAAAGCCCGTTTGACAGAAATGTTTAAAAAGTGTTGGGTTTCCTACGAATCCGCAAGAGCGCGCGGGATGACATTTTGACATTTTTTTTTGAAAAACCATTGGTTTTTTGATGTTTTTATGTTAAAATCGCTACGAACACTAAGGTTTTGGAAGGATTTCGTCTTGCGCGCGCGAATGTCCACTTTACCTTATTTTTTGCAAGGGATTCTTGAAGTTTGGTTATGTTAGAACAAGAAATGTCATTTTATATTGTTTTTTGCAAGGGAAAGCGGGGGGGGAACAAAACAACCGGATCCGGACCAACCCGTTTTGCCTGACTTCCTCACGAAAATGATGAAAACATGGCTGCGGCCTAGGCGCGGCGAGGGGGCCGTGCACCAGGGGCCCCAACAATAATTATTCTTTAGAAGTAATAATGTTCAACAACAACAACAACAACAACAACAACAACAACAACAACAACAACAACAACAACAACAACAACAACAACAACAATTACTAGCACGTGGGGACACTCCGTTCTCACCAGTGCCAGGGTTTTCATAGGAGGCGGGCAATACCCCCACTTTGTGGGGGGGCCGGTTCAAGCTCTACCAAATTTCCAAACGACTCTTCGCCACCACCCACACCCAGCTTCCCGCCCTATGACGTTCGGACACTTCACTTCGTGGCATGCGGACGACCGTGGCTACTATTCAGGGCCCCGCGGCCGACGACGACGGCGTGCGCGCGCGAAGAAAAAACGAATGTGTCCCGCATGGTATTATTTGACAGGGATGATGGCCCTGGCAGGTGCGCAACCGTTGTTGCAGAAGTTCGAAAAAGTTGCTCGCAAAAGCCCGTTTGACAGAAATGTTTAAAAAGTGTTGGGTTTCCTACGAATCCGCAAGAGCGCGCGGGATGAAATTTTGACAATTTTTTTTTGAAAAACCATTGGTTTTTTGATGTTTTTATGTTAAAATCGCTACGAAAACTAAGGTTTTGGAAGGATTTCGTCTTGCGCGCGCGAATGTCCACTTTACCTTATTTTTTGCAAGGGATTCTTGAAGTTTGGTTATGTTAGAACAAGAAATGTCCACTTCAGCTTATTTTTTGCAAGGGAAAACCGATCGTAACAACACAACCGGATCCGGACCAACCCGTTTTGCCTGACTTCCTCACGAAAATGATAAAAATGAGGCTGCGGCCTAGGCGCGGCGGGGGGGTCGTGCACCAGGGGTCCCAACAATAATTATTATTTAGAAGTAATAATGTTCAACAACAACAACAATCATTTTAAGACTGTTCGCTCTTACTTGCCCGCGTGCCATGCAACGTGTATACCCACGCCCTCGATACCCGCCCCCTTCGTCTTCGAGCGTACCCCCTTCTGGGGGGGGATTTTTTCTTTTTGCGGGGGCGGGCGGGCTTGGACAAGCGGGCGTGAACGGGCGGGGAATTATTCGGAGGATGGGCACGCATCTCTTTGCCCACCATTGGAATTAGCGCGGACCCTGCAAGAAGAGGAAGGGGGAGAACGAGGGAGAGTGGGAGGAAGGGAGGGGCAGGGGCGAGGCCAAAGGGGAACACGCCAGTAGAAAGAGGGGGCGAGGAGGGGGGGGGGGACGATTGGAGATAGAAAGACAGAGGAGGGAGGAAGGAGGAGGCTGGACAGGGGAGGGCGAAGAGAGGAGGGAGGAGGGTTATGGGAGGAGGGTGAGTGGAGAGAGGAAGAGGGAGGAGGAGGGTGGATATGAGGGAGAGGGGAGGGAGGAGGGAGGTTGGATGGGGAGGAAGGGGCAGGAGGGTAAGAGTATGAACTTTCGAGGAAGTCCTAGGCGAGGGCGTATTCCTCAAGGAAGAGTTGGGCGGGAGCGGGGGTCCCGAGTACATTGTCGGACGTCTTAGGCGGGAGCGCCGGTCGGGCGGGCGGACCCTGACGGGCGGGTCGGGCGGGCGGGACATTCAAACGGGATCTTTGCGTAAATCCCACCAGCCCTTTGGGCGTGAGTGGTTTAGAGAGCCCGCTCTGTTCTCAACCCCCTTCTTCCCCTTCGGGGAGGGGTTTACCCCTCCCCCTACCCCCTCCCCCTGGACCTGGAGAGGTCCTTACGCGGGTGGTTGGAGGGGTCTTTTTCGACTCCTGGGAGGGCTAAAAAAACGACACCCCTCACGAGGATTCTGGCCCCGACGGGGGGGGGGAGAAAAAAACCGCCCCATCTGTGATCGATCGCCCGAAAGATGGCCCCAAGATACCTCCCAGACCCCTCCCACAGAGCCCCAAGAGGCCCCAAGAGGCCTCCAAGAGGCCCCCAAGAGGCCCCCAAGAGGCTCCCAAGAGGCCCCAAGAGGCTCCCCCGAGGCACCCAAGACGCTCCTGGAAGCCCCTGGGGCCGCCGAGAGGCCCCCAAGACGCCCCAAACGGCCTCCAAGAGGCTCCCAAGAAGCCCGAAGAGGCTCCCCCAAGGCACCCAAGACGCTTCTCGAAGCCCCTGGGGCCGCCAAGAGGCCCCCAAGAGGCCCCAAAAGGTCTCCAAGAGGCTCCGCAAAGACATCTACTTCTACTACTACTACTACTACTACTACTACTACTACTACTACTACTACTACTACTACTACTACTACTATTACTACTACTACTACTACTACTAATAATAATACTACTACTACTACTACTACTACTACTACTACTACTACTACTACTAGTACTACTATTTCTACTACTACCGCATCATCTACGACTACAACTTCTATTACTACTACTAGTCCTATTACTGCTACTACCACGACTACTACCACTACTACTACTACGACTACCATCACTACTACTGCTGCTACTACTACTACTACTACTACTACTACTACTACTACTACCACTACTAGTACTACGACTACTTCAAAATCTAGTACTACTACTTCTACTCTACTACTACTAGTACTACGACTACTTCGAAATCTAGTACTACTACTTCTACTCATGGTGCTACGGCTACTACTACTACTACCACTACTTCTACTACTACTACTACCACTGCTCTAGTGGCTGCTACTGCTACTGAGACAACTACTGCGACGACGACGTGGACGACTACGTTTGCGACTACCGCTGATACTGGTAATACCACCACTACTACTACTACTACTACTACTACTACTACTACTACTACTACTACTACTACTACTACTAGTACTACTACTACTACTACTACTACTACTACTACTACTACTACTACTACTACTACTACTACTACTACTACTACTACTACTACTACTACTACTACTACTACTACTACTACTACTACTACTACTACTACTAGCTACTACTAGCTACTACTAACTACTACTACTACTACTACTGCCCTACTACTGGGCGTGAGTGGTTTAGCGAGCTCTCTCTGTTCTCAACCCCCTTCTTCCCCTTCGGGGAGGGGTTTACCCCTCCCCCTACCCCCTCCCCCTGGACCTGGAGGGGGCCTTTCGCGGGTGGTTGGAGGGTCCTTTTCCGACCCCTGGGAGGGCTAAAAAACGACACCCCTCACGAGGATTCTGGCCCCGACGGGGGGACTGACAGAAATGCTCGCCTCTTCTTTGAAGCCAAAATCATTGAGTTTACTACGGTTTTGGCCCCGTTTTGGCCTTCTGAGGGGGCAGCGCTAATTAAAGCTCCCCTCTTCTTTCAAGCCAAAATCATTGATCATTGATTTTACTAAGGTTTTGGCCCCATTTTGGCCTTCTGAGGGGGCAGCGCTGATTAAAGCTCCCCTCTTCATTAATCGATTTCCTCCAAGATGGCCCCAAGAAGCGCCCAGGAGGCACCAAGAGGCCCCAAGAGGGCCCCAAGAGGCCCCCAGGAGGCCCCCAAGAGGATCCCAAACGGCCCAAAGAGGCCCCCCCGAGGCACCCAAGACGCCGAAAAGCCCATCAGGACGACCCTCTACTCGCCTGGGCGTCGTTTCTGGACGGGCAGGAGGAGGGGCCCGAACGACTCACACCAGGACGAGGGGCCCGAACAACTCACACCACGAGAAGCCCGAACGACTCACACCAGGACGAAGAGCCCGAACGACTCACACCACGAAGAGCCCGAACGACTCACACCAGGAAGAAGGGCCCGAACGACTCACACCAGGACGAGAAGCCCGAACGACTCAAACCACGAGGAGCGCTTTCTCTCCCTCCTCCTCCGCCTCGTCCTTCTCCCGCTCCCACCACAAGGAGGATGTACGAGGAGGCGGGAGGAAGGAGGAACAGGGGAGATATGCGGGGGCAGGCGGAAACACGCCTGAAAAACACGACTGTCGGCATGCTTCGCTAGAGCTGCTGTTTTGAGATGGGCTGGTGGGGATACGCGAAGCGTGAAGAATTGCGAGGAAGTATTACGCGAGAGCGCGATCCCTAAGTAAATTGCGAGGGCGTCCTTGGCGCGAGCGTGGTTCCTGAGCGTCGAGAACTCGATGCTGCAATAAATGGCGAGGAAGTCATAAGCGAGAGCGCCATTCAGGAATAAAGTATGAGGAAGTCTCGGGCGGGAGCAGGGTCCTGATTAAGGAAGTCTCAAGCGGGAGCGCCGCTTCTGAATAAAATTATCCCGGCAAAGCAACCTAACAGCGATGTGTAGGAGCATATCTGGAAGCATTCCCTTTAAGATTCAGATGAGAATCCAGTTGTAGAATTCTGCTGTTCTCGCAGTCGTAGTCGCATTCGCGATGACAGTCGCAGTGGCAACGGCAGTCGCAGTCACAGCCTCAGCCTCAGCCTGCCTCAGCCTCAGCCTCAGCCTGCCTCAGCCTCAGCCTGCCTCAGCCTCAGCCTCAGCCTGCTTCAGCCTCAGCATCAGTCTGCCTTCAGCCTCGGCCTCAGCCTCAGCCTGCCTCAGCCTCAGCCTGCATCAGCCTCAGCCTCAGCCTCAGCCTGCCTCAGCATCAGCCTGCCTCAGCCTCAGCCTCAGCCTGCCTCAGCCTCAGCCTCAGCCTGCTTCAGCCTCAGCCTCAGTCTGCCGTCGGCCTCGGCCTCAGCCTCAGCCTGCCTCAGCCTCAGCCTGCATCAGCCTCAGCCTCAGCACGAAGCGACCCAGCTAGAAGGACAAAGCGCTGAATGTACACCGATGTGTTCGACGACTGCGTATGTAATGATGTGACGATATACAGACTGAGCCCTTCGTGAATGTCTACATGTTTTTCTGACGCCTACAAACGGCGCTGACGTGTGTGAGAAAATTGTCCGCGCAGCAAAAGCCGGCGAAGCGTGCGGGAGCTCGCATGCTGAGACAGACTACGTCTGCAGACCGCCAGCTGCAAAAGGTTGCGAGCGGCTCTTGGAAGATGTTTACGGAACGGAGCTACGGTGTCTGAAAACATTGGCATCGAAGCGAAGAGCCTCGGAGCCCTGCAACCTGAGAAACACCGCAGGAACTCGCATACTGAAAAGGAATGCATTGCAAACCGCACGCTGCGAACCCTGCAGGCTGAGAAGCACCGCAGGATGTCGCATGCTGAAAAGCACTTGTACTGCAGAGCGCTAGCACTCCATCTCGGGCTCGGACCCCCCCGTCCTGATCCAGAACGTGTCCGGCCACGGCCTGAAAATGCCGTTCCAACTCCCGAGGATCAGCTGGCACTCCGGCTCTGGGACACTCCAGTACGTCTTGAGCACCTTGAGCCAGGCCCCATCTCGGGATCCCCACAGCACGCTGTACTTGACCGAGACCGTGCCGAACTCATAACAATTGACCTCCGAAGGACCTGCGAGTGCAGGCTGAGAAACACCACGCGATTGCAGGGCACGGCATTGCGTGTCACATGAGTGCAGGCTGAGAAGCACCACATCTCGTTTGCCAGAGATCACTCCCAGGTTATTTGATCCCGCAACACCAGCCACGGCGTAGCTGCCACAGGGGCCGCAGATAGCAACGGCTCGGTCACCCAATTGGCGTTCCGGTGAGTCACAATTCGCGCGTGGCTCCACGAGCCTGTGTAGCGCGATTTGCGGGGCACCAGTGTGCTGTAGGTGTTGTTGCCGTAGCAGAAGACGGCCTCTGGAGCCCAGTGCGGATTCCAGCGGACAGCGTAGACCCTGTGGACGCCATTGCGGATGACGTCGCGCGCATCTTCGATATGTGCCACCCATCGAAGCCAGTCAAATGCTGAGCCATCGGTGATGTCAACAGCACCTGGGGCAGTCTCGCCATGGTGGTAGTGCAACAGCGATTGGAGAGCGGCGCTGGCTTCGTCGCGGCCCACAATCTGGCGCGAGCAGGCTGCCTCTTGCAGGTGCTCCTGTGTGAAGAGCAGTGGGGCATCACCGCCAGTCTCGGCAGGCTGAGCAGCGCCACCGTCAGGCACGGCAGTCTGAGCAGCGCCGCCACGAGGAACATGAGGCTGAGCAGCGCCAGGCTCAGGCACGGCAGGCTGAGCAACGGCGCGTGGTGGACCGACATAGGTGGGCTCATCGGGTCGGCCGTTCTTATGGTAATGCAGGCGCATGGCTGAACCGTCTGCACGACGGAACTCGAAGAAGTGCCTGCCGTGGCCATCCGTGTTGGAGTAGTTAGGGTCGCGCTCTGTCTCGATGATGCGAAAGAGAACCTGGGCGATGCCCTGCCCGATTATGCGCTCAGCGAAACCCGGAGCGGCAGACCGAAGCAGTTGCTTCCAGTCGTAGGACGGGTCGTTTGTTACGTCTTTGAACGACAAGTTGTTGACAATGCACTCGGCGCGCAGCGCGCGCTGCCACTGGCAGGCGGTCTTGCCGCCCATCCCTGGTGTACGGCGGATGTCTTCGAGGTGAGCCTGCTCAAAGACCACGTCGACACCTGGCTGAGGAGTCGGTGCGGGCGGATCCGGCAGAATCTCCCACGGGCCATCGCACGGGGCCGGGGGTGGCGGGGGCGATGCCTTGCCGCGTGCTGGCATTGTGACAAGGCAGGCTGAGGAGCACCGCCGAGGCTGGACGGCCAGGTGAAACTCGAGCAAACATGTGGCTACAGCTCTAAGCAAAATGGCTACGAGGAGGTTAAGGATGATGATGATGGTGTTGATAGGAAACCCGGCATCAGCGAGTTGATGTACAATGAGGTGTCCGCAAACGAGACACTGCTGTCAACGCTGTTATAACTAACCACAAACGAGACACTGCTATCAACGCTTGCACAATTAAAAAGAAACGCTGGCATTGACACTACTAGCAATACCAAAGTGGAGTTTAAACGAGGCACTGCCATCAACCGATTCAACTTCCAATAAAAGAAGATCACAAATGAGTTCACTCTGAAGTGACCCATGGCTATCAATGCGAGAAGTCTCTGCAAACTATTCACTCATGGCGACCGCCGCGCACACGCGTGTAGGAAATCGTTGATGATGACAGTGGTAATGGAGTGGGGGCCAGTAATGCAGATACACTGCTGTGCATTCACTTGCTGCGAAAAGAAACTCTGTATGAATGAGTTGATATATAATGAGTTGTCCACAAACGAGACACTGCTATCAACGCTTGTATAAGTAAAAAGAAACGCTGCTATCGACACTTCCCCCAATACTAAAGTTGTCTTTAAACGAGTCACTGCCATGAACGGCTTCAACTACAGTGTAACGAAAGGAACTGCAGGCTGAGAAGCACCGCAGGCCAACGTGAACCAGTCGTGGTGATGAGGATGAGTGAAATCTGCGATGATGATAGCGATCATGAAGTCGGTTGTAGGAACCCACTTTTGTAGTAACCAACATACACTGGTATGCATTCACTTATGGTGAAAGGAAACTCGGTATCAGTGAGTTGATATAGAATGAGTTGTCCGCAAACGAGACACTGCTATCAACGCTTTTAGAACGAAGCGAACCCATCAGAACACTGTTATCAACGGAAAGAATGCTGTAGAAGGACAAAGCGCTGAATGTACACCGATGTGTTCGACGACTGCGTATGTAATGATGTGACGATATACAGACTGAGCCCTTCGTGAATGTCTACATGTTTTTCTGACGCCTACAAACGGCGCTGACGTGTGTGAGAAAATTGTCCGCGCAGCAAAAGCCGGCGAAGCGTGCGGGAGCTCGCATGCTGAGACAGACTACGTCTGCAGACCGCCAGCTGCAAAAGGTTGCGAGCGGTTCTTGGAAGATGTTTACGGAACGGAGCTACGGTGTCTGAAAACATTGGCATCGAAGCGAAGAGCCTCGGAGCCCTGCAGCCTGAGAAACACCGCAGGAACTCGCATACTGAAAAGGAATGCATTGCAAACCGCACGTTGGGAACCCTGCAGGCTGAGAAGCACCGCAGGATGTCGCATGCTGAAAAGCACTTGTACTGCAGAGCGCAAGCTGCGAAACCTGCAGGCTGAGAAGCACCGCAGGAACTCGCATGCTTTCGAACACTACTGCTCGAGACCGCAGCTGGAGAGCGGCAGACCGCAGGCTGAGAAGCACCGCGGGCAGGGAGACTTGCAAAACTCAGATGTCCTGATCGTCTTGGAGGAAGTCACGCCAGTCCGGCGGCTGCCAAGAATCGATGATGCTCCTGGAGCCACCGCCCGTGCTGCCGCCGATGTCCAGGTAGTCGCCATCGGCCCTGAACAGACGGCCGTGCCCCAACGCCAGAATCGCTTGGTTGCGGATTTGAAGCAGCGCTCCGCTCTCAAACATCTGCAACACGTCCAGCTGCCTGCGCGTGAAGTTCGGCTTTGGCTGGCCAGCCTGGGCAGACAGATGGCGGGAAAGCCGCTCCCCCTCGTTGTAGCGCGCGATGGCCTCGGCCTTCTGGTGGTGCAGCCGGCGCCGCTGTTGCCGCAGAGCTTCCTCGGGAACTGCTGCATCACGGCCCTCACTGTGATCAGCTTGCAACGCTTGCGTTAGCCAATCAACGTCGAAGCGCCCTGAGAAGGCCAGCACCTCCCAGATCTGTTTGGTACCGGCCACACGTTGCAAATGGCGATGCCACCGCTTACGCTTCTGGTCTTTCACAAACTTGGCGACGCTACCCAGACCTGCACCCTTGGCCTGGCCACCTTTTCCCGCAGGCTGAGAAGCACCGTGAGAACCTTTCTTACCGCCTGGCCCTTTGTTAGGACCCTGCGGAACCGCATGGCCCCCTTGTGGCGCAGACTTGCCTCTCGCTTTTCCCTTTTCGACATCCCGTTCCTGAAGCGCACGCTGCTGCCGCGACTGCTCGTACTGGTCGCGAGCTACTCTGACCAATTCCTGGCGCTCAGGCTCCGTGAGAACGTAGCGCATGTCGTCGATGTTCTTGCTCCGCAGAAAGTCATGTCGAAGCTTAAGGACAGAGAGAATGGCTCGGCCAGTCTCCTCCTGAGACGCAAAGGCCGCGTCATATTCCGAGCCAGGCTGAGGAGCGCCAGCTGGATTAGTGTCCGCTGGCTCCGTGGACTTCCTCTTTTTGAAAAGCAAGAGACTGAGATGATGGAGGACTTTCGGATCGTACTCCTCGTCGTACCTGTCGTCCCAAAGCTGCCTCAGCTCCCTGTGCAAGTCGTTCGCGCGATTCTGAACGACATCCTCGACGTAGTCGGGATCACCCGGTGAAGTCGGTGAAAGCGGAGGAGTAGAACTCGGCGACCGATCCCAATGCACAGAAGACTCGGCGTCCGCCTGTACGCTGACGTCGGCGTCGGAGACGTTTTCGACGACAATCTTCCGCCTCTTGCTCTCCCCAGGCTGAATAGCACCAGGGAGAGTGAGCACAACCGCCACCGCATCGTGTGCGTCGTTGCGCATGCCACGATCCGTAAAAGACGCGCCAACGGCAATGGAGCAGAAACGGGCGACTGCTCCGCAGACCGCGACGTGGTCGCCTTTGAGGTCGGCCGGAGTGGCATGGACCTCCCAGAGCTTCTCGTCGTTCTGCTGGCGCTGGTAAGCCTCCCGCGCCTCCTGGAAAGTGAGGTTGTCGTCGCCGACTACAAGCAGAACGACTGCCTGGCTCAGATTCTCAAGAATCTTTCCCAGGCAGTCCAGGTGCAAGCGGAGATTGCGAACTGTCCGCTTTCGAGTCTGGATGGTCGGCGGTTTCTTGCCGCACACGATGTGCATGTTGGCGATCACCACGTGGAACTTGTCATGGCCTGGTTTGTTCACCTCAAAATGTGAAATAACAGCATCAATCTCTCGGCCGCTAGGAGGCCTGTAAACTTTGCTGTCTTCGCACAGAGTCAGTTCCGCAGGCTGAGAAGCACCGCGGAACCCCCAGAGAGTCAAGTAGTTGTCGACCTCCGAGAAGCGAATGCCATCACCGAAAGGCTTACTGAGGATCTCTGTCACGTTGATCCCTGCTCGGCGAAAGCCTTCACGGAACGCACCGACCTCGCAGCCACAGACAATATCAGCATCAGCGGTCTCCACTATCGTGGCGCACACCCTTCCGAAGTTAGCGCAGTGAGTGGCCGCCTGCTTACCAGTCATCATGCCCTGCTCGAACCCGAAATTGAACGAGGCGACCGTGAAAGACGCAGGCTGCACAGCGCCAGAGCCAGGCGTCTGTCCACCTTCCTCCGCAGGCTGAGAAGCACCGCGAGGCGGCGCAGGCTGAGAAGCACCGCGAGGCGGCGACACTTCGGACGAGCCTCGCGGAGCAGAGGCTGCGGATGAACGTTGGGTATGGGGGTACGGCCAGGGGAACGCCATTGCAATCGAAACTGAGTGGACTGCAGTGAGTGAATGCAGTGGCACGATTGAATGCAGTGGACTGCAGTGTCACTAGCAATTCCTGAACCAAACACGGCTGTGGCGGAAGGACTACGAAGCGTCTGGCTATTCAAAATGTGGCCCGGGAATGTAGTTCTGGGAACTCGAAGACCAGGAAGTGGCCTACAGTTGGCTCCGGGCATCCAAAATGTGGCCCGGGAATGGAATTCTGGGAACTCGAAGAGCACGAAGTGTGTGACTGTTGCATCCGGCCCTCCAGAATGTGGCCCGGGAATGGCGTTCTGGGATGTCGAAGAGCACGAAGTGTGTGACTGTTGCATCTGGTTATTCTAAATGTGGCCCGGGAATGGCGTTCTGGGATCTCGAAGAGCACGAAGTGTGTGACTGTTGCATCTGGTTATTCTAAATGTGGCCCGGGAATGGCGTTCTGGGATCTCGAAGAACACGAAGTGTGTGACTGTTGCATCCGGGTATTCAGAATGTGGCCTGGGAATGGAGTTCTGGGAAGTCGAAGAGCACGAAGTGTGTGACTGTTGGTGAAAAACGAGCCCGGCACCCTGCCGCCCGGCAACTCCCCAACACCTGCCCGGACCCCCCTGTGGAGTGATCTGTGAGCTCTTTTGAGTCAACTAGAAAACTATCAGTCTTCGCTGTTAGGTAATGTAAAAAAGTCTGAAGCGGGAGCGCCCTTCCGGAGAAAAGTTTGAGGAAGTCTCAGGCGGGAGCGGGGGTCCTGAGTAAATTGTGAGGAAAACTCAAGCGGGAACCGTTGTTGTTGTAGTCCGGGGCCCAACAACGCAATCTGATCCGCAAGGCTTTCCCGGTCAAAAAACAGGGTGCGAGCCCCGGAGGAAGCACTTGAATTGACAAAAACCAATGGGCACCGGACAGGGGGGATCAACAATAATTATTCTTCAGAAATGAGAGTTCAACAACAACAACAACAACAACAACAACAACAACAACAACAACAACAACAACAACAACAACAATTACTAGCACGTGGGGACACACCGTTCTCACCAGTGCCAGGGTTTTCATAGGAGGCGGGCAATACCCCCACTTTGTGGGGGGGCCGGTTCAAGCTCTACCAAATTTCCAAACGACTCTTCGCCACCACCCACACCCAGCTTCCCGCCCTATGACGTTCGGACACTTCACTTCGTGGCATGCGGACGACCGTGGCTACTATTCAGGGCCCCGCGGCCGACGACGACGGCGTGCGCGCGCGAAGAAAAAACGAATGTGTCCCGCATGGTATTATTTGACAGGGATGATGGCCCTGGCAGGTGCGCAACCGTTGTTGCAGAAGTTCGAAAAAGTTGCTCGCAAAAGCCCGTTTGACAGAAATGATTAAAAAGTGTTGGGTTTCCTACGAATCCGCAAGAGCGCGCGGGATGAAATGTTGACAATTTTTTTTGAAAAACCATTGGTTTTTTGATGTTTTTATGTTAAAATCGTTACGAAAACTAAGGTTTTGGAAGGATTTCGTCTTGCGCGCGCGAATGTCCACTTTACCTTATTTTTTGCAAGGGATTCTTGAAGTTTGGTTATGTTAGAACAAGAAATGTCCACTTTAGCTTATTTTTTGCAAGGGAAAACCGATCGTAACAACACAACCGGATCCGGACCAACCCGTTTTGCCTGAGACTTCCTCACGAAAATGATGAAAATGAGGCTGCGGCCTAGGCGCGGCGGGGGGGTCGCGCACCAGGGGCCCCAACAATAATTATTCTTTGGAAGAAATAATGTTCAACAACAACAACAGCAGCAGCAGCAGCAGCAGCAGAAGCAGCAACAACAACAGAAGCAGCAGCAGCAGCAGCAGCAGCAGCAGCCACCACCACCACCACCACCACCACCACCACCACCACCAACAACAACAACAACAACAACAACAACAACAACAACAATTACTAGCACGTGGGGACACTCCGTTCTCACCAGTGCCAGGGTTTTCATAGGAGGCGGGCAATACCCCCACTTTGTGGGGGGGCCGGTTCAAGCTCTACCA
>CAUYUJ010014697.1:273096-305596 GCA_963575745.1 Prorocentrum cordatum
AAGGGCAGCGAGGGGGCCACGAAGGGTAGCAGCGAGGGGGCCACGAAGGGCTGCAACGGGGCCACGAGGGGCAGCGAGGGGGCCACGAAGGGCGGCAACGGGGCCACGAAGAGCAGCGAGGAGGCCACGAGGGGCTGCAACGAGGCCACGAAGAGCAGCGAGGGGGCCACGAAGGGCTGCAACGGGGCCACGAAACAAAAAGAGGGGACCACGAAGGGCTGCAACGGGGCCACGCAGGGCAGCGAGATCCCGATTCCTAGGTAACCTGTGAGGGAGTCCTAAGCGTGAGCGCGACTCCTGGGCGCCTGGGTGTCGGGAGCGTGGCGCTTGAGTAAATTGCAGGAAATTTCAATGCAAGGGCGCTGTTCTTCAGTAAATGCAGGCAAGTCTCCAGCGAAAGGGCGACTCCAGAGCGCCGGGAGAGCGATTCCTGTATAAATTGAAAGGCTGTGCCAAGCGAGAGCGCGATTCCTGAATAACATGCGAGGAAGTCTCGGGCGGGAGCGGGGGTCCTGGCAAAACTGTGAAAACAAATCTCAGGCGGAAGCCGTTGTTGTTGTAACCCGAGGGCCAGGGGCCCAGTTTGAGCCTCAAGACTTTCCCTGGTAAAGAACAGGGTGCGAGCGTCGAGGAGCACACTTCGATTCAGAAAAAAAGTATGCACCGGTGGGGGGATCAACAATAATTATTTTTCAGAAATGAGAGTTCAACAACAACCACAACCACAACCACAATCACAACAACAATCATTTTGATATTGTTCGCTCTTATCTGCTCGCGCGTACCTCACCACGTATATCCCAAACCCCCGATACCCGCCCTCTTCGTCTTCGATCGTACCCCCTCTGGGGGGTACATCTTCCTGACCTGCCACGTGTATTGGGCGCAGCCCCTAAAAGAGCAAGAGGAATAAGAAAGGAGAGAGAGAGAGAGAGACAGAGAGAGAGGTGGACAGCAATAGGGCCACTGAGGGCACGCGCGACTGGGAGCCACGAAGGGCGTATACATGGGCCACAAAGGGCAGCGAGGGGCCACCGAGGGCAGCATCGGGACCACGAAGGGCAGCGACGGGGCCACAAGGGGAAGGGCCACGAAGGGCAGCAATGAGGCACAAAGGGCGCGAGCGAGCATGGGGCACGCCGGGCACGAACGGCATGGCCCTGACTGGCGGGCCGAGCGGGCGGATCGATCGTGAGTTTTGCGTGATTAGCCAGGAAGTTTCCAGCGAGAGGGCGATTCCTAAGTAAATTTGAAGAAGTCCCCAGCGAACGCGCGATCCCTGAATGGCAAGAGCGCGGCGCCTGAGTAAATTGCGAGGACTTCTCAAGCGGGAGCGCGATTCTTGAGTAAATTGCGAGGAAGTCTCAAAGGGGAGCGGGGGACCGGAGTAAATTTCGAGGAAGTATCGACCGGGAGCCGTTGTTGTTGCAAACAGGGAGCCAAAAACCCAGTTTGAGGAGGAAGACTTTCCCTCATAAAGAACAGGGTGCGAGCGCTGGGAGGGGCACCTCAATTGAAAAAATACAATGTGCACCAGAGGGGGGGATCAACAATAATTATTCTTCAGTAGTGAAAACTCAACCACAACAACAACACATGGAACCAAACAACTTTGACATCCCGTGTGAAGACAATGCGCGGGAGGCGCGGAAGCCCGGCTGAACATTCTCAGGGGCGAGACAAGAGAATAATATCCATAATGTGAAATTGTACCGGGGAGACGGGAAAGGGAGGGAAGCCTCGAACGGCGTGGGTGGAAACTACGTCTCTGAGGATGCACCCAGGAATCGATCGGCGGGCCATTTGTATCAGGAGTCAGATTGACTCGGCCAGAAGCATTTAGCCATGTTCGGAAGGTCTCGAAACCATGCCATGCACGTAAGCTTCGATGGACCAAAGCTTGCTTTGCTGTATCGAAGTGTGGAAAGATATCACCTGAGACAGTTGCTGCACAACTGTTGAGCGCGAGGGTATGTATTAGTCATGAAATACAAACGGCCCAGCGAGGCAGCGAAGTGGCCACGACCTGCGAAACGGCATCAGAAACCCGCGTTTGGCTCGTTCCGCACGTTGTTCCCACGGCGCTTGAAAAGAATACGAAGGACCCCCTCCGGGACAAATGAATCAAGGCGGCAGAACAATGTGACCGTTCCCTCGAACACGGGGTCGATGGTCTCGCCGTGGAACCACTTTTCCTGCTCGCGGAGGTTAGGGAGACAGTAACGAAAGTTAAAATACGCCACCGGGGTGTGAGGGACGAGTGAGCAGGAGGCGAACTCCTCCTGGTCCTCATCATGAGAGGGGGGCCACGCGCAGCTTCGTTTTAAATTCGTTTCGGTGGAAAGCGGCGCTAAACATTCGGGAGATTGCTCACGATGGCAAACTGAACTCAAGAGATCTGCGTTCAAAGACACACTGGTCACATGCCCTCCTGCGTCGACTACGCACGCGCTGGAATCATCGAGGCACGCTGGTAGCGCATGGGAGACGCACACCTCCTGGCGTCGTCGAGAGGCCTCCAAGATGGCCCAAGCCCAAGAAGGCCCAAGAAAGACCCAACATCCCACCAGCCATTTAGGCGAAGGTGGTCAAATGAGCTCTTTCCTTCCCCTTCTAAAACCCTCTTCCCTTCGGTGAGGGGTACCCTCCCCCTCTCTTCCCTGAGGTTTTTGTTTGGGGGGTCGCGATGTGTCAGAGGGTCCTTTTTCGCCCAAGATGGTTCCAAGAGGGCGTCCGATGCTCCAAGATGGTATGGAAGACTGCTTAAGATAGCCGAAATGCTCTCGGAACCCCCTCAGAACCCCCCCAAGAGGCCAAAATCCTTCCAAACAACCTCAGGGGAATCAGTCATGTGTGCATTCCCGCCTTTTGGTTTCCGCGGAGCTTCTGGGGCCTCAAGATGTTTCCAAGATGGCCCCAAGATGTCCCAAGAGAGCCGCCAAGAGGGGCCCAAGAGGCCCCCGAAACGGCCTCAAGGGCGCCCAAGATCGGCCCGACAGCGCCCCAAAAGCGATTCTGGTGGAGGCAAATCGGGAACTCCCCTCTTTTGATCGACGCCCTACGAGATAGCTCCAAGAGGCGGGTCCCCGAGACGGCCCCAAGAGAGTCCCAAGAGGGCCCCGAGAGAGCCCCTAAGACACCTTGGCGGAGCCCTATGAGGACCCCAAGGCCTTCAAAAAAAAACCCGAACGGGCTCGAGGAGGACCCAAAGCCCAAGAGGACTCCAAGAGTGCCCGACGAAACCCCAAGATGGCTCAAAGAGCTCTTGTCCTCGTTATCCTCCTCCTGCCTCCGATGTTCCAAAGCGACCTCAAAGATGGCTCAACACGCGCCTCCCCCTCATCTCCTTGCCCGCTTCGTTTCACTACATGTGTATATTCCGCCCGCTTCCCGTCAGCTCTAATGGGCAACGTTTCTGAATGTGCGGGTGGAGATTTGTTTGGGCACGCGGATTCGCGAAGCAAGTCGAAAACCGTGCAGAAGCTGATGGGGATACTTTTTTGCCACAGCCGCAAATGAAGGCGCAGGCGGCGACAAAGGTCGACCCGGGCTACGGGCGGAGCCTAATTAACCAGCGAGCGCACTCACGGCTGCCGAAGCTGCCGCCGAGGGAGGCTGAGTGGCGCCGAGGGCTGCAGGCTGGATGCAGGAGCTGCTAGGGGAGCCAGGCGGCCAGGGTGCAGGCATCCCAGAGGAGAACCTATGGGAAAAAACGACTCCTGGTGGGGAAACCTTTGGTCAACAGGCTCGCGAGGCGGGTTGAAAGCCGTCCGAACACTGGTCGGGCCGCGACTAGGCAGCAGGAAAAGAAAGGCAAGCGAAGCGCGCGAGCGGGCAGCCAGGTGGGGATATTTGTTTTCGGTCGCGTCCGCTAGAGAAGGCGCTAGCGGGGTCAGAAGTGCTACGGGTCACGACAGCGGCCTAATTAGCAGCTAAACGCGCCGCGAGCCGGCCGGCCCACTGATCCAGCAGCGGCTGACTGCGCGGAAGGAGCGGCAAGCTGAGGACGTCCAGGGTGCTCGAGCACTTGCAACACGGCAAAATGCTGGTGAAATCAAGATGTGCCGAGTGGCAAAACCCAAACAGAGCGTGAGGACGATAGCTGTGGGCTGCGTGTCCAACATGCCGTCGCAGTGCCCAGACGTGGTAAGCGAGGGCCGTCGCCAGTGGGGCGCCAAGCCCAGGCCGCGCCAACGGCGTGCGCGAGCCAGCTGAGCTGCTCCGCCGAGGAACGTCGAATACCAGGCTGGGGGTGGGACGGGCCCGGGGGGCGGCCGCGGCTGCGAAGGCTGAACCACTCGAAGCGGGCTGACCTCCAGGGGCCGTCATCCCGCGCAACATAAGGAGCCACCGAACCTGGAGGGGGCCATCCAAGCACAGCTGCGCGGGTGCCGGCTGAAGCGCTGCGTGAGGCCAAGCTGGTGGGAAGGAACATCGCCAGCAAGGTGGGGAGTCCAGGGTGGAACTGCACGGCAGCTGCCGCCTGATGTACGCCGAAGGCCACCGTGGGATTGCCTTATCCGCCGAATCCGACATTCCCCGCAGGGGTCCAGGGTCTCCGTCGAATCCGTCATTCCCCGCGGGCGTCCAGGGTCGCAGCTAACCGCCGCTGAAGGTGAGGTAAAGTTACCGCTATCAGCGGGGGTCCTGGGCAACCCTGGGGTGTGGGGACGTTCGTCTCCGAGACCAGGATACTAGCCTGGCGGCTACCCAGCCTGGGGGAGACCCGTGGGGAGGGGCGGTGGGGACAGACATCACCGACCCTCCACGCGGAGGGGCTCCCAAGGGACACCAGGCGAGGGGGGGGACTGGTGGGGATACGCGAAGCGTGAAGAGTTGTCCAGTAATCCTCCAGGACTGCCTCAAGACAGCCCAAGAGGGCCCCCAGACGGCTGCAGCCACAATGTGGCCCAAGAGGACCTCCAGAGGGGCACGAGGTGGCCGACGGCCCAAGGCGGTCCAAAGACGGCCCCACGACGGCCGCAAGAGAACCACCAGACGACCAAGAGGGCCCCAATGAAGGGGCCCCAGGACACACAAATAAATACACACAAATAAAAATACACCCAATATTTTCCCATATGTTCTAGGGTTTTCTCTTCTCCCCCACTTCCCATATTTTCCCATATTTTCTAGGGAATCGGCGATTAATTGTGTCTGTGTGTTTCTTTCCCTCCTGACCCAAGACGGCCCAAGCGAGCCCCATGACGGTCCAAGAGGGCCACAAGACGGACCCAAGGGGCCCAACGGACCCCGAAGGCTGCCCCACAGGAGCCCGAGAGGACGGAGAAAAGGACGGGAGACGACAAGGACGACAAGAGAACCCCAACAGGACGCGGAAGAGTGTGCAACATGTTACGGCGCTCTGCCAAGCCTCGGGACGCGAAGCGTCACACGGTGCGGCCTCCTGTGCGCCCCCCCAAAAAGGACTGGCACCGCGGCGGGATGCGCTGCAGAGGAGACCTGAAAAATCGGCCTTGGACTGACGGTCCACGCTTCTCGTTCTTCGAAGACGCTTCCCGTCACCCGCCAGCGAAGCATCGGGTGCAGCGAAACCTCCTGGGTAGAAAATTCAGGTTCGGGAAAATGGACCGCGCCGGAGACGCTTCCCGTCATCCGCCACCATGCCTTCTGGCTGGCACGTTGAGGCACGGTTGTTGTTGTTGTTGCTGTTGCTGTTGCTGTTGCTGTTGCTGTTGCTGTTGTTGTTGCGCAGGCGATAGAACAACCCAGTCTCATGTGCAGCAGAGGTGAAAAACGTAGACCACTAAACGTAGACCACTAAACTACACGATCTCAGCTCGGGCGAGGCGGAAGGCGCCTCAAAGCGAGGATAGGCCGGCACACCCAGATCGACCTACAGTTGGCGCCGGCCGGGGCGGACAAATCCTGCCCCCCGGTGAGGCGCGGTGGAATGGCAAATGCTCTGTGGTAGGGCTTCTGCTGTCGTTCGTCTGAGGGGGCCCCCTCTCGGCGCGCTCGGGGGAGGTGCGTCGCCCCCCGGCCAGGGCCGCCAAACAGATGCCCGAAGATGCCTGCAAGGCGGCCGAAGACGGCCCCCGACCGTCCCAAGATGGCGTCAGGACCATCCCAGAGGCCCCCAAGACGGCCCAACAGGGCTCCAAGAGGACCTCCAGGTGTGACCGAAGAAGGCAAAATGACTGACGCCCACATATGGTCTTCTGTATGACTTTCGCAGTGACTGCCTGTCCGGGCGTCCACCAGTTCAAGACGGCCCAAGAGACCCCCGAAAGTACCCGAAAACAACCCAAGAGGCTCCCAAAGATCCTCAAGACGGCCCCAAAGGCCCTCAAGATGGCCCAAGACGGCTCAGAGAAGCCCAGACGTAATCCGAAGCGGCCAGACTTCCCACGAGCGCTCGAAGACGGCCCAAGGAGCCCCCAAGAGGACGCGAGACGCCCCCAACGCAAGACGCCCCGAAGAGGCATCCAAGACGCCCCGAAGAGGCCAAGAGGAGGGGGGAAGAAGAGGAACAGGAGAAAACGACGACCAACACGAAGAGAGACACCTCGACAGGAAGCGGAAGAGCGTGCAACTTTTTACGGCTCTGCCAAGCCTCGGGACACGATGTGTCACACGTTGCGGCTCCCTGTGCTGTCCTCGAGCAGTCGACACCCAGAAGGCGGGGCTTGCACGGTGGCGGGTCTTGCCACAGGTAGCTGGATGATCGAGAATGGCCCGCGCCGAATCAGGTGCGCAGCGGGTCGATTCTGTCCACACGCGAGCGCCCTTGCCCACCCCCACATCAGCCCGGCAACAGGCGTAGCACGGTCTCCTTCAGCGCATGCCACTCAACACGGATGCTCTTGAAGTGGTCCTGCAACAAGCGATAATCCTGCTCCTGCTGATGCTGCTGATCGTCCCCATCCCCCTCCTGATCCCCATCCTCCTCCTCGTCCTCCTCGTCCTCCTCCTCCTCCTCCTCCTCATTATCCTCATCCTCCTCCTCCGCTATCATTTGTCCTTATGTATGAATTTTCCCTGTCGCACCCCGAGGACGAATTATGACTCTGAAGTTTAAAAATTGGCAACAGCTTTACAGATGGAGAGCGGGTCGTTTTCAACAATTGCATGAGTTACATTGTTTGAGAGCGACCCCGTTTCAACAGATAGCTCTCGCCTTAGCGTCGCGCACATCCGCTGTACAAAATTGCAAGAACTCCACGGAATGAGGGCAGCCCGTTTTCAAAATGTGGACTCGCCTTAGCGCCGCGCACATCTGTTGTACAATTTGCAAGGGCTTCACGGAGTGAGGGCAACCCGTTCTCAAAATGTGGACTCGCCTTAGCGCCGCGTACGTTCGTTTTAAAATTTGAGAGAGCTTCACGGAGTGAGGGCGGTTCCTTTTCAAAATGTGGCTCTCGCCTTAGCGCCGCGCACATTCGGATATAAAAGGTGCAAGAGTTTCACGGATTCCCATGATCAACGTACCAGGGATGGTGTTGTGGACGGATTCAGAATCATGTGGGTGCAACAGTTACGTTGGTTCACAGTGTTGAAGTCCCAAGATTGGCGTTCTGGCACGGTTTAGGATCGTCAAGACGCAACAGTCAGGTCGATCCGTGGCGTTGGAATCCCGACCACAATGGTTTGGTATGCTTCAGGGTCTTCAAACGGTGAGGAGGCCCTTGCGCATCTTTGGCAAGATTCAGTGCAGTCCATCGCAGCCTGGCACGCGACCGTCACGCGGTATTGCGATGCCCTCTGAGGCTGTTGTTCGTGCTCATGTGCGTTTTTGCACTCAGCTTTTCTCTCTCTCTCTCTCTCTCTCTCTCAGGGTCTTCAAACGGTTGTCTTCCAACTAGGCAGGTCCATCAATGGAACTGAACCTCTGTAAGGGCCTATGAAGAGGGAGTTTGGGGAGGGTATATTCCAACATCGTTGATGATTCTTGGGTTTGCACTAGTCCTCCTCCTCATCCTCATCATCATCATCCTCCCGCTCGTCCCTCCTTTCCCTCCTCCTCCTCCTCCTCTTCCTCCTCCTCCTCCTCTTCCTCCTCCTCCTCCTCCCGCTCCTCCCTCTTCTCCCTCCTCCTCATCCTCCTCCTGCTCATCCTCATTATCATCCTCATCATGATGCTCCGATGTTTTCCTTTGATGCTAGTGGTATTCCTCCGCCTCATCATCCTCATTATACTCAATCCGCCTCTTCTTCCTCCTGCCCATATTCCATTCCTTGGTTGCCCACCCCCCCTGACGGAAAAAGAACCGCCAGCATGTGGAGAAAAAGCGTGCCCACGTCGAGGACGCCTGGCGCTTTCAAAAAGGACAGCAGCCTTGCGCAGAAACGATAAGAAACACTTAAGGACGACGAGAGAACGATGCGGCCAGTGCCGCTCCAGGGGGAGAGATAAGGGAGAAGAGTGGAAGGGCGTGGAAGAGAAGGTGGAGGACGATGACGACGACAACCAAAAAGAGGGGAGGCCAATTCCAACTCCTGCACTAATGTTAACTGCCAAAACAAATGAAGACTGACAATTGTGAATGAGAAGCTTTTCATGCGGGCCGCACGGCGGTCGTCTCACTGGCGCAGTCCCACGGGCCGAGCCAAATGGCGCAGCGAGCGCGCGGTGAGCCGGGTTAAATTTTCTCGGCGGGGTTTCTGGGAACATCTGGCAGCATCGGCCTATCCGCTACTCAACGGCAGAGAGGCAGAGAGGCCGCACTCTTCACAATAATGACCTCGTCAAATTGTTGCATCGGAGGAGGATCACACATGGATCTTTTTATGAGGTTACTCGACCATTTGTGACAAGTACCAGCCTGCCTCTTCGTGCCGGTTGGGAAGAGTACCAGTAGGTGGGGATTGGTGCGGGTAGGTTGGGATTGGTGTGCCGCGCCAAGCGGTCCGTGCACCTTTTCCGCCGGATTGTAAAATATCAAAGAAACTACACTGATTCGTGAACACATACACGTAACACACAACATGTGTTTACGTATATGTATATAAATCGCGTTTGGCGAGCGCTTAGGTTCTAGTTGACGTCTCAACCATTTGCTACGCACGGAACATGATGGCTGCAAAAATATCAGGGCTCGTTATCATCCTAGTGAGCCTCATCGTCGTCCCTATTGTTGTTTCTCCTCTGCCTCTTCCTCTTCGGCCCTTGTCTGACAATGGACCGTGGTCCCCTGGGACCCCTTACCCCCTGGGGCGCACTCTGACAAGCATCTCGAAGCGAATCCACGCGAGAAACGTCAGCAGCATTTGCATCCTCATCGTCACTATCGAGGTCGTCATGCGTATCATCAGCATCACCAAGGACATCCGTCGTCATCATCATTTCCATCATCATCGTCGTCATCGTAATCGTCATCGCTTGTTCCAGAGAGGCGTTTCGGAGCACGTAAACTGAGAGTTGGCGAACATATCCGTCATCAGCATCACCATCATCATCGTCATCAGCATCGTGAAAAATCATTATCACCATCGTTGTAATCATCGTCATCGCCACCATCATCGTGATGGTACGTGCTCTGGAAAGAATTGGTACAAACGTCATCACCATATTCTACTTATCGCTGCGTTCATCATTTTCATGATCGGCGTTGTCATCATAATCATTATCACCATACTCGTCATCGCCATCGTCATCGCCATCGTCATCGCCATCGTAACTATAGGTGTTCCGAAAAACTAAAAGGAAACAACAACAACAACAACAACAACAATCATTTAAGACTGGGGACACTCCGTTCTCACCAGTGCCAGGGTTTTCATAGGAGGCGGGCAATACCCCCACTTTGTGGGGGGGCCGGTTCAAGCTCTACCAAATTTCCAAACGACTCTTCGCCACCACCCACACCCAGCTTCCCGCCCTATGACGTTCGGACACTTCACTTCGTGGCATGCGGACGACCGTGGCTACTATTCAGGGCCCCGCGGCCGACGACGACGGCGTGCGCGCGCGAAGAAAAAACGAATGTGTCCAATATGGTATTATTTGACAGGGATGATGGCCCTGGCATGCGCGCAACCGTTGTTGCAGAAGTTCGAAGCACGTGAAAAAGTTGCTCGCAAGAGCCCGTTTGACAGAAATGTTGAAAAAATATTGGGTTTCCTCAGAAATCCGCAAGAGCGCGCAAGATGAATGTTTGAAACTTTTTTTTTGAAAAACCATTGGGTTTTTCATGTTTTTATGTTAAAATCGCTACGAAAACTAAGGTTTTGGAAGGATTTCATCTTGCGCGCGCGAGTGTGCACTTCGTGTCATTTTTTCAAAGGATTCTTGAAGTTTGGTTATGTTAGAACAAGAAATGTTATTTTATAGTGTTTTTTGCAAGGGAAAGCGGGGTCAACAAAACAACCGGATCCGGACACCCACGTTTTGCCTGAGACTTCCTCACGAAAATGATGAAAATGTGGCTGCGGCCTAGGCGCGGCGAGGGGGCCGCGCACCAGGGGCCCCAACAATAATTATTCTTTAGAATAAATAATGTTCAACAACAACAACAACAACAACAATTACTAGCACGTGGGGACACTCCGTTCTCACCAGTGCCAGGGTTTTCATAGGAGGCGGGCAATACCCCCACTTTGTGGGGGGGCCGGTTCAAGCTCTACCAAATTTCCAAACGACTCTTCGCCACCACCCACACCCAGCTTCCCGCCCTATGACGTTCGGACACTTCACTTCGTGGCATGCGGACGACCGTGGCTACTATTCAGGGCCCCGCGGCCGACGACGACGGCGTGCGCGCGCGAAGAAAAAACGAATGTGTCCCGCATGGTATTATTTGACAGGGATGATGGCCCTGGCAGGTGCGCAACCGTTGTTGCAGAAGTTCGAAAAAGTTGCTCGCAAAAGCCCGTTTGACAGAAATGTTTAAAAAGTGTTGGGTTTCCTACGAATCCGCAAGAGCGCGCGGGATGAAATTTTGACATTTTTTTTTGAAAAACCATTGGTTTTTTGATGTTTTTATGTTAAAATCGCTACGAAAACTAAGGTTTTGGAAGGATTTCGTCTTGCGCGCGCGAATGTCCACTTTACCTTATTTTTTGCAAGGGATTCTTGAAGTTTGGTTATGTTAGAACAAGAAATGTCCACTTTAGCTTATTTTTTGCAAGGGAAAACCGATCGTAACAACACAACCGGATCCGGACCCCCCGTTTTGCCTGAGACTTCCTCACGAAAATGATGAAAATGAGGCTGCGGCCTAGGCGCGGCGGGGGGGTCGTGCACCAGGGGCCCCAACAATAATTATTCTTTAGAAGTAATAGTGTTCAACCACAACAACAACAAAAACGTTTCTGGTACAGGCTTAATGAGGTCAGCGGGCACGTCCATCATTATCATCATCACCACCACCATCATCGTCATCAACATCGTGCACAGAATAATCATTATCATCACTGTCACCACCATCATGGCCGAAGTCATATTCGTCCGTCATGGAATTGTTGTGGGCCGTCATGGGGGGATCTGGGCGCTACGTAGGTTCTCATGGCAGCGTAGCGGGGCCCCGTGGGAGATGTCTTGGGAGCCTCGCGGGGCCCTTTTGGGCAATCGTGGGGCCCCCATCGGGTTGTTTCGGGGCCCTCTTCGGCGATATCGAAGCGCTATTGGGAAGGTTACAAGAAGGTTTTCGGGGCGTCTCCGAAGCACCCGAAGTTTTTAGAGGTGTTCTTGGGCGCTTGGAGTCGTCATTTTGGTGAGGGGCGGCCCTTCTGGACCATGTTGGACAAGGAAACCGCCGCGAACCCCCCCAAACTTCCCCAAAACGGGCCAAAGAGCTAGAAAGATCACGTAGCGAGAGACGACGACGACGACGACGACGACGACGACGATGACGACGACGAGGACGACGATGACGACGACGACGACGTCGACAACGACGACAACGACGACGACGACGACGACGACGACGGCGCCACGGCGCCAGGAAGGAAGGAGGAGCGGGGACGGGACGGCGAAAAAGTTCGAGGGAGACAGGGAGCGGGGGAGGGGGAAGACGGAAGGGATACTGAAGTAGCGACAGAGGAAACGGAGTAAATGTGACCGAGAAAAAAGTTGTGTTGTTTCGCCCTGTGTTTTGCGGAGATCGAAGCGAAGTGCACGCTGAACCTTCGACACGCCCGCGGGCCAGGCGTCCCTGACCCAAAAGTCACGAGGGATAGCAGCAAAACAACCAAATCCTAAACCGCCCGCGAGCCGAACCGCACAGCACTGGCGCGGACAAGGCACGCAAATGTGTCATCGCGGGCGTTCCGAAAAGCGACCCGACAGGAGAGGGAGAGGAGGAGAAGGAGGATTGGATTGGACACGTCCAGAGTCGAGAGCAAGGCTGGGCCTTCCAGCAACGAAGGTTGGAGGGCATACCCTGCGCCGCTAAGCAGCACATGGCGGTTCTGCAACCAACACGCCAAAGGCCCAGCCCAACACACACAGAACATCCACAAGTAATCCCACTCAATGCAAGGCTGGGGCTATCAGGCGGCACGCCACAAACCAATTCAACTGGTTCCATATTCCACATTACAAGATGCTCTGATACAACAACTACGGCGCTAAAGGAAAGTTGATATTTGCACAAATGCGTCAGGACCGACCTGATTGTCACAAGTCTGCCCCCTCAGGCCCGTTATGCACAAGAACACCGGCGCACAAAAAAACCCGACACAATAACAAGACAGCGCTGTCCCACCTAATGGGATACATGGTGCATCCCTGCGCCGAACCAGGGCGCGGTTAACGAAATGTCCCCCCCTTCGTCTCTCTCCGCCCGCTCTCGCCTCAAGCTAGGCCCGTTCGGGCTTGACAAACCCAGCGATTCAACCGAGTAGCTGGGAGACAGGGACAAGCTCCTCAAGGACAACGTTGTCGCCCTTACCGTGCGAGGGATGCACCGAGGATGGGCCGGCATCCCCCGGGCAGGAAGGCAGCTCGCGAGTGCGCAAAAGCATGGAACTATGTCCGCAATACTCTCACTGAGGACCCCAGCGACCGGAGGAGGAAGGCAGAAAGAAGGAAGCAGAAAAGGGAGGAGGAGAAAAGACTGACGCCGCGGACGCGGGTGCTCACGTCGGGCCAACCACGGCAGACAGCCGCGCCGGCATTCAGGACACGAACAACATACACAGACCGAGGGAACAAGCGTCATCAGCATCGTCCTCCTCATCGTCAGCACGAAGATCCTCATGCGCATCAATACCATATCCAAAAACGTCAACATCGTTCTGTAGTCATGATCATCGTCATCACCTTCATGATCACCGTCGTCATCATCATGTTCATCAGCACTATCGTCATCACCATCGTCATCGCAATCGTCATCGCCATCGTAAGTCCACCTGCTCTTGAAAGCGTTCATGGAGCAGTTGGAATAAGGCTTGGCGGTCAGCATTAACATCATCAGCACCACCATCATGATCGTGATCACAACCATGGACAAGACCATCGTCATCGCCATCGTCATCGGCACCGTCTCGTCATTAGCGTCGTGATTGAACGTATCCGCACGCGCATCATCAGCATCACCAAGTTCGTCATCATCGTCTAATCATCGCTATACTCATCATCGTCACCATGATCACCCTAGTCATCCTGTATAGGACGGAGCTGTTTGATGTATTCGTCTTGGTCCAACGTAACACTGCCGTCCTCATCCTTGGCATAACTCACAGCACAATTGGCGCATGTGCGCTTGTCAAGTTTACACTTACCAAAGGTTATTCTCCGCACTTTACACACTTGTCAATGGTGTCCTCTGCACTGGCCATATTGACGCTATCAACATATGTTTGGCCGTGAACAGGTCACTGCTCGCCCCGAAATCCTCGTCGTAGGACGCGGGTCTGCGACCGAAACCTCTTGTTGCCCTTCTGAGCTTTAAGTGAGAAAGCTCGAGGTGCGTCCTCGGTGACATACCTGGCTCGAGGCACTGCAAGCAGGGCATCCACTCGTCGCAGTGTTCGAATCCTGGGAGGGTTCGCAGCACCGTCAGAGTACACCACACGTTCTTTCTCACCAGCTGCCTCAGCAAGTTCCCGGTAGGTCAACCATTTCAGGTGGGTCATGTGGATGTCGAGGAAGCAATGACCCATTGCTTCTTGCACGCTGCCGTGCTTGCGAGTAGTCTCTGGCTTGGCCACCGCGCTGTTCCCGAGCTGGTTCCCACGTCGAAGGCTTCAAAGTCCATGAAGCCTGGAGACCCCAGGCGCAATCTGATGGCACGCCCCATCTCGCCCTACTAGTTATTCACAGACTTCCAATTGCATACATACCTCGAAGTCCTGATGTTTAACGCTTTAGATAGATTTTGCCTGTTGAACCACTTGTCGTCAAAACATGTCATGAGCTCAGCACATAAGGTTTTCGATACTTTCTCTGGATTTGCCTGGATGTCAGCCTTCGCGAGGAGGTCGTCTTCCTTGACGACCGCAGCTCGCTTTGCAGCGGCGGCAACATATACTCGCATGGTGGTCACAAAGCCGGCATCCAATATCCTGCGCTGTTGTTCGGACAAGACTCCCTTTGACACTTCTGCCTTAAAGCAGAGTCCTACATATTGTCCGTTTTCGTATGAGTCCAGTTTGTAACTGCAGTCTTCGACTGTGGAACACATCGGGACATGATGCGTCTCCTTGATGTCGGAGTCGCGCGGGCGCCCCACTTAGACAGGTCCCCTCACTATTCTTCAGCTACAGCGACCAGCGCACTGCTGTCTGGAATCATACGTGCGGGTACTGCGCAAAGGTCCTCTAGTGGAGTTGCCTCCAGTAGTTCCCCTTCATCATGCAGTTCCGTGTACCACATATCCAAAATATGTGACTCAAGATCCGCCTCAGATTCCTCATACATTGTGGAAAGCCGTCCGTCTTCCTGTTTGTTCGGCTTCTGGGGCTTCCCTTGCGGTTCCGTCCTGTGTCGGTATATCCGCCAATTCCTCGAACTCTGTCACATCCGGGTCAAAGCCCGCTTGAGGTTTGGTGGGCTTCAGGCACTGGATGGTTCTTGAGTGTGCTGACCCAGTTATAGCATGAATGTTAAAGGCGATGCCTTCTGCTTCATATTGGGGTTTCCTGGATTCACATCGATGTAATGTGAAACTGTCAGCGTAAACCACAGAAAATAGCTCGCGGCCACTCTCGGCTAACCTAACCGAAACTACATTCTCGATGCTGAAGAAGTTGCTGATAAAGCACTGTAAAGCAAGATGTACCTTAGGAGATAGTCGGCTTGCACTTGTCATATGAGGTGCCCCCATCTTGGTCGGGACATAGCCAAATGTCATATCAGGTCCCCCCGCAGACAAACTGGCCACGAACGTCAACACCGTCCGTAGCGCAGTGTTGTCGGAGCCAATCTCTCTGGCTATCAAAGCTTCAATATAGAGCGCATGTCGTGCATCGCCGCATTTTACCTGAACGTCGCGGCGCCCCACTCAAACGATGACTCGACCCCTGTCGGGATCGTTTCTTACGGCCGGGAATGGGCCATTGCAGACTCCCCAGTCGCCCTTCGCGGTTGCGGGGCGATGTTAATCAACTAAATCTCCTTCGCCGTTGCAGTGCTGACCCGTGATAGTTGTCTCTGCGCGCAAAGCGCGATTGGACTTGGCCACTGCAGTGGCCTGTGTGATTGCTTCAATGCATACCTCGCGCATCATCTGTTCACGAGAATGATCCAACGTTTCCGTCGGCTGTTCGTGATCCAGGTCAGGCAAGTCAGGGAGCATTGCCGGTTGCCGTCAGAAAAGGGCGCTGCATGGAGACACCTCACGATAGGAGGTGAACGCGTTGGCGGCACACAGGGTTTCACGCAGTAGTCGCACGAACAGAAGAGGCATGTCTAGTCTGTTGAGTTCAGTTTCCATGGCATGAAGCAGACGGCGCAGTATGCCATTTCTGGCTTCGATCGTCGCAGCGCGTCGTCCACGCGCACGCACCCTTAGTTCAGCGCCCTTCCGCCCCAAGGACTGCCTGCGCAGTGTCATTGTTGAGGGCGCCCTCTCCATCGGAGTAGGAGTACCTTCGCAGGTCCAAACTGCATCCAGCACTGATGGTACGCATCCAGGATACTGGCCATTGTCTGGTCCAGTATCTTCACTCCAGTAGCATAGCGAATGCAACAATGGATGATATGAGATATATTACGTTCTTGTTCGTAAAACATAAGGTCACATTCAACTTCTTCGTTAAAATTGCCAGGCAGCGCACACAATAGCAAAACCGCATGCCCAGGCTTGTCCCAAGACCTGCACTCCCGACGCGTGTCGCAGACACCTTTGATCAGGTTGGGTCTGACGTCGTCCAGACCTATCTTGTTTTGGATGAGTCTCATCTTAGGCTCTTTCGCATTAAACCAACGCAAACGTAGCTGCCGCAGCTCGCGCGTTACCACGCTTGGATCAAGGCTTCGTAAGTTTTGTAAACTGATTTGCACGTCGAACCTTGACCAGTCCGGAAGTCGTGGGCGCGCAGCAGGGCTACCCACAGGTGGCGGAGGAGCTGGATCTCCTCCTCGTTGTCGGCCACGTCTGACTCTGACCTGTGGCAGTCGGCTGTGGCCATCCGAGCTACCAGCTCCACTCAAGGCAGGTTGCCCTGCAGCAGGTTCAACAGCATGTCTGCCTACTGTAACGTCGTGGCTGCTGGCACCCGCTGTGGGTCCGGCTCTAGAGCCGGGTCTTGGTGCTCTTAGCCGCACAAGTGGTGGCGCGGCTTGTGCCTCGGGTGGTAGTGCTGCTGGTTCGGCAGGGGCCGGCGGTGCCTGTCCGTGATTGTCGGACAGCTTGAGGCGATTGTCCGTGGTTCCGTGAAGGCTTAGCAAACTTGCATTTGCCAAATATCCGCACATGTCCAGGCACGTTCTGGCCATAGTTCTTCTTGCAGCTCGGACATTCCCAACGGTAGTCTTCCTTACCATACCACCTGCAATGCTTGGGGTTTCTGTCATGTGAGGGAGAGCGCATGTTAACATTATTCGCGCACGCAGGACATCCTAGCCCTCCCGAGGGCGGTATCGTGATCGACCCGTCGGGCTGTCGAGGGATAGTTGGATCGTCCACATCATATCCCGTCACGCTGGTGACTAGCACGGTGGAAGAATAAGGGTGACCATGAAAGGGATCACGGCTTACCTGGAACAGATCGTGTGCGATTCGAAATGCGTCGACGAAAAGAAACTGCACCCTTGAAGTAGAATGTGCAGCCATGGACAGTTCTTCGTTACATACCGACGCGTGTTGATGATGACCAGCACATCGTCTTCGTTCAAAAAGTGTAAAAAGAAGGCGGCGGTTGGCCATGATCTCCGTCGGTTTTCGTATCAATACCCCATGGGAATCACGTAAGCCGGTAGTACATTGATCCATATTCACCTTGCAAATGCCCTTGCATTTAGCCGATGTGGTCCATGGTGGTATCTGATCCACCCAAGTACCCACTGCTTGTTCTCGTAAGCAAAACCGTCGAAGGTCGTTCTGACGCATGGCAAACTTTCCACAGAACTTGATATGTGGAAGATCTTTTGTGGTGCTCATTCCGAGCATCATGGTTGACTTGGGAGTGAAAATAGGTTGGTTGTCCAGTCGTTTTGCAGTTGGGTTGTGGGTTGCTGTATGACAACACTGACGAAGCAAACGTCTACGTAGTGCATCACTGTGTCCTGGACATCATTGTTTCCAAGGTCAACATGTGAGCGTTTGTCTAAGTTTCCCTCCGAAGACAGACCTCGGCTCAATGCTAGCTGCGATACACCACCGCTTCCTCCACACAATTCCAAAATGTCAACCTTGTTGTGTCGTCCACAGCATAACGGTGGGATTCTGGAGAATACATATGCGCATGATTCGATGCGACATTAAATCGGATATAAATTTGAGGCGGTGCTCTGGCCGCCTGGCCAGTCTCAGACGCCCAGAAGACCGAAGAATTGAGCATTCCCCAAATAATGCAAAAACAACTAGAAATAATTGAGGGTCTTCTTTGGGTCGTTTTCGGGCGTCTGGTGGGTTTCTGGGGCCTCTGTGGGCTCTCGCGGGGCCGTCCAGCCGCCCTCCTGACCGATGTGGGCCTGCTGCCTAGGCCCAGCAGAGGCTTCAGAACAAGCCCCAGAAAACACAAGGTACCGTTTGCAAGGCCGTCCAGGGTGCCCCCGGGGACAAGGAACCAGAGCGGTCCCGTTTGAGAGAGGGATCGCAGGTTCCAGAATATAAGAATACAGGAAAGGGTGTACATGTATGTATATATACACATAAACAAATACATGCATACATACATACATGAATACATGCATACATGCATGCATACATGCATATATACACATGCATACACATATACACCGATAGATGCATAAACATATGCATATACATATACATACACATACACATGTACATATACATCTATATATATAACATGCATATACACATATAAACATATACATATACATAAACACATACATATACATGTATATATATACACATATACATATACATATGCACATACAGACATGTGAATATACATATACGTATACCTATACCTATACATATGCATATACGTGTACATATACATATACATATACATATACATATACAAATACATATACATATACATATACATATACCTAAACATATACATATCCCTAAACATACACATATGCATATACATATACATATACCTAGACATACACATACACGTACACGTACACATACAGATGTACATATATATCTACATGTACATATACATGTGCATGTACATATGCAAATACATATACATATACATATACGTATGCAAATACATGTACATTGACGTATACATATACCGACACATATACACATACATATACATGTACATATGCATATGCATATGCATACACATATACAGATACTCGTGCATTGACGTATACATAAACGTATACAATGTATGAACATACACACATAAAACACTATACATATACATAGTCATATACATATACGTATACATATACACATAGACATGTACGTATACATGTACATTCATGTAAGCATACAAACAGACATAGAAACAACACATGTGTAATACATATACAAATACATGTACATCTGCATATACATATACAAATACATATACACAGACCGATGTATATATCCAAATACACCTACGCATACACATGGCAATACACCTATACATTTGCATATGCATATATATATATATAACCATTGTCAATTACATGTACACCTACACATACATATGTATATATAAGACATAGGCGTGTGCATATATGTATAAGTAAAAGTACACATATATACATACATAGGCATATATAGACATAGACATTGGCATATACATAAAAATGTACATGTACATATGTACATGTTCACATAGCTATACATATACATATGCAAATACATGTACCGAACCATATATATATATCTATATACATGTACATATGCCCACACAACTACACATACAAATACACATACAAATATACATACATACATCCAACAGATGCGTGGGCGTAGCTTCCCTCATCATCATCCTGTTCTCCCTCCCCCTGCATTCCCTCCCTATCCCTTCTTTCGGCCTTTGGCTTTCCTTCGCTTCGCATCCTGCTGATCATTCAAACCAAGACCTCCTCGTAACCGCCGCAAGCCCTGGGCTGCCCACAAGCAAGCATCACCACACATGCTTCAGCATTCCTCGATATTGTCCATGACCTCCGGCGGAAACGAAAAGAAACAAAATGCTGAAGAGGACGGTGGCGAAAACGAAACACCAAAAGCGGATGGATTGGAGGGATGTAAACATCGGACAACAAGGCGAATAACCATATCCAGACCAGCATCGACAATATCCAGGGCGGTCCACTCCAGCACTCCCCTCGCACCACGTGCCCACCATACTTTACTCCGACTGGGTAGTCGAAGCCAATCTGGCGCCAATCTGGCAGGCCCAATCTGGCAAACGGGGGCAATCTGGCGAGGGAGCCCACGCGAATCCAGTCTGGCGAATAACCCAGATCGTCCAGTCTGGCCAGGCCAGATTGGCCCTTGGGGCCCAATCCAGTCTGACAGTCTGGCCTTCGATTACCCAGCTCCTCCTCCTCCTCCTCCTCCTCCTCCTCCTTCTGTTCCTCCTCCTCCTCCTCCTTCTGTTGCTCCTCCTCCTCCTTCTGTTCCTCCTCCTCCTTCTGTTCCTCCTCCTCCTGCTCCTGTTCCTGCTCCTCCTCCTCCTCCTCCTCCTGCTCCCATCGAAATAACATGTTCGGAGGACGGCGCGCCAAGCCTTCCATCCTCCCAGTGGAATACAAACGCCGGCAACAGGACTCACGATGGAGGCCGTCTGACTCCCGCGCACCGATGTGTTGCAAAAAAGGATTGCAAAAAAACCCTGGGTTTGCAAAAAAACCCTGGGTTTTGCAAAAACAAACCCTGGGTTTGCAAAAAAAAAAAAATGTTTTTTGCAATCCTGGGTGTTTTTGCAATCCTTCGTGTATGATCTCCAACGCCAACTGAACACCACGCTGACCTCGATTAGAATTCGGGGCGATACCGTACACTATCTGGTGTTTGTACCACGTGACACAAGTTCTGATTCAAAACGCAATGTTATACGGTGCCTGTGTATTTTGTCGATGGGCGATCCGCAAAGAGCCCTGCCACGATACCGTCAGCGCCGCGAAGTTGACAAGACGCACGACGCACACTCTCGATCGGGGCAAACAACTGCAATTCCACCCCGATCTGAAATCCCACCGTGGCGTATACAATTCCACGCAGAGTGAGCATGACGTTAAAAAGTACGAAGTCACCGAATGTGATGAGGAGAATGATTAGCACCCCGCCTGAGATTCCTTAATATTCAGGCCTGGGGAGCCCAAAAGTGACGACAGTTTCAGGTTTGGGATGACCCGCCTCGGATTACCAACACGAAGTGCGGGACCCATAGGGAAGGTGCTCCCGCCTGAGACTTCCTCACAATTTACTCACAGACGAGGCTCACGCCCGGTACTTCCTCTATATTCAGGCCTGGGGAGCCCAAAAGTGGCGACAGTTACAGGTTTGGGATGACCCGCCTTGGATTACCAACATGAAGTGCGGAACCCATAGGGAGGAGGCTCCCGCCTAAGACTTCCTTGCAATTCACTCACAGACGAGACTCCCGCTTGATACTCAGTCCATGATGGTGAATGTGATGAGTAAGTGAATGCGTGATTGAGTGAGTGGGTGAGTGAGTGAATGATGAGGATGATGAATGAGTAATACAGTGATGATGATGGTGACGATGATGATGATGGCCGATGATCGTGATGATGATGGTGACGTGATGATGATCATCGGATGATGGTGATAATCGATGACCGATGATGGAAATCGCACAGAATTCCTTTCATGTGCTGGTGGTGGTGCTCATGATGATGATGCTGACGATGATGATGACAGATGGAGTGGGACGAAGTGATGAGTGAGGGAGTGATGATGATGATGATGTTGAGTGGGTGAGTGAATGATCGAGCGATGATGATGATCACCAGGATGATTATGATGATGAGGGATGATGAGGGATGATGAGTGATGATGATGGTGGTGGTGGGAGAGAGAGAGAGAGAGAGAGAGAGAGAGCGCGAGAGATGAGGAGACACAGAGAGGGGGTGTGGGAGGACTGCGCGGGGTGTGCAGAGACAACAAGAACCCCACTTTGGATGTGGGGAACAAAACAAACAAAAAAATGTTCGCGCCCCGCGGGGTCTACTCATCAGTCCCGGGTGGATGGCCTCATTTGTTAATCACAAGCTCACATTACAACAAGCGGCGAACCTTCGCAAACCTTTGCGCCACCACCTCCGACGACGGCAATGCTTACTGACAGCCCGAGCACTAGATTCCGCTGAGAGTAGACCAGCGTAGCGAATCGAAGCTATCAACAGCAGCACATTTGTAACGCAGTGCAATACAGTGTTGCGCAATTCGTTGCACTCCAACGCACACGATCGCAAGTGTTTTAACATTGAAACCACTGATGAAGCTTGGTGAGGCGAAAACCCACACCCATGTCAATGAAAACACCGAAAGCATACGCATTGATAACAGCACAATCCTACTGTTATGTAATGCATTGAAGATAGGCATGTTTTCATATAATAAATATAAGCGTGCGTGTCGCTGCAAACCCAGAGTGCAGAAAACGTAGTATGCACAAGAAGTAAATTTCTACGCCAATCTGGGAAAACCGACCCGAATAATAAAATGCAAGGCAATGCACCAGGTTGCAGTGTAAAGGAATGCCAGCCAGAGCAAGACAGTAGCGATAGGAGAATCCGAACATGATAGAATGACTATGTGTCGAAGATGCGCAAGATCGTCACAAATGAAAATATGTTGGTTGCAGATCCCGATATGCCCCTACATCTGAAGGGCATATACTTCCCGAGCCCGAGGCCGAACACCCGAAACTGTTGACTAGTCTGCTTGGCGCATCGTCACCATGTGTAAGCAGCATACCGATCGGTTCACAGCTCATGCCAAATCGGTGGTACATTTACTCATAACTCGTAATAATCACTGTCAACATTAAAATGGGCTATCCTCAATACCAGGGCTCCCGACTGAGACAGCCCTTCCACGTGGGAACCGAAACCTGCATCCCAGCGCGGTGACACCGACACCCCGCCATCCGTCGTTATCCCGTCCCTCATGTTCTCCGCCCCCGTTTCAGCACTTCCGGGGCAACGTGAAAAGAGCGACGATCAGGACGAGCGCGGGAAGGAGCGGCCTCTGCGTCTGAGCAGCGGCGCTGCCAGGCGAGCGATCGCACGGCTCCAGACTGGGAACCCGCGCCCACATCAATCCGCGCGCCCCTGCCACAGGGAGGATTCTACAAAGACCATCATAAGCACGAAGCTCAGGAGAGAGGCGGAAGGGAAGTGCGCGAGGTTAGGAGCAATGCAAAGATCAAAGAAATTGGTGGCGGTGTCACAGCAACACCGAGGTCATCGGCAAGTAATGACAATCCATTCCTCCCCCTCCTCACTCCTCGACCTTACCCTTCCTTGAATTATCATTCCTGCTTCCGTCCTCCCCGTCGCTCCTCCTCAGTCATCCCTCATGCTCCCTCCTTCTACTGCTCCTAAACCTCCTGCTCCTCCTGCTCCTCATCATCATCATCATCCTCGTCCTCCTCCTCCTCTTCTTCCCCCCCTTCCTTTTTCCCTCCCTCCCTCGCTCCTCTCCCAATGATACATCCTATTTCCTCCCTCAACCCTTCCACTCCCTTTCCCCCACATCTACATCGTCATCCCACTCATGGTCTCCTTCGTCCCGACCATCACCGTCACCGACATCACCTCACCCTCGCGTGCACAACCGAACCCGTCACGTTCGGAATGAGCTTCCTGGCAAGAACGCTGGCAGCGCGATTTGAGCCAGGAGCGAACCGGCACGCTCGCAGTGAGAGCACCGACGGCAGCGCCGGCAGCGCGACGAGCGCCGCGGCGAGCAGGCACGCCCGGAGGGTCTTCCCGTCGTCAACGTGGGCAACACAAGGCGCGCCAGACTTCTGACTACCTACCAGACCACCCCAACCCAACCCAAAGACCCGGATTTCGGGTTGGGGGGGTTATGGGTTCCACACGTGTTTTTTCGAAGTTCCCCGACCCCCCCCAACTGGAAATGGAGGGCAAATTGAGGCCTTCGGGTTGGGTTGGGGTGGTTTGGTGGGTGGTGAACTTCAGCTGGAACACTCAGGTGGAGCTTCCTGGCAGAAGTGGTGGCAGCAGCGCTAGCAGCCTGATGCACGCACACCGCGAGCTGTACACGCTCGGAGTGAGCTTCCCGACAAAAACGGTGGCAGCAACGCTGGCAATGAGAACAGCACCAGAAGCGGGACGGCGCACTCGGAGCGAACTCCCTGTCGACAACGCCGGCAACGCGATGTGCTCGAGCAGCGAGCCAGCTCGCTCGGGAGTGAGCTTCCTGGTGGCAGCTCCGGCAGCGCGAATTGCACTGGAAGCGAACTGGCACGCTCGGAGCAAGTCTCCTCCCAGCAGCAGCAGCGGCAGCGCGATGTGCGCTGGCCGCGAGATGGCTCGCCCAGAAGGCAAAAACACGCCGGTGGCAGCGCTGGCAAGCAACGCCAACTGCGCCACGCTGGCAATGCGAGCCAGCGTGGCCGGAACCGGCGCCCTGCCCACACTGCAGGCACCGCGGTATGCGGCGTCCAGGAGCCAGCGCGCTCGGAGCGAGCCCTGCGGTAGCGACGCGGCCAAGGCTGCGGCGAGGGAGCGGGCCGGCGCCCTCCTTCTGCTCGGAAGCGACGCCCGCTGCCGCGGGCGCGCGAGCACGCCCCGGCGGCGAGCTGCGCAGGCGGCCGGGCTCCTCGAGGCACCGGGCGTGCTGGCAAGCGCCCAGGTCAAGTCCCACCGTCTGCCTGCGGCGGTTGCGCGCCAGCCGCAGCAGGCCCCATTACTCGGCGCGGGGAGGGGATGCCCCCGTGGCCGTCGGTGGCGCAGCGCGGACCAGCCTCGATCGACTCAGCAACGGCTCGCCCACGAGGGACTCATGGGTTCAGACACAGCTCGCCGAGAAAACAAGCGGCCTGGCGCTGCGCTCAGCCGCGCGGCACGCGTCCCCTGCCTTCTCAGCTCTGGAAGCACTTCCCCAACGACGACTCGATAGTTGCCAGCGCGCTGGGCTGTGAAGTGCATTCCCACACCAACGAGTTCCCGCAGAAAGACGAGGTTGCACTCGACGCCAGCCAGCACGGCGACCAGAGGGGGCTGCCTGACAGTCTGGACGACGCTGCCGAGCGAGCCACGAGCCCGCCTGTCGCTTGCGAGCGCTCCCAGCGCAGGCGTTTGGCTGCGAGCGCAGCCGAACGCCGAGGTCGGCGCGAGCTTCCCGCGCGGGTTTGGTGCAGATCGTCCTGCCAAAGGCCCCTCCCCGCGCAGCTGGCAGACGCGGAGGCTTGCCCGGCCTGCAGCGGCATCCTGGACGTCTCGCGCTGGCGCCCTTCTGCGGCCTTGACGTGGCCGCGCCCCGCGAAACCGGGCACGCTTCTCCGCAGAGGCCGCGGGCTTCCTGGGTCCACGCGCTGGCGCATTTCTGCCGCCCCGGCGTGACCGCGCCATGCGGGATCCAGGCGCCCTCCTCCGCACAGGGCACGAGCTTCCCGGGCGCTGGCCTCGAGAGGCTCCTTCCGCCTGTCGCACCACCAGGCGTGTATGTGGGCTGGGCCCGCTTGAGACGTATTTGCAGCGTGCCATCCCTCCTCCTCCTCCTCCTCGCCCTACTCGCCCTCCTTCTCCTGCTCCTCGCCCTACTCGCCCTCCTCCTCCTCGCCCTCCTCATCCTCCTCGCCCAAGATAGGGCTGGCAGGCCCGTGTTTTCAAGAGGCGGCTCTCGCCTCAGCGCCGCGCACATTCGTTCGAGTGGCCTGCAGCGTCTGCAAGGGCAGAGGCCATTGCGTTCTCGGAGTCAGGAGAGCCCAGAATCGGATCGTCAAGTCGGATCGGCGGAAATCGGCAGCCGAATCGGGAAAAGTCGAATCGGCTGAAATTGGCAGGCTAGTATGCCTCCAACAAGAAATCGGAACCCAAATCGGAATCCCAAGTCGAACCGAATCGGAATCGGAAGCCATCGAAGTCGGATCGAATCGGATCGGAGGAATTCGAAGCGAGCCCTGCGGAGTGCGGTCCTCGCTCGACGCTGCCCTTCACTTCTGCGGCCCGGGAGTCCGGTCGCGCCACGGGTCCACGGGCGGAGAGCGGCACGTGTTCGAAACGGGGCCCTCGCTCCTGCGCTGCGCATGACGTGTCGCCAGACCTCTTGACGTTGCGCAGCACGTGCACGGAGGGGATACAAATCCTTTGCCAAACGGGGCCGTCGCCAGACACTTCCTGTGGCGTGATCAGCCTACCCCTGTGCGTTGCCTACAGCTGGACAAGATGGAGGCTGGATCTTCCTCAAAACGGGGACTACAGGGCGCGACTCCCGCAGTAGAAAGGAACACTTGATGGGACCTGTGTGGAGGGGACTTGGGGGTCGGGAGGGAATACTCCAGCATCACTGACGCATCCTGGGTGTACTCTGACCATCCTACTCCTCTTCCTCCTCCTCATCCTCCTCCTCCTCCTACATGCCATTACCCTCATGAACAACCAGACTTCTCCACTGGCCAGCCTGGGCGTTTCGCTCGAGCCTTCCTTTGCTTTCTACGAGGCTAGAGGAGCAGTCGGTTTCAAAACGCGAATCTCTCCCCCGCGCCATGAACATTCGCATGAAAAATTGTATCAGCTATGAGGATGAAGGGGCGGTGAATTTTGAAAATGCGGACGTTTGTAAAGCCCCGTAGAGCCCTTCATCTTCGTCTTGAAAGCGTTCTACAGTTACAAGGATGGAAGGCGGCTCGCTTTCAAAATGCAGGTCTTACCGTAGAGCCGCGCACATTCGACCTGGAAGCTTGCACCAGTTAAATGGATGGAGGGCAGTTCCTTCTCAAAATGGGGCTCTTCATTGAAACTTCCTCGACCAGCAGCCTGGGACATGCCGCTCTCATCTCACCATTTCTTGCTCCACGCACGTGTCCAAGCGAAGGTGGAGAAGACGCATTCGAGCACTGGCAATGCTAAGGTAGACGTGTCGCAGCTGGCTGACATCAAGACCCGGCAGCGATTCACCGACAAGCTTGCCAACGTGCTTGAGGCTTTCGCCGACGGGACGCCTGATCACGACGACGTGAACCTAGCCTGGTGCAAGCTCTTACACGGATTCCACAACACCTCGGAGCAGGTCCTGCCGCGGCAGACGCGACGCCCGAGGAAACCTTGGACGCGACCTTCAACCTTGCAGCTGATAGATCGCCGAGCGGCAGCTCGACAGATGGGAGACACAGCAGAAGAGAAGCCAACGAAACATATCATTACAGCGGTCGATAACGACGGGGCCGCCTGGCTGCAGGAGCTAGCGGCGAACAGGGACTGGGGCGAGATCAGAAAGCTCCAGAAAGGGTTTTGCCCGCAACAAAGAAGACTCGAAAACGATGCGGGCCAGGTCGTGGATAGCGACAGCCGGGCTGACAGTTTGGCGGCGCACCTCGAGCGGGTGCAATGGACAGGGCGACCGACGACGGCGACGCCAATGGATACTATGCATAACGACGAGCTGCCAATCGTCCTCAACCTGATCACGCAGGAAGAAGTAAGGAAAGCAGCGGGCAAACTCAAGCAAGGCAGAGCTTGAGGCTTGAACAACTTACCCCGGAATTCTGGAGAGCGGCCTCCGACGACGACACCGCGACGCTCGAGTGGATCACTCGTTTCTGCAACGTGGCATGGGTCCCCGCGGACAGCAACAACTATCGCCCGATATGCTTCTGCCGATGGATAAAATATGTTCGCACTCGTACTGTTGCAGAGGATGAAGGACGCTCGAGCCGAACAGCGCATCTGGGAGACACAATTCGGGGTTCGATCGAATTTCGGCACCGCAGATGCCATATTCATCGCCTGGCGGGTGCTGGAGGAGAAGCGGGTCGCCCGTGATGAGAAGACCTTGTTTTTGGCGCTGAACTTGGCAAAGGCTTTCGATTCCGTGTCGCCTGAGGCTCTGGCCATTGGTCTGCAAAGATTTGGCTGCCTCCATCGTTTCGTAGACATGGTTGCTGCTATCTACGAGGACCATGGTTTCGAGGTCACCGACAAAGCAAGAGTACGGAATTTGCCAAGCATGTCCATTGTCACCAGTCCTGTTTACCGTTGTTATGACTACGCTTCTTCACGATGCTCACAGAGAGCTTCGGAAGAAACGAGGCGATCGAGTTCCAGAAGAGCTGGTCCGAGATCTGGTCTACGCGGATGACACGTTGCTGATCGGCGCCAGCGCAGAGGCCGTGCAGGAGCTGATGACAAACGTGGAGAAGTTCGGGGCAAACTACGGGCTGCAAGTCAATTGGAAAAAGTGAAGCTGATGAAGGTGCGCACAATCGACGGCATCTCGGACAACGTTGGCGTTCCTCTCGCCAATAAGCATTCCATCATCGATTTGGGCACGTCGATCTCTGCCGACGGAAGATGCGCGTCGGAACTGTCACGTAGAATCGGAGCAGCCATGCAAGACGTCAAAGTACTGCACACGATTTGGTCGCGCGCTTCATTGACGCAGAAACAAAAGCTCCATATCTTCAATGTATGCGATATGTCAAAAAAAGTAAGGTACGCTCTTCGCTGCGTGTTTGCACCAGGCCGACCGTCGACGGTTGGACGGCTTCCAGAATCGTTGTATCAGAAAGATTTGCAGAGTGCCTCCGGCATACATCAGCAGAGTGTCGAAAGCCACCGTGCTCGAGATTGCTGACCTGCCGAAGCTCAGCGACAGCCTCGCTAGACGCTGGACGGCAGATGAGATTCACGGGCCAAATAGCGCGCCGACCCGGACAGAATCCCGTGCGCCGCTCGGTGTTGGAACCGGGCACCCACCCTGGAGCTGTGGAGGGTCGCCGGCCCGAGCAGGAGGGACAGACCGAGGCAGACACGGGGCCATCCCGTTTGGAACGATTGCCTCGAGGTTGCCGGCTCCCGCGAACGACTCGCTGCCTGCTTCCACCAGGACGGTGGTGCAGCACGAGCGTGGGAGCGCGCGGTGAAGGCCTGGGCCGGATTCTGGGGGCATTCTGGTTACATTGCATGCGCTCTTGTGATGCGCCTCACACCTGCTCACGCACCATCTGGTGCTAGGCGTGCTTGACTTGACCTGCACGGATGGGAGGGCATGTCCAGAATTGCCGTGCGACGTACCCAACCCTTTCCTACACATGTAGCGACGATACACAGGACCGATCAATACAAACGAACATGTTGAAGGACCCGCAGGAGCCCACGAAAGTGGCGACAATGGCGCACTTCGCAGCCTCTAGGGGAGCCGCGAGGCTCTGGCTGGCCGCGTTTACAACTCCACTCCGCTGGGCCTCCCAGAAGCCCACGAGAGCGGCGACAAAGGCGCACTTCGCAGCCTCCCTGGGACCCGCGAGGTCTCGACTGGAAGTGTTTTACAACTCCACTCCGCTGGGCCCCCCATGAGCCCACGAAAGAGGCGACAAAGGCGCACTTCGCAGCCTCCCAGGGAGCCGCGAGGACTCAGCTGGGTCGGTTCACAACTCCACTCCGCTGGGACTCCCGGAAGCCCACGAGAGCGGCGACAAAGGCGCACTTCGCAGCCCACCTGGGACCCGCGAGGTCTCGGCTGGAAGTGTTTATAACTACACTCCGCTGGGCCCCCCAGGAGCCCACGAAAGAGGCGACAAAGGCGCACTTCGCAGCCCCCCAGGGGAGCCGCGAAGTCTCGGCTGGGTCGGTTTACAACTCCACTCTGCTGGGCCCCCCAGGAGCCCACGAAAAAGGCGACACAGGTGCACTTCGCAGCCACCCAGGGAGCCGCGAGGACTCAGCTGGGTCGGTTCACAACTCCACTCCGCTGGGACTCCCGGAAGCCCACGAGAGCGGCGACAAAGGCGCACTTCGCAGCCCACCTGGGACCCGCGAGGTCTCGGAAAGCGGCGACAAAGGCGCACTTCGCAGCCCACCTGGGGGGCCGCGAGGACTCGGCTGGGTCTGTTTACAACTCCACTCTGCTGGGCTTCCCAGGGAACCACGAAAGCGGCGACCGTGGCGCACTTCGCAGTCACCCAGGGAGCCGCGAGGTCCCCCTCCAGGAGCACACGAGAAAGGCAGAGTCAAAACGGGGCTGCAACGCAAGCAGGACGAAAGCGAGAAAGAAGAGGAGACAGGAGGCAGGCAAAAGGAGACAGGAGGCAGGAGGCAGGAGGCAGGAGGGGGAAGCCGCGAGGCATGAGAGAGGAGGACGAGGGAGGCGGAGGAGGAGACTCGACCACAGCCAGCGCTCTGTTTGAAACGATAACCCAACACGGGAGGATTAGGAGAAAGGTCTCTCGCCTGGGGCTTCCTCAAAGCAACTGTCCCGAGCTGTAGACTCGTGCAACAGTTAGACAGACCGGGGTTGGCTCCCTCTCACACTAAAGTACTCGCTGGACAGGTTGTTGAACTTTCTATCATGCCTTCCCGCATTCCTCACAACCCGCTGGAAAGGTGTAAGGCAATTCCTGATGTTTTCTTTTCAAAGCGGGGCTCCCGTCTGGATGACTGCCGCATAGGGTGCTCGTCTTTCAAGGGGGCGCTTCTTGCAATGACGAGGATGGCCTGTGAGGACTTTCGGGGAGGGGACTTTTGGGGGGAGGGTGCATTGCAGCATCGGTGACGCCCTCCCTCCCTCCCTGCCTCTCCTCTTCTCCTCTTCTCCTCCTCTTCTCCTCCTCCAAGTCTGACGGATGCAGCTCGAACCCGCCCAATGACAAATGGCCGCGCAGCGCGGGTTGGCCCGAGGCTCGGGCCGGCCGAGCCCCTGTATATATACACGGGTCTCGGGGAGCCCGAGGCCCAGGCACGTCCCCCCTCCGTCCTCCCCACCTGCCGCGCCTCTTTCCGCCTCCCTCCTCCCCCTCTCCCGCTCGGCATGGGGGTGCCTACGTGCACCCGCAGAAGCGGCGGACGAGCAGCAGATGCCTCATCATCCCCATACCCTTCCCGCATATACCTCATGGATCTCGGATCGCGCGCCCGCGTTCACAGCCAGTCTGACTCTGGAGAGCAAGATCAAACGAAATGTGTCGATGGTCCTAACCCACGGGGCAGGAGGATGAATTCGAACATACAGGGCGAGGGTGGGACGGGAAATCAGGACTAACGGCTCTTCCCTCTGGGCTGCACGAGATGTGTTCGCCATTGCTGCCCGTTGATACCGTGGCCAGGGCGTTGCGGAGATCGCTCCCCGTCCCCCCCCACACAAAAAAAAATGGAAGCCCTCCTCTCGACCCCCCGTTCCTCACATGCCTTCGTCCCCGCCCTCTCCTCCCTCCTGCCCCCTCTCCCCTCCGCCGTCCCTCCTCCGCCTCCCTCACCGGACAACGGGGCGATCCTGTGCACGCTCCGCGGCGCGCATGCTGGAGGGGCACCGTGGGGGAGGAGCTGCCCACTCCACTGGCAAGGCGAGGGCAGGCGGGCACGGACGGGCGCGCGGGAGGGCACGTCGAGGGCACGCCGAGCAGGGCAGGGGGCTGTCGGTAGCACACAAACGAAACCACCGAAGCTTGGACACATAACGTTCCGAACAGGATATGAGATAGGATTGAATGTGATCGATAAGATCCGCTCTTTGAATCAAAACAGGCAGCGGGCGCGCACACACCTACGCACAAGCATAGACTGCACAGCAAGCAGCACACGCAAATGCACACGCTAGCAATCATTACATCATGCATCGAAAACTACAGTGGAACACATCTGTGCCACCAACACAGGGGAAAGAAAAGAAGTTCTTAAGCCCCAAATTTATCTAAATCATACACACGCGCTGCCATACCCAAATCAACTGCAAAAAATGCTCCGTTTCAACTCAGAGTTGAAAGATGTGCCCTGGTCTCCTCGCACATCGCAGGTCCCTCTTATGATGACCACCACGCCCTTCACGTGCTCGACGAGCTCGGTGATCCCATGACCATGAACACGTCAGTCGTCGTCACGGCCTGCTCGCGAAACGAACGCAACTCCTGGAATCTGGGCGTGGCCAGGTCCCTTCGATACGTACACTGCGACTGCGTGCTCGCAGATCTCATCCTCTTAGGCTCTGGAACGCCTCGAGCATGTTGCTGCAGCTGCCGTATCTCATTCTTCGCACTGTTCAGCTGCATCTCCAACTTGTGATTACTGCTGTTCCGCGTCGTCAACCTCTTATACAGGATCCCGGTCTCGTCGTTTCTCTCGCGTAGCTCCTTGTCGATGTCCACCACCTTATTGTCATACTCTTGCAAACTCCTGCCACGTTGCTCGAAATCCGTGAACAAAGACTCCAACTCCTGCTGCAGCTCAAGCACCTTTGTAATCCTCGCCTCATGCTCGAAAATCGTCGTCCGCAGCCGCTCGATCTCCTTCTCTTCGTTGCTCAACTTGATCTGCAACTCTCGGTCCTCAGCATCATCATCCATCTGTTTGTCGGGCCTCGCAATCAGACCCGCCTTTATCTCATCATTCTTCGCCTACAGAAGCTTGTCATTCGCCTTTTCCATTTTTTATATTATTAAATTATGTTTTTAAATGTACAGAAACTGCAACCACACAGTAATAACACCATAATCAATAACCACATCGTAAGCATCGTCACGTGGATCCGCTGCGTCGCGTCGATGACCGTACTTGGACATGTCTCCTCAGCCATCTTCGTGGTCGTCGCTGCTGACGCCACTAAAGCCGCAAGCATCTGCGCCGCGCGCGTTCCTGCCCTGGTAGCTCGAAGCGTCTCGCGCTCCATTTCTGCATCTTGTGACTGCTCAACAGCATTCGCTTCATCAAAATCGGCTGCCGCGTCATTCAACTCCTGATCGTTCTGACCACGCTCCTTCTGACTCACGTTCTTGCCTGCTGTGAACGTGGCGCCGTAATTCAGCGCGTGCGTCATCCTTCGCAGCTTCTCCATAAACTGCTGTCGCACCTGCA